>CM046031.1:28385401-28985401 GCA_025215565.1 Flaveria ramosissima
GTTGTTATTGAAAGCAAAAAACTATTGACACGAGAACTACTGATGTTTAATGTTTTTTGTATAACTAGTTCCTTTACCGTTTATTTAGTTAAGCATTCGTGAGTACTTTGATGCACTAATTTTAAGTTGCTCAAGTTTGATTAAAATACAATTAAATCTTATTTATATGGTCATGTTAACTTGATTTGCTTTCTTTTTCATCGACCACACATCATGTTTCTATATGATTTATGATTACTTTCATTCTGTAAGATTAATTTGATTCTTGATTATTATGGAGTGAATACAAATAGTTCTTGATCCTTCGTACCTATTTCTTTGCATAGATTGTTAAAAAGGTATTTTTTGTATCCATAAATGTCATTTTGATTGATTTGATGGATTTTTGAGGCAAGAGTGTTCGATGTAGGTTGTGAATTGTTCTCGATGAGTTTTGTGTGGGAGTTGATTGATTTCAAAGGCAATTCATGTGGTTTTGTGTTCGATATTTGTTTTTATTTAAGCAATAGATCCTAGCTTTTGTTTGTGATTGATTAGTGTGATTGCAATGATGAATATAATCATATTTGATTAGATTGTTTCACAAGTGTGTTTACAAGACAAGACAATCAAAACTCCATAGCATTGTAGGTTGTTATGGAAAGCAAAAAACTATGCACGTGAGAACTACTATTGTTTTAGTTTTTTGAATAACAAGTTCCTTTCTCGTTTATATACTTAAGCATTCGTGAGTACATTGACGCACCAATTTGTAGTTGCACAAGTTTGATTAAAATACAAGTAAATCTTATTTTCATGGTCGTGTTAACTTGATTTGCTTTCTTTATCATCGACCACACATCATGTTTCTGTATTATTTATGATTACTTTCATTCCGTTAGTTTAATTTGATTCGCGATTGTTGTCGAGTGAATACAAACAGTTTCTTGATCCTTCGCACCTATTTCCTTGCCTATATTGTTAATAAAGTATTTGGTGGATCTATATTGTCATTTTGATTGATTTGGTTGATTGCTGAGGCAAGAGTGTTCGAAGTTGGTTGTGAATTGATCTCGATGAGTTTTGCATGAGAGTTGATTGATTTCCAAGGCCATTGATGTGGTTTGTGTTTGATTTTGGTTTTGATTTAAATAATCAATCCTACATTCTGTTTGTGATTGATTAGTGTGATTGCAATGATGACTATAATCATATTTGATTATATTGGTTCACAAGTGTGTTTACAAGACAAGAGAATCAAAACTCCATAGCATTGTAGGTTGTTATAGAAAGCAAAAAACTATGGGCACGAGAACTACTATCGTTTAATGTTTTTGTATAACTAGTTTCTTTCCCGTTTATTTAGTTAAGCATTCGTAAGTACTTTGATGCACCAATTTGTAGTTGCATAAGTTTGATTAAAATACAAGTAAAACTTATTTACATGGTCGTGTTAACTTGATTTGTTTTTTTCATCAACCACACATCATGTTTCTTTATAATTTATGATTACTTTCATTCCGTTAGTTTAATTTGATTCTTGATTGTTATAGAGTATACGAATAGTTTCTTAATTCTTTGCACTTATTTCTTTGCATAGATTGTTAAAAAGGTATTTTTTGGATCCATAAATGTCATTTTGATTGATTTGATGGATTGTTGAGGCAATATTGTTCGAAGTGTTGGAACTTATATACCCAAGACACATACAAGATTGATGTGGTTAGTACGTTATGATTCAAGTCGGGTCATACCCAATAACAAGCTAAACAAACACCAATAAATATTTATTTGTTGATATGATCAAGCAAATAAATATTGACACCAATTTAGAAAATAGGTTTTCTAAATTATTGCATTTGAAATAGAACAAATTATATGGATAATTTGTTCATGAGAAATTATTGTATTTATTATTTAAGTAGGTTAAATAATAACAAATAACAGTATGGTTGAGTTATAAAATTAAAAGAGTTTAATTTTATAAACATATTGTAAATAATATGCGATAAAAATTTCAAATGGGTGGGAACCCATTTGAATTTTAGGCCGCCCCTTGGTGGTTGTCCTTGGGAGTCCTTGTCTTGATTTATTACAAGACATTAACTTATTTGCACACTACACTCAACCTTCATTCTCTCACACACACCAAGTGCAACTCTCTCTTCCTCCTTTTTCCTTGCATTTTCGGCCAAGAAGAAGATTTGGTGTTTAACTTCCTAACAAGTTAGGTGTGTTTGAAAGGCTTGTGGGCATACTAGCTTGAGGTCTTCTTCTTTGGAGGCTTCCATTCAATAACATCATCTTCTTCATCTATTTTCCATCTCACATCTTCTTGTTCTTAGAAAGGTAGTATTCTAAGAACACCCTATGGTTGGTTTCGTTTGATAGCATTTGTTTTCACATATATGATCCTTGTCTTGGGTTTGTCTTCTTAGTAAATAAAATGGTTTATTTTCAGAATATAAAACAAGGTTTATATCTCTTATATCTGCTGCGTTTTTGTTTAAATGGTTAAACAATCTTTGATAAACTTGTAACAAACCCAACAATGGCATCTAGAGCCGGTTATGTGGAAAACTTGCTTCAAAAGTCCAAGAAAAATTAGTTTTGTTGGACTTTCTCAACCCATTAGGGGCTGATTTGTTTTGGATATATGAATCCCTTGTCTTTCAAGTTTTATTTTACATGCTTTAGAATAAATCTTGAAAGATTGAAGTCAAATGGTTTATTATTTTGTTTGGACAAAAACCCTAAAAGTTTTGGTTTATGTTGGCTGAAATTTTAAGGGTTAAAAAGGGAGTTCATTTTGTTCTTGAATCTTGTATTTGGATACATGTTTTGGTGCATAACATAGCCTTGACCAAGTGTGTTTTGGATTTGGTTGAATGTTTTGTCATGTTTGGTATTATTCATTAAAGGGTTGTAATAATAATTTTGTGTTTGTATCTCTGGGTTGTAATTTATTTATTTTTTGGTTATGTAATAAATAGATTAGATGCATTTATTTTATTAGAAAAATTGTATTAGGATATAATTTTTGTAAAAGAAGATGCACAAGTTGGAGACTCAAAGGAAGATACAAAGGAAGGACACAAAGACATGGACAATAGAAGCATTTGGATGCGGATTCAAGTGGGAGTTCATGAACACATTTTAATGTGTTATTATCAACCCTTAGGAAAGACCAAATGACAACACTTGTGATGGCAAACAAGTGTAGTCAACTTAGTGGCTATGGTTATGCACTTGTGATTGTATGGTTGTGCTTGTTTGGTTGTTTATTTTATGATGGTTGTTTGATATATGGATATGCATAACAAACAATTATAACATAACAGCGTAATAAAATTGTTCTTTATCATTAAGTGGTTAATAAAAGGTTATTAAAAGGATTAATGATTTTAAATAAAAAGTGTTTTATTAAAAACGGAACCATAGGGTACCATGTGTTTGAAAGCATGCAAATACAAGGTACAATAAAGTTTTCTAAACTAAAATTATGAAAACTAAAATCCCTTTTGAAAACAAGTTTAACACCGTCCTTTTGCACAACACTTGAGTCACTTGGAAACTCTTAATGGGATAAAGGTCAACAACCATTTTGAGGGAACTTGTGATTTGAGGTGGGAATACCATATTTGTGGGATAAAGGTCACCTAACCACTTATGTTGGTAAACTCACATGTGTGTGTAAGTAGGGTGACTTGATTTGCAAACCATGTTAAATGGATCACCTACAATGTGGTTTACAAAAGGTGTTGATAGGATTAACATGCTGACTATACATATAATGTTTAAGTCGATCCCATACCTCTAGAAGTTGCAAAGGGTTGCAATTGTCAAACGTTGACTACCTTGTTAATTTAAATAAGGGGATAAAGGTCACCTAGTCACTATTTAAATATAACATTGGATTCTAGAATTTTAATTTGTGTATGACACATAAAAGGGTATTAATTATTAAAATATGATAATATCGCAAATACTAAACTTGAACTTTGTTAAATTTTGTAGATGGCCACCAACAACAATGAAAACAATGATATCCCGTCCGCTCATACCCTATCACTAAGAACCATTCTCCAAAAGGAGCGTCTAAACCATAACAACTTTATTGATTAGTTTCGAAACTTGAGAATTATTCTCAAGCAAGAGAAACGGTCATATATTTTAGACGATCCGATTCCTGATCAACCTAATGAGGAAGATAAGGAGGCCTATAATAATTGAGTGAAATACACTGAGGATTCAGTCCAAGTGGCTTGCCTCATGTTGGCAAGTATGACTCCGGATATCCAAAAGGAGTATGAACATCACAGAGCGTACGACATGATTACCCAGTTGAAGGAAACATTCCAACAACAAGCAAGGGTAGAGTGCTTCGAAACGGTTTGAGCACTCCATGCATGTCGTATGGATGACACCCAATCGGTCTCATCTTATGTACTTAAGATGAAGAGCCACATAGACCGCCTCGAAAGGCTGAATTGTCCCGTCTTAAAAGAGTTGGCTACGGATTGATCCTTAACTCTTTGTCAAAAAGGTTTGACAACTTTGTTATGAATTATATCATGAACGGATGGGACAAGAACATAAGTGAGTTTCACTCTATGCTCAAAACAGCCAAGACGGCCATGGGTAAAAGGGTTTTACCCGTTCTCACCATCCATGAAGGTGGGAACAAGAAGAGGCCTCACCCCGCAACCAAGGCAAGTGTTGCCAAGGGTAAAGGGTATATTGGGGGAAAGGGAAAGGGAGTGGTAAAAGTGCCACCACCAAAACCTACATAGAAGAGCAAAAGGTTGCTTCAAATGGCCCATGCTTTAAGTGTGGGAAGATAGGACATTGGGCAAGAAATTGTCCTGTCCATCTCAAAGAGTTGCAAGCTAAGAGGGATGGCAGGCAAACCTCAGGTACAATATCTCAATTTAATATCCTCTAACACATGGGTATTGGATACCGGATGTGGAACTCATATTTGCAATTTGTTGTAGGGGTTTGAAAGATGTAAGGACTTCAAGAAAGGGGATGCTAGCCTCTACATGGGGAATGGGGCAAAAGTTCAAGCTGAAGACCGAGGGGACTACATCTTGAAGCTTCCAAATGGTTTGGAAGCAATTTTGAACAATGTTTTGTATGCTCCTAGTTTGACTAGGAACATTATTTCAGTTGCCCAATTAAGACAATATGGTTATGTTTTAACATTTATTGAAAATGAAATTCATGTTTCTTTAAATGATATCTTTTATTTTAAAGCTATTCCTATTAATGGTATTTATGAATTGGTTCGTGTAAACACATTATATGATAGCTCATTGTACCAAACCACTACCAAGAAACTCAAATTGGATTTGAGTGACACCTTTCTTTGGCATTGCCGTCTTGGTCATATAAACAAGAAACGCATACAAACACTTCAAAAGAATGGTCTTTTAAAAGCAAGTGAATATGATTCATTTGATGTATGTGAATCTTGTTTACAAGGCAAAATGACTAAGGCACCTTTTAATGGCAAAACCGAAAGGGCAAAGAATTATTAGGTATCATACATTCGGATGTATGTGGTCCTTTTAAGCGAATGACTAGGTACAATGAAAGATACTTCATTACTTTTACCGATGACTATAGTTGACATAGGTATGTGTACTTGTTAAGACACAAAGATGAAGCTTTTGAAATGTTCAAAATCTTCCAGAATGAAGTAGAAAATCAACTTAACCAGTCAATAAAAATTCTCCGCACCAATAGAGGAGGTGAATACCTAAGTGATGCTTTTAGAGATCATCTTAGAAGTTGTGGGATTGTCTCACAACTATCTCCACCTTGAACACCACAACACAATAGTGTGTTTGAGAGGAGAAATCGAACTCTATCGGATATGTTTCGATCTATGATGGCTAGAAGCTCATTGCCTCTATCATTTTGGGGTTTCGCTTTAATCTTTGCGGCCCGTATTTTGAATATGGCCCCAACCAAGAAAGTGGAAAAGACACCTTTTGAAATATGGCATGGAAGGGTTCTATATCTATCATATTGAAAGGTGTGGGGATGTGAGGCTTATGTTAAGACTCCCACCTCAAACAAGTTAGAAAGCCGTTCCACTAAGTGTATCTTTATTGGATATCCTAGAGATTCTATGGGATATTGTTTCTATGATCCATTGGAACAAAAGGAGTTTGTTGCCAAGAAGGCTGAGTTCTTAGAAGCTAAGTTCCTTATGGAAGGAGCTAGCAGTAGAACACTGGATCTTGAGGAGGATCAAGAACCACAACCTGATACACGTATGGTTGACAGTAGCACTCAATATGAGGATGTTGAGGATGATCAAATGGTTGGTCAATACACACAAAACGTTTGTAGATCTGGTAGAACTAGTAATCCACCTGAAAGATATGGATTTTTCATAGATGGATGCTATGTGGTAGATTCTGATGAACAAACCACATACCGTGATGCAATGTCCAATTTGGATTGTGACAAATGGCTTGAAGCCATCAACGTTGAGATGCAATCCATGTATGACAACCAAGTGTGGGACTTGGTTGTACCACCTCTTAACTCGAAGGTATTTGGAAGTAAGTGGGTTTTCAAGAAGGAAACCGATATGCATGGAAACTTGGATACTTAAAAAGCTAGACTTGTAGCAAAAGGTTTCACTTAAACTCAAGGAGTTGATTATGAAGAGACTTTCTCACCGGTTGCAACGCTAAAATCTATTAGGATATTATTTGCCATAACTTCTCATTATGATTATGAGATTTTGCAAATGGATGTCAAAACTGCTTTTCTAAATGGATATCTTGAGGAAGATGTCTATATGGTTCAGTATGAAGGTTTTGTCGATCCAAAACATCCTAACAAAGTATGCAAGTTAAAGAAATCAACCTATGGATTGAAGCAAGCATCAAGAAGTTGGAATCATCGTTTTGATAAAGAGGTAATCAAATTTGGGTTCATCAAAAACGCTGATGAAGCATGTGTATATAAGAAAGCTAGTGGGAGCATCATCACTTTCCTAGTATTGTATGTCTATGACATTTTACTATTTGGAAATGGTATTCCAACCTTGGAAGGTGTTAAAACCTGGCTTGGAAAATGTTTCGCCATTAAGGATCTTGGTGAAGCCGCCTATATTTTACGAATAAAGATCTATAGGGATAGATCAAGGCGGTTGATAGGTTTGAATCAAAGTGCATACATTGATAAGATCTTGAAAAGGTTCAAGATAGAAAACTCTAAGAAAGGTATCGTACCTATACAAAAAGGAACGATATTAAGTAAGACTCAATGTCCAAGCTCAAAGGATGAGCAAGACAAAATGAAGGGAATCCTGTATGTGTCTGCTATAGGATCCATCATGTATGCAATGATATGCACTAGGCCGGACGTGTCGTGCGCTTTGAGCATGACAATCCGATACCAACAAAATCCTGGAAGCAGTCATTCGATGGCTGTAAGAACATACTTAAGTACCTAAGGAGGACCAAAGATATGTTCCTAATCTATGGATCTGGTGAAGAGGAGCTCGTAGTAAAAGGTTACACGGATGCGAGTTTCCAAACTGATCAGGATGATTCACGATCACAATCGGGGTACATTTTCATCTTGAATGGGGGAGCAATCTCTTGGAAGAGCTCTAAGCAAGATGTGGTGGCATTATCAACTACAGAGTCAGAATACATCGCCGCTTCATTAGCAGCTCAGGAAGCTGCATGGTTAAAGAAGTTCAATGCCGACCTAGGGGTGGTCCCTTCCATTCAGGACCCCTTAGAAATTCTTTGTGATAACGAGGGTGCGATTGCTCAAATCAAGGAACCTCGTGCACATCAAAAGACTAGGCACATTAAATGAAGATTCAATTACATAAGGGATGAAGTTGAAAAGGGAAAGATATGTATTCGCAAAGTTCACACGGATCAAAACATTGCGGATCCACTAACGAAGCTTCTTGAAAAGGCAAAGCATGAAAGTCATGCTTGTGCCATGGGGCTTCAATATTCTAGTGACTGGATTTGATCTTTAATTTCTGTAATGAGATATTGTAACCCTATTTACTTGAATAAATTATTCGGTTATAATAATTCAACTAGTATTCCTATTTGGCATGTTTAAAATCCATGAGTAAATTATTTAC
The DNA here is from genome assembly GCA_025215565.1 of Flaveria ramosissima. Lineage (NCBI taxonomy): Eukaryota > Viridiplantae > Streptophyta > Magnoliopsida > Asterales > Asteraceae > Flaveria > Flaveria ramosissima. The sequence goes on from CM046031.1 coordinate 28,393,518, forward strand.
TCAGAATGTCCGTAGTTGTTTATGCTTGTGGGAACAAGTATGAAGGTAATGCTATTATGAACTTGGATTGGTAGATATTCATATGGATGAATATAGAGCAAAAGGTTGCTGCCAAAGTTCATAGATATTTGTGGAATGCAAATATTGGACTGACCTGCACCTCAAAAATTACTACATGGAATCTTCGTGATTGATCATAAGTAATTTTGAGTAAAGGCGAACATCATTTGGTATCCTCTGACCTGAGATACATATTGGGTCTTGATATTTACCAAATATTATAGTTTGACTTAGCTCTTCGCTGTTCTGAAACATGGCAGTACATAAGTCTGAGTTCAGGCATGATATAAGGTAATTGTGAGAGACGTATGTTGTCAAGATGGAATTTGTTCCTCTTATTCGTTGAGAGTAAGATGTCTAAGGCCTGATAAAGTTAAATCAATGTAGAATGATCACTCTGTGTCTCTAGGATTTAACATGACATCTGCGACAAAAGGATAGATGATTGATTCACTTAAAACATTTCAAGTATGGTACTTGAAGGAGATGATATTATTGAATGGCACTTAGTCATACATATTAAGGGTAGTAAACCGTTGTTAGGCGGTATTTACTGCTTGCATCAATCTTCTATGAGTCTTCTGCAAGTGGGAGATTGTTGGACCTCATATGCCCAAGACATATATAAGATTGATGTGTTTAGTACGTTATGATCCAAGTCAGGTCATACCCAATAACAAGCTATACAAACACCAATAAATGTTTGTTTGTTGATAAGATCATACAAATAAACATTGACACCAATTTAGAAAATGAGTTTTCTAAAACATTGCTTTGCGGTAGAACAACATTATATGGATAGTTTGTTCATGAGATATTATTTGTTTCATTATTTAAGTTGGTTAAATAATAACAAATAAAAGTGTGTTATCGTTATAAAATTAAAAGGGGTTTTAATTTTATAAAAACTTATGGTTGAAAGAGTAATTTTATGAAAGTTTCAAATGGGAGGGAAACCCATTTTGGGTTCATAATTCGGCCGCCCATATGGGCTGGTTGTAGCCTTGTGTTTTGTCTTGTTTTTTTGCAAGACTTAACTTACTCTTTCACTCAACCACAAGACACACTTTTCTCTCACACACACAAAGCAAAAACTCTCTCAAAGAGCAATCCATTTTCGTTCAAAAGAGAAGAAAGAAAGGGCTGAAAAATTCGATTTTTGTTTGCAGCACTTCAAGATCTTCTTGGCTGATTCGGATTGTTCAAAAGGGAGTACATCTTGGTGTTCTTCTACCTAACAAGATTAGGTGTTTGTTTAGGCTTGTGGGTATACAAGCTTGAGGTTCTCTCTCTTGAGGGCTGGACATTCAACATTATCTCCACATTCATCTCATACATCTACAACTTTAGTACAAAAGGTTGTATCTCTAAACACCCTATGGTTGTTATGTCTTGTTTGATAGCATACTATTTCATATATATTTCGATCGTCATTCTTGGGTTTTGTTGGTGGTTTAATATGGCAAAAATTTTCAGATTATAAACCATATGTTAAACCTCTTATTCCGCTGCGTTTTCATAGTTTAAATGGTTAAACTAAGTGTTTTACATGTGACAAAACCCAACAAAACTTTTATAATGAAATGAGATGTCTATTTTGATAATTCCGCTGCGATGTTTTATGAAAGTTAAATGTAATTATATGTTTTATGTGCGATGAATGACCAACTGTAGGTGTCCTGGGAACGAGGCCTTACAACAAGTGTGTTGACAAGATAGAAGAATCAAAACTCCATAGCATTGTAGGTTGTTATTGAAAGCAAAAAACTATGGACACGAGATCTACTGTTGTTTAATGTTTTTGTATTACTAGTTCCATTCTCGTTTATTTAGTTAAGCATTTATGAGTACTTTGATGCACCAATTTGTTGTTGCACAAGTTTGATTTAAATACAAGCAAATCTTTATAAAATAGTCGTGTTAACTTGATTTGCTTTATTTTTTCATCGATCACACATCATGTTTCTTCATAATTTATGATTACTTTCATTCCGTAGTTTAATTTGATTCGCAATAGTTATCGAGTGAATACGAACAGTTTCTTGATCATTCGCAACTATTTACTTAAGCATTCGTGAGTACATTGACGCACCAATTTGTAGTTGCACAATTTTGATTAAAATTCAAGTAGATCTTATTTACATGGTCGTGTTAACTTGATTTGCTTTCTTTATCATCGACCACACATCATGTAACTGTATGATTTATGATTACTTTCATTCCATTAGTTTAATTTGATTCGTGATTGTTATCAAGTGAGTACGAACAGTTTCTTGATCCTTCGCACCTATTTCCTTGCCTAGATTGTTAATAAAGTATTTTGTGGATCTATAGTTGTCATTTGGATTGATTTGGTTGATTGTTGAGGCATGACTGTTTGAAGTTGGTTGTGAATTGATCTCGATGAGTTTTGCATGGGAGTTGATTGGTTCCAAGGCCATTGATGTGGTTTTGTGTTTGATTTTGGTTTTGATTAAAATAATAAATCATACATTCTGTTAGTGATTGATTAAAGTGGTTGCAATGATGACTATAATCATATTTGATTAGATGGTTCACAAGTGTGTTTACAAGACAACAGAATCAAAACTCCATAGCATTGTAGGTTGTTATTGAAAGCAAAAAACTATGGACACGAGAACTACTGTTGGTTAATGTTTTTGTATAACTAGTTCATTTCCCTTTTATTTAGTTAAGCATTCGTGGGTACTTTGATGCAACAATTTGTAGTTGCACAAGTTTGATTAAAATACAAGTAAATCTTATTTACATGGTCGTGTTAACTTGATTTGCTTTCTTTTTCATCGATCACACATCATGTTTATGTATGATTTAAGATTACTTTCATTCTGTTAGTTTAATTTGATTCTCGATTGTTATGGAGTGAATACAAATAGTTTCTCGATTCTTCGCACCTATTTCTTTGCTTAGATTGTGAAAAAGGTATTTTCTGGATCCATAAATGTCATTTTGATTGATTTGTGTTGGGTTTGTTTTATGTTTATCAAAGATTGTTTAACCATTTAAACAAAAAACGCAGCGGATATATAGAGATATAAACATGTTTTTGATGCTTAAAATAAACCATTTTATATTCAAGAAGACAAACCCAAGAACAAGGATCATATATGTGAAATCAAATGCTATCAAACGAAATCAACCATAGTGTGTTCTTAGAATACTACCTTTCTAAGAACAACAAGATGTGATATGGATAATAGATGAATGAAGATGATGTTCTTGAATGGAAGCCTCCAAAGAAGAAGACCTCAAGCTAGTATACCCACAAGCTCTTGCAAAGACCTAACTTGTTAGGATGTTTATCACCAAAATCTTCTTCTAATGTCTTCATCTTGGTCCGAAAATTTTAGGGAGAAAACAAGAGAGAAAGGCTGTAATTGAATGTGTGAGAGAGAGTGGTTGGAGTGGAGTGTGAAATGGGTTAATGTCTTGTATTATTACTAGACAAGGAATCCCAAGACTATGACCAAAGGGGCGGCCGAAATATGAAAGGTTTCCCACCCATTTTTATAAAATTTTCACAATCATTTTATTATCTATAAGTTTATAAAATTAAACCCTTTTAATTTTATAACTTAACCACACTTATATTTGTTGTTATTTAACCTTTTTAAATGACAATACAAATATTTTCTCATGAACAAAATATCCATATAATTTGTTCTATATCCAAATGCAATGATTTAGAAAACCCATTTTCTAAATCGGTGTCAATATTTATTTGCTTGATCATATTAACAAATAAATATATATTGGTGTTTGTCTAGCTTGTTATTGGGTATGACCCGGCTTGGATCATAACGTACTAACCACATCAATCTTGTATGTGTCTTGGTGTCACATCCCGGGCCCAGAGAGACGGGACGTAAAAGATTTGTAAACAACAATCAAAATGCAGCGGAACTAAATGGTTTATTACAAAGCTTTTCATACTATTTACATTAGGATGTTTGCTTTGTTTCAACTGACAAGGCATCTCGATCTAAAATTTATAGGTATCATGAGTAATCACTTGGTCAACATTTCTTGAGGCTCCGTAACTAAGACTTCTAGACTCAACTTTTGCCTTCAACTTCTACCCTCAATTCTTGCTTCAGCTTAACACATATTCTATAGCTCATCTAACTTCCCTTGCTGTACCTGAAGACATGCTCAAAAAGGTTTTTGTGTCAACATAAAATTGGTGAGTTCAAGCGCTTAAAGTTTAAAAACAAAAGGGATTCATTGGAATCCACATCAGATTCTAAAATCATAGCATCTTTGTTGTGGAGATCACAATCAACCCTGCACTCAGCCCCGGCTGGCCTCTTCAAAAATTAAGTTACCGGTTAAATCCCCATGGGGAGAACTGAGCCTCAAACCAGTGGACCGTACCTGCCGGATGGTCCACCATAGTATCTTATAAAACCTGTTACATGCCACAAACGACCCCGCAGGATCTCAGTGTGGTACCCTTCCCGTTCATCATAGGAGGCACTATGTGTGGGGGATTACCCAAGTAGATCTACCATATAAACAACCGGTTCACAGATTAATGAATGTCAAGTATCAGCATCAACATAACCACACATATAGCATCATAAGCAAGTACATAACCATACTTATCTCCATAAGTCAATCTTCATCATAGCAGGCACGGATAGGATTAGATACAGATTCCATATACAAAAGTTACACAATAGTAACTAACAGCATGATCATATCAGCACATAACTCACAAGTAACACATACATAATACACACATATATTATATTAAACACAACATATAGTTTAAACAGAGCATGCTTCATCCCAAAAACAGTAGTAAAAAGGGGAACACATAAACTCACCTGGTATCCTTATATAAATTCTAAGGTTGACAAAAAGTGAAGGTCTCTAACAATGGAATCCTAATTTGAAAATATAAGATTTACGTTTAGAATTAGCACGATGTTATTACATGCGTGCGGTTGAGCTCTTTAGTTTCTTAAAGATAATGATTAGTATCATTAAGGTACCTTAGCTTCTTGTGCAATTATTAATTGTTAGGCATTGATTTGTGCATATTAGGTTAATTAATGTTTTTATTCGAGAATCGATGATTCTTTGCATAATGAATGTAAAAGTAAACGGTTGATATTAAGGGTTCCATATCTTTATAGATAATTATTATTGATGATATAAGTAATCTATAATGTTCCAAATGATGTTTATATTGCTTACGCTTATAACCTTACGTTAAATTGATTCTTCAAATATGTGATACTTGTATAGGTATGCAAGTAGTCAAACCTCTAAACGTTGGGTAGTATTAGCAATTTACAACGCATCAAATATTATGGATTAAACTCTTATGTCATGATATTATGTTATCTTCACGTTAATAGCATATATACTTTTTAAGACTGCCTAACTTAGGCCATTAAAATGCTTAGCTTATTAATTATACATTACTTACATGGTTCACGGATAGATATGTTTAAATTCTGCTTAACGCGTTTAGTGCAAACCAAAAAATATGTTTTTATTCAAGTACACCAAATATCATAATCATAAGAATATATTCCTAATCAACATAATTACATATTATATGCACAATTTAATATCAATAATATTACAATAATGTATGATATATAATGATAATAAAAATAATTTGAAATATATAATGATATATTATATCGAATAAAAATGGTGATATAAATAATATTTATTCCAATAATAACTAGATGATCGACTATTAATAATAAAAAGATGATGGATTATTATAGGATTATAAGTCTTGAATAAATACGCATGAATATCGGTTAACCTAAAGTATCCATTGTATATATTTTTATATATACATATATATATATATATATATATATATATATATATATATATATATATATATATATATATATATATATATATATATATATATATATGCTATATTAATATGCATATATGATGGGCAAGAAAGTCTTTTCACACAAAACTCTTAAATTTAAAAGTTGTACAACTCTTTTAACACATGTTACAAGTCATACAGCGTAAAATCCATCCCCCAACTCTATTCAAACAAGGCTCCTTTCAATCAGCCCGCCTCATTTTAAAATTCAAATAGGTTCCTTGTCTCTGCAGAATCAGATGACTTTCGGTTCCTATCATCCACCAGAATCATTCAATCTACAGAATCCGAAGACATCTTGTGATTATTAGGTGCTGAGATTTCGACATGCGTTGCTCCGTTGCGATTGTAATCTGGTTTCGTTCCATCTATACACCTTTCTCTCTGTTATTTCCTATCCCAATCTTTTCACATTTATCTCTCTACGCTCTCTGTCTCCATGTTTGAAACATTCCACATCCGACCTCATCGACTTAAGAGTAGATGAAGATATGGGCATAGTTTTGTTTGCTACGGTGGTGGTGGTTTAGTTTAATGCGACAACGACTAGGGTTTTATTAATGGTACCAACATTTCAATTTTTAACATAATTTACTGTTATACACCAGAGATGGATTCAATATGAAGATGATGAAGGTTAATCATACAGTTTGAAGATTATGTCTAGATTTGTGAATTTTATTAAGGTTTGAATTTGTGGTTTTGTGTTTTGATTGTGTACAAGTTTGATAAGCAAGTTTTAGGGGTCAAATGGTGAAGATCTTCATTATCTCTATTTCTCTGATTCATACTCACAAGCTTCATAGTCTCTCTTTCTGATAACACATACGTTCTTTAAGGTAACCAATTATTTTTGTCTTGTTTTATGAATCTTATTAGCGTCAAAAATTGGTGATTTGTTTTGTTAGTGTACAAGTTATGTTAAGGATGCCAGGCATTAATTGATAATCAGGATTACATTAAGCTTGTAGCAATGCATGAAATAACTTAAACGCCACATTGATTGTTGTAGTTTATGGTGTATAACTGAGGTATAATGTTTTCTCTTTTGCAAAGTTTATACCATTTTAGAGTTTGTATACGTGTTTTAAGCAAGACATTATTAATAGGCTTTTTAAGATCTCATTAGGAAAGTTTGGTAAACATTATACTTTTGTTTGGACTTTGGCATGAACTAAGGATGACCCTTTTAACTTGAACTTGTGTTGACTTTATCTCCGCACTTCTGAAATCTATAAATATGTTTTTATGATCGTATTTTAAGTTGGATGACCCTTTTTACTACTGTTTTGGTAGTAAAAAAGAATCTTCTTTATTCTGTTATGTGCATAGTTTGATCTAAATTGCTTTGAATATCAAATTTCTATTACTTGCATACTTTGTATTGTTTTTTAAGTTTGTTTGGCTGTAAATGTGCAGATTGACGGTCCATTCAAACCACTAATTAAGTTGTTTAGCTGTAAGTTTACTTGCATACTGTTGTATCGTTTTTTAAGTTTGTTTAGCGATACGTTCCATTAAAAAGGAAATCTTTGAGCTATACGAGCCATCTTTAAAATTATGGTAGGGTCAAGGTGTGTTGTTTTAGTAACAAATACAAAGAAACAATCTGCATTGTTTCAATTGAAAGAACACACCATTTCTAATTACGTTCTTGATTAACAATCCTTAATGTGTTTGTAAGCTTTTGAAATTTTATGTGAGTCGATGTGGATGAACATCTGATGGTAAGGGTGTTGTAAAATTATGCTGGCTCGAATGTGTTTTTTCAGAGTTTTGATGGAATTATATTAGAATATCTGGTTTGTTTTCATTTTCAAAAGTTTGTTAAATGACTAACATTAAGTGGAGGAATGATACAACTAAAAAGTTCAATCACCAAATCGTATCAGATTAATTGGATGAATGTTCTTATCTTTTAAATGTTTTTGGTTTTGGAGTACTTATTGACGTATAATTATGTACCTTTGGTGCTAATGGAAAGAAGATGTGATCATAGTATAATTTGTAGATTATTATGATATACAAGAAATTATTAATTATTGTAGATCATTTGCAACACCTAAAAGTACAAATCCACATTCCATCTTCTTAACTACAATAATTCATCGTTTTAATGGACGATCAAATCAAACATATAAGTGATTTTTGCTTTAGAGTACTGCACATTAGTTATTAAATATATCACTAACATTAACAGTTCTATAACTTTAGATGGATATGATATTTTCATAACATTATAGTGAGTGCACGGTTATTGTATGTTTGTTGTATTTAATCGAGGCCTTTTTGTCATGTGCAGCTGAGTGCTCCTCATTTGTTGGGATCGAGAAAGGAGCAGTCTTGAGGAAGCTAGGGTCCTAACAAGTTATTTTGTAAAAATACAACATTTTAAGAAGGTATAGTGCCCTTGTTTATTTTTCTCATTAAGTCTAGATACGAAGGGGACAATGATAGGGTATTGTGTCATTCTGTTATATCTCATTAAGTGTGCATCGTACATATCGTGATAGTATGTTACACAAATAAGATGTTTCTTTTGTTTTCCTATCATTTTAGTAAATATTTTACTAAACTCTAATTGTAAGGTCATCCATATGTTAGCAAAACGATAGTTTCACAAAGAATATATGCATCCTTGTATCGTAAGATCCATCTAAGCCAAATTTTTGCGCTATGTCTTGGTGCTTTGCTTTAACTATAAATTTGATCCTCTTAGATTAATAAAAGTAGATGCAAACATGTTATAGATATGCAAGCAACAAAATCCTGTAGCATGGTGTTGCTATACACGCTAGAAACTATCCCCGCTGTTGCATCGCGCGGGTTTCCTACTAGTATATATATATACATACACACACAACCATATATATATATATATATTATATATATATATATATATACATTATATATATATATATATGTATATATATATATGTATATATATATATATGTGTGTGTGTGTGTGTATGTACAATTGCATTTTATATATATTTAATCACCTCTACGTCTTCTAATGATTTCGTATGTCACGAGATTAGATAACTTCATATATGTTTCTAATATCTTTGTTCATATGAATACATTCCCAAAGTTGTTTTTCATTATGTGATTGCTCACGTTATTACTAATTTACGCACTCATTCATGACGATTGATAAACTAGTTAACATTTTATACATATTTGTAGCTCAACACACACAAAAGTTAATATATTATCATTATATTAACGTATATGGATGTCTAACGCACGGTTATACCTAACGTTCCCGTATCGCGTCCTAGAACCCGCTTGAGCCGACCCGCATCGCGTTGACTGTCCATTGACCACTTTGACCAGCTTTGACCGATGTTTAACCTAACCAAAACGTACCATCATCATTTGTAAACGCTAACAACATAGACCTTTACCTAAACGCAACCGAAATCGCAAAACACGTTACCAAACGGCCCCGTCACAGCTACTACCATTAGCCACCACATGCAGCCACCTGTAAGGCCCCATTCTCAGGAAACCTCACAGTTGGTTAATCATAGCATAAAATCATTTTAATAACAAAACAACGCAGCGGAAATATTTAGACATTCATTTAAAACTTGGAAATCATATTGTACTCCTACATTTGTCCTTCATTTGTAAATAAAACATAGTACTTTTTCTTAAATTACAATAAAAGATTTCGTAAACAGGAATGCCATCCATTGCCATCCAAGTAGCCTCCAACCGGTGCCATCCTCAGCATCAGCATTTACCTGCCAACTATTACGCATAAAAGTCAGCTTTGCTGAGTGAGTTCTAGTTTTAGATAAATAAGAAAATATAACTTTATCCTTCATTTAATGACCACGCATACATCATAATACATATCATTTGCGTCTTAATAAGCATGTTCATTATCTTTCATTATTTCATTATCTTTCGCTTCATCATAAATGAGATTGCACAAAGCAAGAGCTCCATGTTGATCGACAACGAATGTCGATCCCTGTCGGTACACATGAAAACGGTAGCTAACCCCCGACAGTTGATCCACACTGCAAGGCACATAGCCCGCTCATGAATATGGATCCATCATCATACATCAGACTCATATAAGTGAAGTCTATCATAGTGCTTGCAATACTTTTCATCATCAAATGGGCCCGTGGGTAACATTCATTAAGTTTCACTTTTCATTAATATCACCTTCCACTTTAATATATAATACTTAACTTATTAAGTACACAACATGCCAAGTACTAGTCATCATAAAACATAACCGACCCTCCGTGGGACAGCGGGGGTTCGGGCGCGGCAGCCCCTGACAGCGGGGTCCTAGGGGCGGCAGCTCCTAGTGGGGTCCAAGGGGCAACGCCCCTGGCTGGGGATCTAGAACTCTTCAAACATTTATATAACACGTTTACTTATTGAAAAATCGATCTTCCTGTTAAAACCTCTTAAAATCTTGGTCATTTAAAAACGTATATTTAGTATGCATAATAGCCCCAAAACATGGAAAAACTTATAAATAGGGGATCTAGAACTCACCTGGATACCGCGAGTAAACTTCTAGACTAAACTTTCTAGGCTAGGATCACACTACACAGCCTGCAGATAAGTTAACACTTAGAGGGGTTAATTTCTGCCTAAATTCGCTGCTAATTTTGCTGCCAGAAAAGCAGATTCGCTGACAATTTCGCTGCTAGTTTCGCTGACAGTTTCGCTGCCAGTTTCGCTGACAGTTTTGCTGCTAGTTTCGCTAACAGTTTCACTGCTAGTTTCGCATGGCTGTTTCGCCCAACTTTCGTTGGAATTTCCATGGCTGCGAAATTACCTGCGGAACTATAGTTTCGCAGAAAACCACAGTTTCGCAGCTTGAATATGCAATTTCGCTGGATGCATACACAGTTTCGCAGATCGAGCTGAAATGACGAACCAATCCATTTTAACCCAAAATCACAACGTTTTACGTCCAAACCCTTAGTTTATCATCCATGAGGCTAAATCTAGGCTTTATACATGTTTTCATACGTAAATATGTGACCTTTATGCGATTCTTTGCAACTTTTCAAAACCCAAAACCCTAGAATCCGGGTTTGATCTACAGAAGGGTTTAGAGGTCGATTGTTACCTGGATTTATTGCTCCTTTCTTGTGGTTTGATGCTCCAACACCCAGATCTTCAATCCTTTAACCTTTGAAGCTCCAAATCTTGAGTTTCCTTCACTTTCTCTCTCTACTTTCTCTCTCTACGAATTTGGTGGCTAGGGTTGCAAATGATGGAGATGGAGGCTGCTTTGGTGGGTTAAGGGGCTGATTATGGGCCCTTAATCATGTAGGCCCTTGCCCATAAACCCAATTTAGCCCCTAACCCATTTCCTTCTTTTATTAAATACCCACAATTAAGCCCATTATTCTAGTTGACTCGTTTTGACTTTTCGGGGTGTTACACCACCATCCATCACGGATCACCACTGGCCGCCACCGGCAGCCCTAGTGCCGCCGTATATCTCGTTGGAGAACGGCTCCAAACCACCAAGTCTCATAGATCTCGCTTGCAATCCGACATGCTGCCACAAACCGAATAATTATCAAGTGTAGATCTTGTTCGAAGCCAAAAATGGTTCATGGAGCTTACCCAAAGTAGTCGGAAAATGAGAGAGAGAGAGAGAGAGACGGGACAAAGGGCGGAACCCTAGTTGCCGCCACCTTCGTTTGCCGATAACTTTCAAACCACCACGAGTTAGAGGAAACCATTACCACCCTTGGAAAGAGCTCGTCGAGAGGAAGAAGAGCATGGGCGGCACTCGCCGCCACTCGCCGGCTCGGCGGCGGCCGGGCGTGCGTGAACCCTAGCGCCGCCCCCCTTCCCTTCCCCTCCCACGTCATTGCGAATCAAAAGAAACCACCACCACCATCGTGATCAGGGTGTTGTCTTTAGTGGGGGTAGGCCGAGACTTCGCCGGAAACCATCGTTCGCCGCCGCACGCCGTCGCGGAGCCTTTTGCTCCGGCGAAGGCGGCTGGTGCAGCCCTTGAGAGCATTTGTTCTTGTTGTAGGGTTTTGAAATGAAGGAAAAGAGGGAAAAGTTGTTTAAATACATAGGGTTTTTAGGTGGGTTTCTTTTAAAAATCGCGTATACGCACCGCGATCTTCGTTATCGTGTATCGAATGGTCTTTTGGATAAAAATCTTGTTAGCAGACCTATAATAGATATATCAAATTACTTATGCTTGAAATAAAACAATTCGGTATATTTATCGTCAAATCCTCGGGTTTGACTAAATCTCAGGCCGGTACACGCCTCGGTCGCGTCACAAGACGTATTTGCTCTAGGTAACGTCTCACTATTAAATTTAGAATATTTTAATTGATATAATAATAAGATAAATATTTACGATGTTATAGGGCTCGGTTGACGTATCCGATGTCAGTTATATGCCGGTGTAACCAGTATTCGCGTTTCTCCCACGTATCTTAGTTGATTATGCACGTTTAATTTAGAATCTTTTAGTAAACATTATTTACTATACGAATCATGATTAATCAATGATTTTAGTAGGATATAAAGCCATTATAAGGAAATTCCGACGGAACTTAGACGTTTGAACGCGTTAGATTACCGAACTTTACACGGTAGGGGTTTTAAATCTATTTAGTTTGGATTCTTCTATACATGTTTTGAATCTCATAACGATTCATTGTTTTAAGACCACTAATTTATTTAGTTAGTAAATGGGTATTGGGCCTTAAATGGGCCCGAAATATTAGTTTCTTATATGAGTTTTTCTTTAGTAAGCCCAATTCAGTTTGGGCCTTTATTGGGCCCTATTATACTTTAAGGTTTCTTATTGGGCTGATATCTAGGGTGTTACACTTGGGCATATAAGATCCAACAATTTGATGGATTGTTGAGACAAAAGTGTTCGAAGTTGGTTATGAATTGTTCTCGATGAGTTTTGCGCGAGAGTTGATTGATTTCAAAGGCCATTCATGTGGTTTTGTGTTCGATTTTGGTTTTGATTTAAGCAATAGATCCTACGTTCTATCTGTGATTGATTAGTGTGATTGCAATAATGAATATAATCATATTTGATTAGATTGGTTCACATGTGTGTTTACAAGACAAGATAATCAAAACTCCATAGCATTGTAGGTTGTTATGGAAAGCAAAAAACTATGCACGTTAGAACTACTGTTGTTTAAGTTTTTTGTGTTGGATCTTGTATGCCTAAGACACATACAAGATTGATGTGGTTAGTATGTTATGATCCAAGTCGGGTCATACCCAATAACAAGCTATATAAACATTTATATAACACATTTACTTATAGAAAAATCGATCTTCCTGTGAAAACCTCTTAAAATCTTGGTCATTTAAAAACGTATATTTAGTATGCATAATAGCCCCAAAACATGGAAAAACTTATAAATAGGGGATCTAGAACTCACTTGGATACCGCGAGTAATCTTCTAGACTAAACTTTCTAGGCTAGGATCACACTACACAACCTGCAGATAAGTTAACACTTCGAGGGGTTAATTTCTGCCTAAATTCGCTGCTAATTTTGCTGCCAGAAGAGCATATTCGCTGACAATTTCGCTGCCAGTTTCGCTGCCAGTTTCGCTGCCAGTTTCGCTGACAGTTTTGCTGCTAGTTTCGCTAACAATTTCACTGCTAGTTTCGCATGGCAGTTTCGCCCAACTTTCGTTGGAATTTCCATGGCTGCGAAATTACCTGCGGAACTATAGTTTCGCAAAAAACCAATAGTTTCGCAGCTTGAATATGCAATTTTGCTGGATGCATATACAGTTTCGCAGATCGAGCTGAAATGACGAACCAACCCATTTTAACCCAAAATCACAACTTTTTACGTCCAAACCCTTAGTTTATCATCCATGAGGCTAAATCTAGGCTTTATACATGTTTTCATACGTAAATATGTGACCTTTATGCGATTCTTTACAACTTTTGAAAACCCAAAACCCTAGAATCTGGGTTTGATCTACAAAAGGGTTAGAGGTCGATTGTTACCTATATTTGTTGCTCCTTTCTTGTGGTTTGATGCTCCAACACCCAGATCTTCAATCCCTTAACCTTTGAAGCTCCAAATCTTGAGTTTCCTTCACTTTCTCTCTCTACTTTCTCTCTCTACGAATTTGGTGGCTAGGGTTGCAAATGATGGAGATGGAGGCTGCTTTGGTGGGTTAAGGGGCTGATTATGGGCCCTTAATCACGTTGGCCCTTGCCCATAAACCCAATTTAGCCCCTAACCCATTTCCTTCTTTTATTAAATACCTACAATTAAGCCCATTATTCTAGTTGACTCGTTTTGACTTTTCGGGGTGTTACACCACCATCCATCACGGATCGCCATTGGCCGCCACCGGCAGCCCTAGAGCCGCCGTATATCTCGCCGGAGAACGGCTCCAAACCACCAAGTCTCAAAAATCTCGTTTGCAATCCGACATGCTGCCACAAACCAAACAATTATCAAGTGTAGATCTTGTTCGAAGCCAAAAATGGTTCATGGAGCTTACTCAAAGTAGTCGGAAAACGAGAGAGAGAGAGAGAGACAGACGGGACAAAGGGCGGAACCCTAGTTGCCGCCACCTTCGTTTGCCGATAACTTTCAAACCACCACGAGTTAGAGGAAACCATTACCACCCTTGGAAAGAGCTCGTCGAGAGGAAGAAGAGAATGGGCGGCACTCGTCGCCACTCGCCGGCTCCGGCGGCCGGAACCCCGCGTGAACCCTAGCCGCCGCCCCCCTTCTCCCTTCCATATCTCCCACGTCATTGCGAATCAGAAGAAACCACCACCACCATCGTGATCAGGGTGTTGTCTTTAGTGGGGGTAGGCCGAGACTTCGCCGGAAACCATCATTCGCCGCCGCACGCCGCCGTCCGCCGCCGCACGCCGTCGCGGAGCCTCTTGCTCCGGCGAAGGCGGCTGGTGCAGCCCTTGAGAGCATTTGTTCTTGTTGTAGGGTTTTGAAATGAAGGAAAAGAGGGAAAAGTTGTTTAAATACTTAGGGTTTTTAGGTGGGTTTCTTTTAAAAATCGCGTATACGCACCGCGATCTTCGTTATCGCGTATCGAACGGTCTTTTGGATAAAAATCTTGTTAGAAGACCTATAATAGATATATCAAATTACTTATGCTTGAAATAAAACAAGTCGGTATATTTATCATCAAATCCTCGGGTTTGACTAAATCTCAGGCCGGTACACGCCTCGGTCGCGTCACGAGACGTATTTGCTCTAGGTAACATCTCACTATTAAATTTAGAATATTTTAATAGATATAATAATAAGATAAATATTTACGATGTTATAGGGCTCGGTTGACGTATCCGATGTCAGTTATATGCCGGTGTAACCAGTATTCGCGTTTCTCCACGTATCTCAGTTGATTATGCACGTTTAATTTAGAATCTTTTAGTAAACATTATTTACTATATGAATCATGATTAATCAATGATTTTAGTAGGATATAAAGCCATTATAAGGCAATTCCGACGGAACTTAGACGTTTGAACGTGTTAGATTACCGAACTTTACACGGTAGGGGTTTTAAATCTATTTAGTTTGGATTCTTCTATACATTTTTTGAATCTCATAACGATTCATTGTTTTAACACCACTAATTTATTTAGTTAGTAAATGGGTATTGGGCCTTAAATGGGCCTGAATATTAGTTTCTTATATGAGTTTTTCTTTAGTAAGCCCAATTCAGTTCGGGCCTTTATTGGGCCCTATTATACTTTAAGGTTTCTTATTGGGCTGATATCTAGGGTGTTACACTTGGGCATATAAGATCCAACAATTTGATGGATTATTGAGACAAAAGTGTTCGAAGTTGGTTGTGAATTGTTCTCGATGAGTTTTGCGCGAGAGTTGATTGATTTCAAAGGCCATTCATGTGGTTTTGTGTTCGATTTTGGTTTTGATTTAAGCAATAGATCCTACGTTCTATCTGTGATTGATTAGTGTGATTGCAATAATGAATATAATCATATTTGATTAGATTGGTTCACATGTGTGTTTACAAGACAAGATAATCAAAACTCCATAGCATTGTAGGTTGTTATGGAAAGCAAAAAACTATGCACGTGAGAACTACTGTTGTTTAAGTTTTTTGTGTTGGATCTTGTATGCCTAAGACACATACAAGATTGATGTGGTTAGTACGTTATGATCCAAGTCGGGTCATACCCAATAACAAGCTATTTATATAACACATTTACTTATAGAAAAATCGATCTTCCTGTTAAACCTCTTAAAATCTTGGTCATTTAAAAACGTATATTTAGTATGCATAATAGCCCCAAAACATGGAAAAACTTATAAATAGGGGATCTAGAACTCACCTGGATACCGCGAGTAATCTTCTAGACTAAACTTTCTAGGCTAGGATCACACTACACAGCCTGCAGATAAGTTAACACTTAGAGGGTTTAATTTCTGCCTAAATTCGCTGCTAATTTTGCTGCCAGAAAAGCAGATTCGCTGACAATTTCGTTGCCAGTTTCGCTGACAGTTTTGCTGCTAGTTTCGCTAACAGTTTCACTGCTAGTTTCGCATGGCAGTTTCGCCCAACTTTCGTTGGAATTTCCATGGCTGTGAAATTACCATCGGAACTATAGTTTCGCAGAAAACCCACAGTTTCGCAGCTTGAATATGCAATTTCGCTGGATGCATGCACAGTTTCGCAGATCGAGCTGAAATGACGAACCAACCCATTTTAACCCAAAATCGCAACTTTTTACGTCCAAACCCTTAGTTTATCATCCATGAGGCTAAATCTAGGCTTTATACATGATATGTGACCTTTATGCGATTCTTTGCAACTTTTCAAAACCCAAAACCTTAGAATCCGGGTTTGATCTACAGAAGGGTTTAGAGGTCGATTGTTACCTGGATTTGTTGCTCCTTTCTTGTGGTTTGATGCTCCAACACCCAGATCTTCAATCCCTTAACCTTTGAAGCTCCAAATCTTGAGTTTCATTCACTTTCTCTCTCTACTTTCTCTCTCTACGAATTTGGTGGCTAGGGTTGCAAATGATGGAGATGGAGGCTGCTTTGGTGGGTTAAGGGGCTGATTATGGGCCCTTAATCACGTAGGCCCTTGCCCATAAACCCAATTTAGCCCCTAACCCATTTCCTTCTTTTATTAAATACCCACAATTAAGCCCATTATTCTAGTTGACTCGTTTTGACTTTTCAGGGTGTTACACCACCATCCATCACGGATCGCCACTGGCCGCCACCGGCAGCCCGAGAGCCGCCGTATATCTCGCTGGAGAACGGCTCCAAACCACCAAGTCTCAAAGATCTCGCTTGCAATCCGACATGCTGCCACAAACCGAACAATTATCAAGTGTAGATCTTGTTCGAAGCCAAAAATGGTTCATGGAGCTTACCCAAAGTAGTCGGAAAACGAGAGAGAGAGAGAGAGAGAGAGACAGACGGGACAAAGGGCGGAACCCTAGTTGCCGCCACCTTCGTTTGCCGATAACTTTCAAACCACCACGAGTTAGAGGAAACCATTACCACCCTTGGAAAGAGCTCGTCGAGAGGAAGAAGAGCATGGGCGGCACTCGCCGCCACTCGCCGGCTCCGGCGGCCGGAACCCCGCGTGAACCCTAGCCGCCGCCCCCCTTCTCCCTTCCATATCTCCCACGTCATTGCGAATCAGAAGAAACCACCACCACCATCGTGATCAGGGTGTTGTCTTTAGTGGGGGTAGGCCGAGACTTCGCCGGAAAGCATCATTCGCCGTCGCATGCCGCCGTCCGCCGCCGCGGAGCCTCTTGCTCTGGCGAAGGCGGCTAGTGCAGCCCTTGAGAGCATTTGTTCTTGTTGTAGGGTTTTGAAATGAAGGAAAAGAGGGAAAAGTTGTTTAAATACTCAGGGTTTTCAGGTGGGTTTCTTTTAAAAATCGCGTATACGCACCGCGATCTTCGTTATCGCGTATCGAATGGTCTTTTGGATAAAAATCTTGTTAGAAGACCTATAATAGATATATCAAATTACTTATGCTTGAAATAAAACAATTCGGTATATTTATCGTCAAATCCTCGGGTTTGACTAAATCTCAGGCCGGTACAATCCTCGGTCGCGTCACGAGACGTATTTGCTCTAAGTAACGTCTCACTATTAAATTTAGAATATTTTAATAGATATAATAATAAGATAAATATTTACAATGTTATAGGGCTCGGTTGACGTATCCGATGTCAGTTATATGCCGGTGTAACCAGTATTCGCGTTTCTCCCACGTATCTCAGTTGATTATGCACGTTTAATTTAGAATCTTTTAGTAAACATTATTTACTATACGAATCATGATTAATCAATGATTTTAGTAGGATATAAAGCCATTATAAGGAAATTCCGACGGAACTTAGACGTTTGAACGCGTTAGATTACCGAACTTTACACGGTAGGGGTTTTAAATCTATTTAGTTTGGATTCTTCTATACATGTTTTGAATCTCATAAAGATTCATTGTTTTAAGACCACTAATTTATTTAGTTAGTAAATGGGTATTGGGCCTTAAATGGGCCCGAAATATTAGTTTCTTTAATGAGTTTTTCTTTAGCAAGCCCAATTCAGTTCGGGCCTTTATTGGGCCCTATTATACTTTAAGGTTTCTTATTGGGCTGATATCTAGGGTGTTACACTTGGGCATATAAGATCCAACAATTTGATGGATTGTTGAGACAAAAGTGTTCGAAGTTGGTTGTGAATTGTTCTCGATGAGTTTTGCGCGAGAGTTGATTGATTTCAAAGGCCATTCATGTGGTTTTGTGTTCGATTTTGGTTTTGATTTAAGCAATAGATCCTACGTTCTATCTGTGATTGATTAGTGTGATTGCAATAATGAATATAATCATATTTGATTAGATTGGTTCACATGTGTGTTTACAAGACAAGATAATCAAAACTCCATAGCATTGTAGGTTGTTATGGAAAGTAAAAAACTATGCACGTGAGAACTACTGTTGTTTAAGTTTTTTGTGTTGGATCTTGTATGCCTAAGACACATACAAGATTGATGTGGTTAGTATGTTATGATCCAAGTCGGGTCATACCCAATAACAAGCTATAACAAAGACAAATAAATATTTATTTGTTGATGGGATCATACAAATAAATATTGTCACCAATTCAGAAAATGGGTTTTCTAAAACATTGGTTTTGTAATAGAACAATATTATATGGATAATTTGTTCATGAGAAATTATTTGTTTTATTATTTAAGTGAGTTAAATAATAACAAATAAAATGTGTTAATGTTATAAAATTAAAAGAGGTTTTAATTTTATAAACTTGTGGGTTAAGAGTGTAACTGTTGGGTTTGTTGGACTAAATCAAACTAGTTTAACCATTTAAACTTGAAAACGCAGCGGATTAACATCAAATAAATATCATTTGTAATCTGAAAATATGGTTCATTTCATGACAACAACAAACCCAAGAACACAAGGATCTTATATATGTGTTTGAACTAGCTATCACCAATAAATAACAACCCAAATAAGCAATACATACTACCTTCCAAAAGCTGCTGAAAAACGAGATATAGATAAAGAGAATGGTGTTCTTGAGCAGCCAAAACACCAAGAAGAGGTGTCCTCAAGCTTCCATACCCACAAGCATCAAGCATACACCATTCTTGCTAGGATTTGAGCACCAAATCGGATCAAGAAAGCTGCTGGAACCTTGTTCCAGCCGTGAACAATCAACAAAGCTGCTAGAGCTTTGTTCCAGCCGTGATATCTTTCTCTCAAAAGAAAGAGTGATGTTCTTGTGACCCTTTTGCATATGAGAGAGTGAGAGAGATCTGAATGGAGAGTGTGTGTATTCTAGGAGAGCCAAAAACTCAAGAGAACCAAAGGAAAACAAAAAGAGAGAGGGCTGCCCAAGGGGCGGCCGAACCCTTATTCTATTTGGGGTTTTCCCCCCAAAAACTTTTAATCTTTGTTAAACAAAAGTTTTTAATAAGTTATGTAATTACCCCTTTTAATTATATAACTTATACACACACTCCTATTATTTGATGTTATTTAACCAAATTAAACAACATTACAAATAATATCCATGAACAAAATATCCATATAAGTTGTTCAATCTCATATGCAACTTATTTCGAAAACCCATTTTCTAAATTGGTGTATTTATTTAATTGTATGATCATATCATCAATTGAATAATATTTGGTGTTTGCTAAGCTTGTTATTGGGTATGACCCGACTTGGATCATAACGTACTAACCACATCAATGTTCTATGTGTCTTGGGCATAAAGAATCCAACAGTAACTTGTTTTATAAAAATTGAAATGGGGGGAACCCATTTCAAAAAGCATTTTTGGCCGCCCATTGTGGGCATTGGGAATCATTTTTAGTCTTGGTCTTTGCAAGACATTATACACTCTTGCACTCTTCCATCAAGCACTCTCTCTCACACACAAAAAGCAAGTTCCTTTCCTCTCAAAACAAGGCTGAAAATTCGTTTTTGCAAAGCTGAAAATCTGGGTTTTGGTTGAGCAATTTCGGATTTGCAAGAAGGAGGTCTTGTGTTTTGGTGTTCTTCTACCTAACAAGATTAGGTGTTTGCTAAGGCTTGTGGGTATACAAACTTGAGGCTTTCTCTATTGGGGGCTGAACATTCAAGAGCATCATCATCTTCATCTCATCCATACTTCAACATCTTGTGCTTGAAAGGTAGTTTCAAAGAACACCCTATGGTTGCATTTTCGTTCATGATAGCATTTCATTTCTCATATATATATGATCCTTGTTCTTGGGTTTTGTTTTTGGTTTAAAATGGTCCAATTTTCAGAGTGTTAACCACACTTTAAACCCTAATATCCGCTGTGTTTTTGAAGTTTAAATGGTTAAACTTGCTTTGTTAACATGTTACAAAACCCAACAATGGCATCTAGAGCCGGTTATGTGGAATATGTGCTTCAAATGTTCTTGAAAAGTTAGTTTTCATGGAATTTTTCAACCCATTAGGGGCTGTTTTGTTGTGGATGGATGAATCCCTTATGTTTCAAGGTTTAATCTCACATGCTTTAGTATAAACCTTGAAAGATTAACATCAAATGGTTGATTGTGTTGTTTGGA
The DNA here is from genome assembly GCA_025215565.1 of Flaveria ramosissima. Taxonomy (NCBI): domain Eukaryota; kingdom Viridiplantae; phylum Streptophyta; class Magnoliopsida; order Asterales; family Asteraceae; genus Flaveria; species Flaveria ramosissima. The sequence goes on from CM046031.1 coordinate 28,414,584, forward strand.
CAAAACCATAAAGTTTTGGTTCATGTTGGCCAGAACTTTAAGGTTATTAAAAGGGGTTCATTGTTGTTCTTGAATGTTGCATATGATACATATTTTGGTGCATAACATAGCCTTGACCTTATGTGTTTTGGGTTTGGTTGATTGTGGTTTGTCATGTTGGTTTTGATTCTTGAAAGGGTTGTAATATTTGTGTTTATATTTTGGGTTGTAATTTATTTATTCATTGGTTATGTAATAAATAGATTAGGTGCATTTCTTTTATTAGAAAAAAACTGTATTAGGATATGATTTTGTAAAAGAAGATGCACAAGATGAAGACCCAAAGAAGGATACAAAAGACATGGACACTTGAAGCATTTGGATGTGGATTCAAGTGGGTGTTCATGGACACATATGATGTGTCATTGTTAACCCTTAGGAAAGACCTTATGACAACACTTGTGATGGAAAACAAGTGTAGTCAACTTAGTGGCTATGGTTATGCACTTATGGTTGTATGATTATGCTTGTTTGGTTGTTTGTTGTATGGTTGTTGGTTGATATTTGGATATGCATTACAAACTCATTAACAAACTTAACAAGCTGAAAATTGATGGTTCTTTCATTAAGTGATTAATAAAAGGTTATTAAAAGAATTAATGATTTTAATAAAAGGGGTTTTATTAAAAAGTGAACCATAGGGTTCCTTGTATTTGAAAGCATGCAAATATAAGGTACATAGAGTTTTCTAAACTAGTATTATGAAAACTTAAAATTTCTTTTATAAACAAGTTTAACACCATCCTTTTGCACAACACTTGAGTCACTTGGAAACTCTTAATGGGATAAAGGTCACCTAACCATTTTGAGGGAACTTGTGATTTGAGGTGGGGATACCATATTTGTGGGATAAAGGTCAGCTAACCACTTATGTTGGAAAACCCACATGTGTGTGTAAGTAGGGTAACTTGATTTGCAGACCATGTTTAATAGATCGCCTACAATGTGGTTTACAAAGGTGTTGATGGGATAAACATGCCGACCACACATATGATGTTTAAGTCGATCCCATACCCTAGAAGTTGCAAAGGGTTGCAATTGTCAAAACGTTGACTACCTTGTTATTTTAAATAATGGGAAAAAGGTCACCTAACCACTATTTAAATGTAACGTTGGATTCTAGAATTTTAAAATTGTGTAAGACACTTAAAAAGGGCTTTAATTATTAAAATATGAACAATATCGAAAATACTAAAATTGAACTTTGTTAATTTTGTATATGGCCACCAGCAACAATGAAAATAATGATATCCCGTCTGCTCACTCACTATCACTAAGAACCATTCTCCAAAAGGAATGTCTAAACCATAACAACTTTATAGATTGGTTTCGAAACTTGAGAATTGTTCTCAAGCTAGAGAAACGATCGTATATTCTAGACGATCCGATTCCCGATCAACCTAATGAGGAGGATGAGGAGGCCTATAATAATTGGGTGAAATACACTGAGGACTCGGTCCAAGTGTCTTGCCTCATGTTGGCAAGTATGACTCCGGATCTCCAAAAGGAGTATGAACATCATGGAGCATACGACATGATTACCCAGTTGAAGGAAACGTCCCAACAACAAGCAAGGGTAGAGCGCTTCGAAACGGTTCGAGCACTCCATGCATGTTGTATGGATGACACCCAATCTGTTTCATCTTATGTACTTAAGATGAAAAGCCACATCGACCGCCTCGAAAGGTTGAATTGTCCTGTCTCGAAAAAGTTGCCTAGGGATTTGATCCTCAACTCTTTGTCAAAAAGGTTTGACAACTTTGTCATGATTTATAACATGAACGGGTGGGACAAGAACATAAGTGAGCTTCACTCTATGCTCAAAACTGCCGAGGCGGCCATGGGTAAAAAGGTTTTACCCGTTCTCACCATCATTGAAGGTGGGAACAAGAAAAGGCCTCACCCCGCACCCAAGGCAAATGTTGCCAAGGGTAAAGGGCACATTAGAGGAAAGGGGAAGGGAGTGGTAAGAGCGCCACCACCAAAACTAGCGGAGAAGAAGCAAAAGGTTGCTTCGAATGACCCATGCTTTAAGTGTGGGGAGATTGGACATAGGCAAGAAATTGTCCAGTCCATCTCAAAGAGTTGCAAGCTAAGAGGGATGCCGGGCAAACCTCATGTACAATTTTCATGATTCATATTGATCAAAATTTAATATCCTCTAACACATGGGTATTGGATACCGGATGTGGAACTCACATTTGCAACTTATTGCAGGGGTTCAAAAGAAGTAAGGACTTCAAGAAAGGGGATGTTAGCCTCTACATGGGGAATGGGGCAAAAGTTCAAGTTGAAGACCGAGGGGACTACATCTTGAAGCTTCCACATGGTTTGGAAGCAATTTTGAACAATATTTTGTATGCTCCTAGTTTGACTAGGAACATTATTTCTGTTGCCCAATTAAGACAATATGGTTATGTTTTGACATTTATTGAAAATTAAATTCATGTTTCATTAAATGGCATATTTTATTTTAAAGTTATTCCTATTAATGGTATTTATGAATTGGTTCGTGAAAACACATTATATGATAGCTCATTGTACCAAACCACCACCAAGAAACTCAAATTGGATTTTAGTGATACCTATCTTTGGCATTGCCGTCTTGGTCATATAAACAAGAAGCGCATACAAACACTTCAAAAGAACGGTCTTTTAAAAGCAAGTGAATATGATTCATTTAGTGTATGTGAATCTTGTTTACAAGGTAAAATGACTAAGGCACCTTTTAGTGGCAAATCCGAAAGTGCAAAAGATTTATTAGGCATCATACATTCGGATGTATGTGGTCCTTTTAAGCCAATGACTAGGTACCATGAAAGATACTTCATTACCTTTACCAACGACTATAGTCGATATGGTTATATGTACTTGTTAAGACACAAAGATGAAGCTTTTGAAATGTTCAAAATCTTCCAAAATGAAGTAGAAAATCAACTCAACAAGAAAATAAAAATTCTCCACACCAATAGAGGAGGTGAATACCTAAGTGATGCTTTTAGAGATCATCTTAGAAGTTGTGGTATTGTCTCACAACTATCTCCACCTGGAACGCCACAACATAATGGCGTGTCCGAGCGGAGAAATTGAACTCTATTGGATATGGTTCGATCTATGATGGCTAGAAGCTCATTGCCTCTATCATTTTGGGGTTTCGCTTTGCTCTCTGCGGCCCGTATCTTAAATATGGTCCCAACCAAGAAAGTGGAAACGACACCTTTTGAAATATGGCATGGAAGGGTTCCATCACTATCATATTTAAAGGTATGGGGTTGTGAGGCTTATGTTAAGACTCCCACTTCAAACAAGTTAGAAAGCCGTTCCCCTAAGTGTATCTTCATTGGATATCCTAGCGATTCTATGGGATATTATTTCTATGATCCATTGAACAAAAGGAGTTTGTTGCCAAGAAGGCTGAGTTCTTAGAAGCTAAGTTCCTTACGGAAGGAACTAGCAGTAGAACTATGGAGCTTGAGGAAGATCAAGAACCACAAACCGATACACGTTTGGTTGACACTAGCACTCAACATGAGGATGTTGAGGATGATCAAGTGGTTGATCAATACACACAAAACGTTCGCAGATCTGGTAGAATTAGTAATCCACCTGAAAGATATGGATTTTTCGTAGATAGATGCTATGTGGTAGATTCTGATGAACCAACCACTTATCGTGATGCAATGTCCAATTTGGATTGTGACAAATGGCTTAAAGCCATGAACGTTGAGATGCAATCCATGTATGACAACCAAGTGTGGGACTTGGTTGAACCACCTCTTAACTCCAAGATAGTTGGAAGTAAGTGGGTTTTCAAGAAGAAAACCGATATGCATGGAAACTTAGATACTTATAAAGCTAGACTTGTAGCAAAAGGTTTCACTCAAACTCAAGGGGTTGATTATGATGAGACCTTCTCGCCAGTTGCAATGCTAAAGTCTATTAGGATATTATTTCTCATAGCTGCTCATTATGATTATGATATTTGGCAAGTGGATCTCAAACTCGCTTTTCTAAATGGATATCTTGAGGAAGATGTCTATATGGTTCAGCCTGAAGGTTTTGTCGATCCAAAACATCCTAACAAAGTATGCAAGTTAAAGAAATCAATCTATGGATTGAAGCAAGCATCAAGAAGTTGGAATCACTGTTTTTATAAAGAGATAATCAAATTTGGGTTCATCAAAAACGCTGATGAAGCATGTGTATATAAGAAAGCTAGTGGGAGCATCATCACTTTCCTAGTATTGTATGTCGATGACATTTTACTATTTGGAAATGACATTCCAACCTTGGAAGGTGTTAAAACCTGGCTTGGAAAATGTTTCGCCATTAAGGATCTTGGTGAAGCCGCCTATATTTTATGAATAAAGATCTATAGGGATAGATCAAGGCGGTTGATAGGTTTGAATCAAAGTGCATACATTGATAATATCTTTAAAAGGTTCAAGATGGAAAACTCTAAGAAAGGTACCGTACCTATACAAAAAGGAATGATATTAAGTAAGACTCAATGTCCAAGCTCAAAGGATGAGCAAGACAAAATAAAGGGAATCCCGTATGTGTCTGCTATAGGATCCATCATGTATGCAATGATATGCACTAGGCCGGACGTGTCGTGCGCTTTGAGCATGACAAGCCGATACCAGCAAAATCCTGGAAGCAGTCACTAGATGGCTGTTAAGAACATACTTAAGTACCTAAGGAGGACCAAAGATATGTTCCTAATCTAAGGATCTGGTGAGGAGGAGCTCGTAGTAAAAGGTTACACGAATGCGAGTTTCCAGACTGATCGGGAGATTCACGATCACAATCGGAGTACATTTTCATCTTGAATGGAGGAGCAATTTCTTGGAAGAGCTCTAAGCAAGATGTGGTGGCATTGTCAACTACAGAGTCAGAATACATCACCGCTTAATTAGCAGCTCAGGAAGCTGCATGGTTAAAGAAATTCATTGCCGATCTAGGGGTGGTCCTTCCACTCAAGACCCCCTAGAAATTCTTTGTGATAACGAGGGTGCGATTGCTCAAATCAAGGAACCCCGTGCACATCAAAAGACTAGGCACATTGAACGGAGATTCAACTACATAAGGGATGAAGTTGAAAAGGGAAAGATATGTATTCGCAAAGTTCACACGGATCAAAACATTGTGGATCCACTCACGAAGCTTCTTGAAAAGGCGAAGCATGAAAGTCATGCTTGTGCCATGGGGCTTCAATATTCTAGTGACTGGATTTGATCTTTAATTTCTGTAATGAGATATTGTAACCCTTTATTACTTGAATAAATTATTCGGTTATAATAATTCAACTAGTATTCCTATTTTGCATGTTTAAAATCCATGAGTAAATTATTTACTCAGAATGTCCGTAGTTGTTCATGCTTGTGGGAACAAGTATGAAGGTAAGACTATTATGAACTTGGATTGGTAGATATTCATGTGGATGAATATAGAGCAAAAGGTTGCTGCCAAACTTCATAGATATTTGTGGGATACAAATATTGGACTGACCTGCATCTCAAATATTACTACATGGAATCTTCCTTATTGATCATAAGTAATTTTGAGTAAAGGGGAACATCATTTGGTATCCTTTGACCTGAGATACATATTGGGTCTTGATATTTACCAAATATTATACTTTGACTTAGTTCTTCGCTGTTCTGAAACATGGCAGTACATAAGTCTGAGTTCAGGTATAATACAAGGTAGTTGTGAGAGACGTATGCATTCAAGAAGGGATTTTTCCCTCTTATTCGTTGAGAGTAAGATGCCTAAGGCCTGATAAAGTTAAATCAATGGAGAATGATCACTCTGTGTCTCTGGGATTTAACATGACATCTGTGACAAAAGGATAGATGATTGATTCACTTAAAACAATTCGTCATGCGTATTAAGGGTAGTGAACTGTTGTTAGGCGGTATTTACTGCTTGCATCAATCTTCTATGAATCTTGTGCACGTGGGAGATTTTTGGATCTTGTATGCCCAAGACACATACAAGATTGATGTGGTTAGTACGTTATGATCCAAGTCGAGTCATACCCAATAACAAACTAATCAAACACCAATGAATATTTATTTGTTAATGAGATCATATGAATAAATATTGACACCTATTTAGAAAATGGGTTTTCTAAAATATTGCTTTTGTAATAGAACAAATTATATGGATAATTTGTTCATGAGAAATTATTTGTATCATTATTTAAGCAAGTTAAATAATAACAAATAATAGTGTGTTTATGTTATAAAATTAAAAGAGGTTTTAATTTTATAAACTTATGGGTTAAAAGAGTTCAAGTTTTATAAAAATTAAAATGGGGGAACCCATTTTTTAAATTCATTTTTGGCCGCCCAAGGGTTGCCACTCCTTGGGATTGCTTGTCTTGGTTAATACAAGACTTTAATCCTTTCTTGCACTTAACCAAAAACTAACACTCTCTCTCTCACACACACATTGCAAGAACTCTCTCCAAACAAGCTGAAAAAATTTCGGATCTAAGGCAAAAGTTGCTGAAATTTTGGTTTTGAAGGAGGCACAAGAAGAGGGTTTTTGGTGTTGCACTCCCTAACAAGTTAGGTGTTTGCAAGAGCTTGTGGGTATACAAGCTTGAGGACTTCTCTTTTGGAGGCTAGGCAATCAAGAAGCATCATCATCTTCTTCTCATCCATACCACATCCTTTTTGTTCTTGAAAGGTAGTTTCAAGAACACTCTATGGATGTTCTTTTCGTTTTGATAGCATTTCATTTCACATACATATGATCCTTGTTCATGGGTTTTGTTTTAGACTAAAAATGATTCATATTTTCAGATTATTAACAACAAGTTTAACACCTTATATCCGCTGCTTTTTATAGTTTAAATGGTTAAACTAGCTTTGATAAACTTGTAACAAAACCCAACAACAAGTATGTTTACAAGACAAAAGAATCAAAACTCCATAGCATTGTAGGTTGTTATTGAAAGCAAAAAACTATGGGCACGAGAACTACTGTTGTTTAATGTTTTTGTATAATTAGTTCCTTTCCCATTTATTTAGTTAAGCATTCGTGAGTACTTTGATGCACCAATTTGTAGTTGCACAAGTTTGATAAAAATACAAGTAAATCTTATTTACATGCTCGTATTAACTTGATTTGCTTTCTTTTTCATCGACCACACATCATGTTTCTGTATGATTTATGATTACTTTCATTCCGTTCGTTTAATTTGATTCACGATTGTTATGGAGTATACAGATAGTTTCTTGATGCTTCGCACCTATTTCTTTGCATTGATGTTAAAAAGGTATTTTTTGGATCCATAAATGTCATTTTGATTGATTTGATGGATTGTTGAGGCAAGAGTGTTCAAAGTTGGTTGTGAATAGTTCTCGATGAGTTTTGCGCGAGAGTTGATTGTTTACAAAGGCCATTCATGTGGTTTTGTGTTCGATTTTGGTTTAGATTTAAGTAATAGATCCTACTTTATGTTTGTGATTGATTAGTGTGATTGCAATGATGAATATAATCAAATTTGATTAGATTAGTTGACAAGTGTGTTTACAAGACAAGATAATCAAAACTCCATAGCATTGTAGGTTGCTATTGAAAGCAAAAAACTATGCACGTGAGAACTACTGTTGTTTAAGTTTTTTAAATAACAAGTTCCTTTCTGGTTTATATACTTAAGCATTCCTGAGTACATTGACGCACCATGTAACACCCGGAAATTTCCTTTGTAGCCGACGAGAGAAGAAAAAGAAATAAAGTCCAAAGTCGAGGGACCGAACCCGCCAACGAGAGAAACTTTGATGCACGGGAGTATAAAAGGGGGAAAACACTCCCATTCTCCCCATTTTTCAGCCAAGGGAGGAGAAGAGAGAAAGAAGAGAAAAGAGAAGAAGTGTTGGCCCGGGTTGGTTCGAGTAGCCAAAATCGACGTGGAGCGTGTCAAATCGAAGCTCTATTCGACGGGATCGTTAAGGTGAGTTCTAGGACCCCTCTTTTACACATTTTCAAACGATTTTGGGGCTGGAACACGTCCAAAAACCTATTTTCGAGTTTTTGGGTAAAGACCCGTTTTGATGCATGTATGTATGTGTATGATGCGTTAGAGGCTTGATTTCTTGCTTGGTTATGCTTGTATGAGGTCGTGGTATGTTTCCCTAAGGATTAGGATGGTTGATTTGAGCTTAAAAGAGGTTTGGAAGGGGTTGGGGGTTGAAAACCCGCGGCTGCAGTCGAGCAAACTGCACTCTGCACCAGCTAGGGCTAGGCGACCGACTGGAGGGCGACTGGAGGCCATTCGGCCGATTGAAGTGCGACTGAGGTCCATACACACGTTTGCTATGCGACCGAGGTCCATACGCATGATGGTCATGCGATTGGAGTTCATGTGCTTGAGAGCCATGCGATTGAGGGATGGTGCGACTGAGGCTCATTCGCACGGAGGTTATGCGACTGAAGACCATGCGCCTGGAGGCCATGCGACTGAGGTTCATTCGCATGAAGAGTATGCGACTGAAGCCTATACGCCTGAAGTCATGCGACTGAAGGCCATACGCATGAAAGCTATGCGACTGGGAGTCCATTCGCATAGAGGTCCATTCGCCCATAGTCCATTCGCATAGGGTCCATTCGCATAGATGCCCATTCGCTTAAGTGTTCAGAAATGATAGCCGAGACGGAATTACTCGACGATTTGAAGGGCATGGACGGTATAAGGTAACGTAGGATGATGAGCTTATGATGTGGATGTTGATGGAGATGATGGTAATATGCATGATGTTATGTGTCATGTTAGGCACGGCGGTGTGAGTGATGCGTAATATGTATGATGTGCGTGATGTGATTTATGATTGATGCGTATGTGTGATGATGTTGTATGTTTATGTTTATGTTTATGTTCCTTGCTTGGTATGTTTATCTTTCTTTGGCTTTGCGTTGAACGTTAATGAATGTAATGAAAGTATTATGTAACGTAAAGTGAAAGATAAGGAAAAGAGGAACGTAATGAATGAATGAATGCATGCATTAATGAATGAATGAATGACTTAATGAATGAACGAACGAAAGGCTTGCAAGCATATGTATGAGGTGAGCGACTCTGTGTCGCAAAAGACTCGGAAGAGGTTCTTGTTGCGTACTCCGGTACTGTGCCAGTCTTCGGACATGAGTCGGGGGTTCGTGAGCAGGCCCCGGTACAGTATCAGTCTTCGGACATGAGTCGGGAGTATTGCATATGATGAAAGGGACGGATGATGAGATCCGTGTCGCGTATCCCGGTGTTGTGTCAGTCTTCGGACATGAGTCGGGGACTTGTGAGCGGGTCCCGGCACAACATCAGCTTTCGAGCATGAGTCGGGGATATTGCACGAGACAAGATTCGAGTAATGAAGGGTAATGAGTAAAGTAATGAATGAAAGAATGGAAGTATGAAATGAACGTTAACGAATGATCCTAATAATGTATGAAATGGGATCCTTGCCATTCGACCTCAGTAATCGTGGCTGTGTGCCATGAAGAGGGTAAAGTCTGACAGGATCTAGGAAGAAGTGAAAGATAATGATAAATGATGAATGTAATGAACGTAATGATGAAGATAATAATGTTATTATCTGTATGTACGTATGATGTGTGAACGCATGTATGTAACGGATGTTTTTATAAAGAAAGTAAAGAACGGTTTTACGAAAGAAAAGTAAGTTTTATATAAAACTAGAACTCACTCAGCAACGCTGACTTTGATGTGTTTCTAGTTGGCAGGTATGTTGCTGAGGATGGCACGGGGCGGCTACTCAGCGTATTTTGGATGGCATCCATTATGTTTAATGCTTTGTAATAAATGTAACATGATATTGTTAACAGAACGATTGTACTTGGGTGCAAAAGTATTTTGATGAAATGAAATGGTGTTTTTAATGTTTCCGCTGCAACTATTTATGAAAGGAAAAATATAATGTATGTTTTATGTGCGATGAATGACCAACTGTAAGCGTCCCGGGAACGGGCCTTACAAGTTGGTATCAGAGCCAAAGTTTAAGTGAATTGGGTAAATATTTTCAAAAACCTAATCTTAAACTGAGAATGGGACGGAAAGGGAATGGGATGCCCATCTGAGTAGCTGCGTGCCATCAGGTATGTTTTTGTAAAGTTAACCGGTTTATGTGCGCATGTTATATGGTTTATGTGTTGCTGGTAGATTTAGATACTGATATAGTCAGGACAGGTAATGCTCGGAGTATGAAGAGTAAAGTAAGTGGCTAATCACAATTGGCCACTGTAATTAGGGACTTACTATACTTGACATAAACTGAGCTGTTCCTTGAATGACCGTGTTAGTGTTTGAATCTTTCAGTGTGTTTAGAGGATGGCTGGTGGAAGATCTTCGAAAGCTTCTCGTGGTGGAGGTGACGGTGGACGTGGTGCTGAACCACGGGTCACAAGAGGAAGGGCAAGGGCCGAAAGGGTAGTTCACGAAGAACCTGTGACCCCTCATCCTGAGGGCGGTGATGAGAATGCTAATCAGAGGGCCTCGATGAGAGAGGCGGTCGTGGAAGAAGTGCATCAGGTCTTGCAGACAATCCTACCGTCTGTAGTGACCGAAGTGATAAAGACTGTTAGAGAAGAGGAGAGAAAGGAAAGGGGCAGACCTTCGGGTGAAAGGAAACGACCCGAGACTGAAAGGGTACTCTCCGATGACGAAGAGGAAGAAAAAGAGGAAGAGCCTGCGCCGGAGGCGGCACGAGGCTGTAACTATGGGGCGTTTCAGCGATGCAAGCCCCCTACTTTTGATGGTAATGGCACTGCTGCTGCTGCTCATCGGTGGGTGAGGGAGATGGAAGCTGTTTTAAATATCAGCGAGTGTCGAGAGGATCAGAAAGTAAAGTTTGCTACCCACTCTTTCGTGGACTCAGCTTTGTGCTGGTGGGACAACATAGTTCAAGTTGAGGGAAGCAGGGCTATCGGAAGGATGAAATGGTCAGAGTTGAAGAGGCTGGTGATTGAGGAGTTCTGTCCTCACCGAGAGATGGATAAAGTTGAAAGAGAGTTCCTGATGCTAGAAGCGGGAACAATGACGCATCAACAATACACCACAAAGTTCAACGAGATGGCACGTCTGGTGCCGGATCAGGTGACACCTCTTTCGCGAAAGATCAAGAGGTATATTCAGGGCTTGCCGACGGACATCCGCAGGCACATGATCGCTGCTCGACCGAGCACGTTTAGGTCAGCAGTTGACCTGGCGGGAAGGTTGTACGACGAGCGGGTGATGACGATGACAGACGAAGGGGAGGAGAGAGCCTATGTTAAGAAGGGGAAGGGAAGGCGAGACAGTGATGATGGATTTTTGTATGAAGGCACGACGCCGAGGGACGATGATCGGAAGCGAATAGAAAGAAAAGGTGAAGTATGCAGAAAGTGTGGTAGAGACCATGAAGGGGAATGCAAGTGGGGATTGAACGTCTGTTTCCAGTGTGGGAAGGAAGGCCACAGGGCGAGGGATTGTCGCACGGCTAAGTGCTACGACTGCGGCGAGACTGGACACATGAGCAGGGATTGTAAGAAGCCGAGGGCAGGAGGCTCCGGTGCGAGGAAAGGGAACAGAGGGTGAAAGTTAGAGCTTTTGCCATGACCGAGAGGAGGCTAGAGCGGACTTCGACTCGACGTCAGGTACGTTTCTGGTAACTTAAAATTTGTGCATTTATGATTCGAATGCCATGCTAGTAGTAGTTTCCTTCCTACTGCTTTATGTAGAATGCGGCATGTTAGGAGAAGGAACATCGATGAGTCCTTCGATGTAGAGATTGCTGTTAATGAATCCGCTAGGTTACCTAGATGCCCTAGAGGATTGCGGGATAGAATTGAGGAAGCATTGGTTCTTGCTAGACCGTTCGGGACAGATGTGGGTGGTTAGGCGTACATCATAAGATGAAGGAGTTAGCAATCCATGAGGCGTAGACGTATCGTCTATTTGGTCGATGTAAGGTGCGCGGATATACAAATATCTCAGCCGACAGATATATCGAATCACGAGTAAGGATTATTGGTGGTCAGGAACAAAGCGTGACATGATGGAGTAAGTGAGTAGATGCCTTACTTGTCTACAAGTGAAGGCCGAGCACCAAACGACGTTTGGGAAATATTGAGGCGACTGAGACTACGACTGAGAAGCCAGGAAGGATCCCAGTTTTGAGGGAAGTAGTCAGAGATAAACCAGAAGTCGTATGTGATAAACAACGTAGAGCGATTGAACTCCAGGTGAGAGACTGGAAAGGAGATGAGACAGAATTTCCAAGCAATGGTTCAAGGAACAACAGGTTTCGGGGACGAAACCCATTTAAGGGGGGTGGACTTGTAACACCCGGAAATTTCCTTTGTAGCCGACGAGAGAAGAAAAAGAAATAAAGTCCAAAGTCGAGGGACCGAACCCGCCAACGAGAGAAACTTTGATGCACGGGAGTATAAAAGGGGGAAAACACTCCCATTCTCCCCATTTTTCAGCCAAGGGAGGAGAAGAGAGAAAGAAGAGAAAAGAGAAGAAGTGTTGGCCCGGGTTGGTTCGAGTAGCCAAAATCGACGTGGAGCGTGTCAAATCGAAGCTCTATTCGACGGGATCGTTAAGGTGAGTTCTAGGACCCCTCTTTTACACATTTTCAAACGATTTTGGGGCTGGAACACGTCCAAAAACCTATTTTCGAGTTTTTGGGTAAAGACCCGTTTTGATGCATGTATGTATGTGTATGATGCGTTAGAGGCTTGATTTCTTGCTTGGTTATGCTTGTATGAGGTCGTGGTATGTTTCCCTAAGGATTAGGATGGTTGATTTGAGCTTAAAAGAGGTTTGGAAGGGGTTGGGGGTTGAAAACCCGCGGCTGCAGTCGAGCAAACTGCACTCTGCACCAGCTAGGGCTAGGCGACCGACTGGAGGGCGACTGGAGGCCATTCGGCCGATTGAAGTGCGACTGAGGTCCATACGCACGTTTGCTATGCGACCGAGGTCCATACGCATGATGGTCATGCGATTGGAGTTCATGTGCTTGAGAGCCATGCGATTGAGGGATGGTGCGACTGAGGCTCATTCGCACGGAGGTTATGCGACTGAAGACCATGCGCCTGGAGGCCATGCGACTGAGGTTCATTCGCATGAAGAGTATGCGACTGAAGCCTATACGCCTGAAGTCATGCGACTGAAGGCCATACGCATGAAAGCTATGCGACTGGGAGTCCATTCGCATAGAGGTCCATTCGCCCATAGTCCATTCGCATAGGGTCCATTCGCATAGATGCCCATTCGCTTAAGTGTTCAGAAATGATAGCCGAGATGGAATTACTCGACGATGTGAAGGGCATGGACGGTATAAGGTAACGTAGGATGATGAGCTTATGATGTGGATGTTGATGGAGATGATGGTAATATGCATGATGTTATTTGTCATGTTAGGCACGGCGGTGTGAGTGATGCGTAATATGTATGATGTGCGTGATGTGATTTATGATTGATGCGTATGTGTGATGATGTTGTATGTTTATGTTTATGTTTATGTTCCTTGCTTGGTATGTTTATCTTTCTTTGGCTTTGCGTTGAACGTTAATGAATGTAATGAAAGTATTATGTAACGTAAAGTGAAAGATAAGGAAAAGAGGAACGTAATGAATGAATGAATGCATGCATTAATGAATGAATGAATGACTTAATGAATGAACGAACGAAAGGCTTGCAAGCATATGTATGAGGTGAGCGACTCTGTGTCGCAAAAGACTCGGAAGAGGTTCTTGTTGTGTACTCCGGTACTGTGCCAGTCTTCGGACATGAGTCGGGGGTTCGTGAGCAGGCCCCGGTACAGTATCAGTCTTCGGACATGAGTCGGGAGTATTGCATATGATGAAAGGGACGGATGATGAGATCCGTGTCGCGTATCCCGGTGTTGTGTCAGTCTTCGGACATGAGTCGGGGACTTGTGAGCGGGTCCCGGCACAACATCAGCTTTCGAGCATGAGTCGGGGATATTGCACGAGACAAGATTCGAGTAATGAAGGGTAATGAGTAAAGTAATGAATGAAAGAATGGAAGTATGAAATGAACGTTAACGAATGATCCTAATAATGTATGAAATGGGATCCTTGCCATTCGACCTCAGTAATCGTGGCTGTGTGCCATGAAGAGGGTAAAGTCTGACAGGATCTAGGAAGAAGTGAAAGATAATGATAAATGATGAATGTAATGAACGTAATGATGAAGATAATAATGTTATTATCTGTATGTACGTATGATGTGTGAACGCATGTATGTAACGGATGTTTTTATAAAGAAAGTAAAGAACGGTTTTACGAAAGAAAAGTAAGTTTTATATAAAACTAGAACTCACTCAGCAACGCTGACTTTGATGTGTTTCTAGTTGGCAGGTATGTTGCTGAGGATGGCACGGGGCGGCTACTCAGCGTATTTTGGATGGCATCCATTATGTTTAATGCTTTGTAATAAATGTAACATGATATTGTTAACAGAACGATTGTACTTGGGTGCAAAAGTATTTTGATGAAATGAAATGGTGTTTTTAATGTTTCCGCTGCAACTATTTATGAAAGGAAAAATGTAATGTATGTTTTATGTGCGATGAATGACCAACTGTAAGCGTCCCGGGAACGGGCCTTACAAGTTGGTATCAGAGCCAAAGTTTAAGTGAATTGGGTAAATATTTTCAAAAACCTAATCTTAAACTGAGAATGGGACGGAAAGGGAATGGGATGCCCATCTGAGTAGCTGCGTGCCATCAGGTATGTTTTTGTAAAGTTAACCGGTTTATGTGCGCATGTTATATGGTTTATGTGTTGCTGGTAGATTTAGATACTGATATAGTCAGGACAGGTAATGCTCGGAGTATGAAGAGTAAAGTAAGTGGCTAATCACAATTGGCCACTGTAATTAGGGACTTACTATACTTGACATAAACTGAGCTGTTCCTTGAATGACCATGTTAGTGTTTGAATCTTTCAGTGTGTTTAGAGGATGGCTGGTGGAAGATCTTCGAAAGCTTCTCGTGGTGGAGGTGACGGTGGACGTGGTGCTGAACCACGGGTCACAAGAGGAAGGGCAAGGGCCGAAAGGGTAGTTCACGAAGAACCTGTGACCCCTCATCCTGAGGGCGGTGATGAGAATGCTAATCAGAGGGCCTCGATGAGAGAGGCGGTCGTGGAAGAAGTGCATCAGGTCTTGCAGACAATCCTACCGTCTGTAGTGACCGAAGTGATAAAGACTGTTAGAGAAGAGGAGAGAAAGGAAAGGGGCAGACCTTCGGGTGAAAGGAAACGACCCGAGACTGAAAGGGTACTCTCCGATGACGAAGAGGAAGAAAAAGAGGAAGAGCCTGCGCCGGAGGCGGCACGAGGCTGTAACTATGGGGCGTTTCAGCGATGCAAGCCCCCTACTTTTGATGGTAATGGCACTGCTGCTGCTGCTCATCGGTGGGTGAGGGAGATGGAAGCTGTTTTAAATATCAGCGAGTGTCGAGAGGATCAGAAAGTAAAGTTTGCTACCCACTCTTTCGTGGACTCAGCTTTGTGCTGGTGGGACAACATAGTTCAAGTTGAGGGAAGCAGGGCTATCGGAAGGATGAAATGGTCAGAGTTGAAGAGGCTGGTGATTGAGGAGTTCTGTCCTCACCGAGAGATGGATAAAGTTGAAAGAGAGTTCCTGATGCTAGAAGCGGGAACAATGACGCATCAACAATACACCACAAAGTTCAACGAGATGGCACGTCTGGTGCCGGATCAGGTGACACCTCTTTCGCGAAAGATCAAGAGGTATATTCAGGGCTTGCCGACGGACATCCGCAGGCACATGATCGCTGCTCGACCGAGCACGTTTAGGTCAGCAGTTGACCTGGCGGGAAGGTTGTACGACGAGCGGGTGATGACGATGACAGACGAAGGGGAGGAGAGAGCCTATGTTAAGAAGGGGAAGGGAAGGCGAGACAGTGATGATGGATTTTTGTATGAAGGCACGACGCCGAGGGACGATGATCGGAAGCGAATAGAAAGAAAAGGTGAAGTATGCAGAAAGTGTGGTAGAGACCATGAAGGGGAATGCAAGTGGGGATTGAACGTCTGTTTCCAGTGTGGGAAGGAAGGCCACAGGGCGAGGGATTGTCGCACGGCTAAGTGCTACGACTGCGGCGAGACTGGACACATGAGCAGGGATTGTAAGAAGCCGAGGGCAGGAGGCTCCGGTGCGAGGAAAGGGAACAGAGGGTGAAAGTTAGAGCTTTTGCCATGACCGAGAGGAGGCTAGAGCGGACTTCGACTCGACGTCAGGTACGTTTCTGGTAACTTAAAATTTGTGCATTTATGATTCGAATGCCATGCTAGTAGTAGTTTCCTTCCTACTGCTTTATGTAGAATGCGGCATGTTAGGAGAAGGAACATCGATGAGTCCTTCGATGTAGAGATCGCTGTTAATGAATCCGCTAGGTTACCTAGATGCCCTAGAGGATTGCGGGATAGAATTGAGGAAGCATTGGTTCTTGCTAGACCGTTCGGGACAGATGTGGGTGGTTAGGCGTACATCATAAGATGAAGGAGTTAGCAATCCATGAGGCGTAGACGTATCGTCTATTTGGTCGATGTAAGGTGCGCGGATATACAAATATCTCAGCCGACAGATATATCGAATCACGAGTAAGGATTATTGGTGGTCAGGAACAAAGCGTGACATGATGGAGTAAGTGAGTAGATGCCTTACTTGTCTACAAGTGAAGGCCGAGCACCAAACGACGTTTGGGAAATATTGAGGCGACTGAGACTACGACTGAGAAGCCAGGAAGGATCCCAGTTTTGAGGGAAGTAGTCAGAGATAAACCAGAAGTCGTATGTGATAAACAACGTAGAGCGATTGAACTCCAGGTGAGAGACTGGAAAGGAGATGAGACAGAATTTCCAAGCAATGGTTCAAGGAACAACAGGTTTCGGGGACGAAACCCATTTAAGGGGGCTGGACTTGTAACACCCGGAAATTTCCTTTGTAGCCGACGAGAGAAGAAAAAGAAATAAAGTCCAAAGTCGAGGGACCGAACCCGCCAACGAGAGAAACTTTGATGCACGGGAGTATAAAAGGGGGAAAACACTCCCATTCTCCCCATTTTTCAGCCAAGGGAGGAGAAGAGAGAAAGAAGAGAAAAGAGAAGAAGTGTTGGCCCGGGTTGGTTCGAGTAGCCAAAATCGACGTGGAGCGTGTCAAATCGAAGCTCTATTCGACGGGATCGTTAAGGTGAGTTCTAGGACCCCTCTTTTACACATTTTCAAACGATTTTGGGGCTGGAACACGTCCAAAAACCTATTTTCGAGTTTTTGGGTAAAGACCCGTTTTGATGCATGTATGTATGTGTATGATGCGTTAGAGGCTTGATTTCTTGCTTGGTTATGCTTGTATGAGGTCGTGGTATGTTTCCCTAAGGATTAGGATGGTTGATTTGAGCTTAAAAGAGGTTTGGAAGGGGTTGGGGGTTGAAAACCCGCGGCTGCAGTCGAGCAAACTGCACTCTGCACCAGCTAGGGCTAGGCGACCGACTGGAGGGCGACTGGAGGCCATTCGGCCGATTGAAGTGCGACTGAGGTCCATACGCACGTTTGCTATGCGACCGAGGTCCATACGCATGATGGTCATGCGATTGGAGTTCATGTGCTTGAGAGCCATGCGATTGAGGGATGGTGCGACTGAGGCTCATTCGCACGGAGGTTATGCGACTGAAGACCATGCGCCTGGAGGCCATGCGACTGAGGTTCATTCGCATGAAGAGTATGCGACTGAAGCCTATACGCCTGAAGTCATGCGACTGAAGGCCATACGCATGAAAGCTATGCGACTGGGAGTCCATTCGCATAGAGGTCCATTCGCCCATAGTCCATTCGCATAGGGTCCATTCGCATAGATGCCCATTCGCTTAAGTGTTCAGAAATGATAGCCGAGATGGAATTACTCGACGATGTGAAGGGCATGGACGGTATAAGGTAACGTAGGATGATGAGCTTATGATGTGGATGTTGATGGAGATGATGGTAATATGCATGATGTTATGTGTCATGTTAGGCACGGCGGTGTGAGTGATGCGTAATATGTATGATGTGCGTGATGTGATTTATGATTGATGCGTATGTGTGATGATGTTGTATGTTTATGTTTATGTTTATGTTCCTTGCTTGGTATGTTTATCTTTCTTTGGCTTTGCGTTGAACGTTAATGAATGTAATGAAAGTATTATGTAACGTAAAGTGAAAGATAAGGAAAAGAGGAACGTAATGAATGAATGAATGCATGCATTAATGAATGAATGAATGACTTAATGAATGAACGAACGAAAGGCTTGCAAGCATATGTATGAGGTGAGCGACTCTGTGTCGCAAAAGACTCGGAAGAGGTTCTTGTTGCGTACTCCGGTACTGTGCCAGTCTTCGGACATGAGTCGGGGGTTCGTGAGCAGGCCCCGGTACAGTATCAGTCTTCGGACATGAGTCGGGAGTATTGCATATGATGAAAGGGACGGATGATGAGATCCGTGTCGCGTATCCCGGTGTTGTGTCAGTCTTCGGACATGAGTCGGGGACTTGTGAGCGGGTCCCGGCACAACATCAGCTTTCAAGCATGAGTCGGGGATATTGCACGAGACAAGATTCGAGTAATGAAGGGTAATGAGTAAAGTAATGAATGAAAGAACGGAAGTATGAAATGAACGTTAACGAATGATCCTAATAATGTATGAAATGGGATCCTTGCCATTCGACCTCAGTAATCGTGGCTGTGTGCCATGAAGAGGGTAAAGTCTGACAGGATCTAGGAAGAAGTGAAAGATAATGATAAATGATGAATGTAATGAACGTAATGATGAAGATAATAATGTTATTATCTGTATGTACGTATGATGTGTGAATGCATGTATGTAACGGATGTTTTTATAAAGAAAGTAAAGAACGGTTTTACGAAAGAAAAGTAAGTTTTATATAAAACTAGAACTCACTCAGCAACGCTGACTTTGATGTGTTTCCAGTTGGCAGGTATGTTGCTGAGGATGGCACGGGGCGGCTACTCAGCGTATTTTGGATGGCATCCATTATGTTTAATGCTTTGTAATAAATGTAACATGATATTGTTAACAGAACGATTGTACTTGGGTGCAAAAGTATTTTGATGAAATGAAATGGTGTTTTTAATGTTTCCGCTGCAACTATTTATGAAAGGAAAAATGTAATGTATGTTTTATGTGCGATGAATGACCAACTGTAAGCGTCCCGGGAACGGGCCTTACACACCAATTTGTAGTTGCACAGTTTTGATTAAAATACAAGTAAATCTTGTTTACATGGTCGTGTTAACTTGATTTGCTTTGTTTTTCATCCACCACACATCATGTTTCTGTATGATTTATGATTACTTCATTCCGTTAGTTTACTTTGATTAGAGTGAATACAAATAGTTTCTTGATCCTTCGCACCTATTTCCTTGCCTAGATAATAAATTATTTTGTGGATCTATAGTTTTCATTTGGATTGATTTGGTTGATTGTTGAGGCAAGACTGTTCGAAGTTGGTTGTTAATTGATCTCGATGAGTTTTACGTGGGAGTTGATTGATTTCCAAGGCCATTGATGTGATTTTGTGTTTGATTTTGGGTTTGATTTAAATAATAAACCGTACGTTCTGTTTGTGATTGATTAGTGTAATTGCAAAGATGACTATAATCATATTTGATTAGATTGGTTCACAAGTATGTTTACAAGACAAAAGAATCAAAACTCCATAGCATTGTAGGTTGTTATTGAAAGCAAAAAACTATGGGCACGAGAACTACTGTTGTTTAATGTTTTTGTATAATTAGTTCCTTTCCCGTTTATTTAGTTAAGCATTCGTGAGTACTTTGATGCACCAATTTGTAGTTGCACAAGTTTGATAAAAATACAAGTAAATCTTATTTACATGCTCGTATTAACTTGATTTGCTTTCTTTTTCATCGACCACACATCATGTTTATGATTTATGATTACTTTCATTCCGTTCGTTTAATTTGATTCACGATTGTTATGGAGTATACAGATTGTTTCTTGATGCTTTGCACCTATTTCTTTGCATTGATGTTAAAAAGGTATTTTTTGGATCCATAAATGTCATTTTGATTGATTTGATGGATTGTTGAGGCAAGAGTGTTCAAAGTTGGTTGTGAATAGTTCTCGATGAGTTTTACGCGAGAGTTGATTGTTTACAAAGGCCATTCATGTGGTTTTGTGTTCGATTTTGGTTTAGATTTAAGTAATAGATCCTACTTTATGTTTGTGATTGATTATGTAGGGTTTGATAGAACATAAAATCCATGTTTAACCTTTAAACATTCTGAAAAACGCAGCGGATATAATGCTTTTAAAAACGATTTTTAAAGCTGAAATTCCATATTCTTAGGTGACCATTTTAGGTGAAAACAAACCCAAACATAAGGATCTTAAATATATGAATGGACAAGCTATGAACAAACACTAATGTACATAAAATCACAGCCATATGAGGCTGTGAAATGTTACCTTTCTCCAGCAGAAAAGTCGACTTAGAGGAGTGTTTTGGATGCTTGAATCGACCAAGAACTCAATGTAGAGATCCTCAAGCTTCGTATACCCCAAGCACTATTACAAAACACCTTGTATGCTAGGATTAAACACCAAAACAAGCTGCTGAAACTTCTTCTTCTTCCTGCCTTGTTTCCGAAACTAGAGAGGGAGAGAGAGAGAGTTCTTTTGCATGTGTATACTTCAAATGGCTGGTCCAAGAGGCAAATCATAAGACCCCTTAATTGTTTGTATCTAATCAACAAAGTGGTCCAATAGGAACACTAGAAAGGGGCGGCCAAAAGGGGTATTTGAAATGGGTTTTCCCCCCTTTTATATTTAGACACATTACAATGTTACATGGTCTTATAACTTGGTATCTCTTAGTAAATGTATACAACTAACCAATTAATTGTATAACATATGTAGCCATTTTAATTTGTAATGTCATCTAACTAATATAAATAACATTACAAATAATATAATTGAACAAAATATCCTAATAAATTGTTCCATGTCATATGCAACTTGTTTAGAAACCCATTTTCTAAATTGGTGTTAATATTTTATTGCATGATCACATCATCAATTAAATATTATTTGGTGTTTGCTAAGCTTGTTATTGGGTATAACCCGACTTGGATCATGACGTACTAACCACATCAATATTCTAAGTGTCTTGGGCACACAGAATCCTACAGATTAGTGTGATTGCAATGATGAATATAATCAAATTTGATTAGATTAGTTGACAAGTGTGTTTACAAGACAAGATAATCAAAACTCCATAGCATTGTAGGTTGCTATTGAAAGCAAAAAACTATGCACGTGAGAACTACTGTTGTTTAAGTTTTTTAAATAACAAGTTCCTTTCTGGTTTATATACTTAAGCATTCCTGAGTACATTGACGCACCAATTTGTAGTTGCACAGTTTTGATTAAAATACAAGTAAATCTTGTTTACATGGTCGTGTTAACTTGATTTGCTTTGTTTTTCATCCACCACACATCATGTTTCTGTATGATTTATGATTACTTCATTCCGTTAGTTTACTTTGATTCGCGATAGTTATCGAGTGAATACAAACAGTTTCTTGATCCTTCGCACCTATTTCCATGCCTAGATAATAAAGTATTTTGTGGATCTATAGTTTTCATTTTGATTGATTTGGTTGATTGTTGAGGCAAGAGTGTTCGAAGTTGGTTGTGAATTGATCTCGATGAGTTTTACGTGGGAGTTGATTGATTTCCAAGGCCATTGATGTGGTTTTGTGTTTGATTTTGGGTTTGATTTAAATAATAAATCGTACGTTTTATTTGTGATTGATTAGTGTAAATGCAAAGATGACCATAATCATATTTGATTAGATTGGTTCACAAGTGTGTTTACAAGACAAAAGAATCAAAACTCCATAGCATTGTAGGTTGTTATTGAAAGCAAAAAACTATGGGCACGAGAACTCCTGTTGTTTAATGTTTTTGTATAATTAGTTCCTTTCCCGTTTATTTAGTTTAGCATTCGTGAGTACTTTGATGCACCAATTTGTAGTTGCTCAAGTTTGATTAAAATACAAGTAAATCTTATTTGCATGGTCGTGTTAACTTGATTTGCTTTCTTTTTCATCGACCACACATCATGTTTCTGTATGATTTATGATTACTTTCATTCTGTTAGTTTAATTTGGTTCTCGATTGTTATGAAGTGAATACGAATAGTTTCTTGATTATTCGCACCTATTTCTTTTCGTAGATTGTTAAAAAGGTATTTTCCGAATCCATAAATGTCATTTTGATTGACTTGATGGATTGTTGAGGCAAGAGTGTTCGAAGTTGGATGTGAATTGTTCTTGATGAGTTTTGCACGAGAGTTGATTGTTTACAAAGGCCATTCATGTGGTTTTGTGTTCTATTTTGGTTTTGATTTAAGCAATAGATCCTACGTTTTGTTTGTGATTGTTTAGTGTGATTGCAATGATGAATATAATCAAATTTGATTAGATTGGTTGATAAGTGTGTTTACAAGACAAGATAATCAAAACTCCATAGCATTGTAGGTTGCTATGCAAAGCAAAAAACTATGCACATGAGAACTACTTTTGTTTAAGTTTATTTAATAACAAGTTAGTTTCCGGTTTATATACTTAAGCATTCGTGAGTACATTGACACACCAATTTGTTGTTGCACAATTTTGATTAAAATACAAGTAAATCTTATTTACATGGCCGAGGTTACTTGATTTGCATTGTTTTTCATCGATCACACATCATGTTTCTTTATAATTTATGATTACTTTCATTCCTTTAGTTTAATTTGATTCACAATTACTATCGAGTGTGTAACACCCCGAAAAGTCAAAACGAGTCATTAAGGATAATGGGCTTAATTATTGGGTATTTAATAAGGTAAGGAAATGGCCATGGGCTAAATTAGACTTATTGGGTAGTAGCCTATGGGATTAAAGCCCCATAATCAACCCTTAAGCAACCAATCAGCCTCCATCTGCATCATTTGCAACCCTAGCCACCAAATTTGTAGAGAGAGAAAGTAGAGAGAGAAAGTGAAGGAAACTCAAGATTTGGAGCTTCAAATGTCAAGGGATTGAAGATCTGGGTGTTGGAGCATCAAAACACAAGAAAGGAGCAACAAATCCAGGTAAGAATCGACCTCTAAACCCTTCTGTAGATCAAGCCCGGATTCTAGGGTTTTGGGTTTTGAAAAGTTGCAAAGAATCGCATAAAGGTCACATTTTTACGTATGAAAACACGTATAAAGCTTAGATTTAGCCTCATGGATGATAAACTAAGGGTTTGGATGTAAAAGTTGCGATTTTGGGTTAAAAATGGGTTGGTTCGTAATTTCAGCTCGATCTGCGAAACTGTGTATTCATCCAGCGAAATTGCATGTTCAAGCTGCGAAACTGTGGGTGTTCTACGAAACTATAGTTTCGCAGATAATTTCGCAGCCATGAAAATTCCAACGAAAGTTAGGCGAAACTGCCATGCAAAACTGGCAGTGAAACTGTCAGCGAAACTGGCAACGAAACTGTCAGCGAAGCTGGCAGCGAAACTGTCAGCGAAGCTGTCAGCGAAACTGGCAGCGAAACTATCAGCGAAACTTCTATTCTGGCAGCGAAATTAGCAGCAAATTTAGGCATAAATTAACCCCTCTAAGTGTTAACTTATCTGCAGGCTGTGTAGAGTGATCCTAGCCTAGAAAGCTTAGTCTAGAAGTTACTCGCAGTATCCAAGTGAGTTCTAGATCCCCTATTTATAAGTTTTTCCATGTTTTGGGGCTATTATGCATACTAATTATACGTTTTTGAATGACCAAGATTTTAATAGGTTTTTACAGGAAGAACGATTTTTCTATAACTAAATGTGCTATATAAATGTTTAAATATAAAAATTTTTCGCGCTGACTTGGCAGCCCGGCCCCAGCCAGGGGCGTTGCCCCTTGGACCCCACTAGGGGCTGCTGCCCCTAGGACCCTGCTGTCAGGGACTGCCGCCCCCGAACCCGCGCTGTCCCGCGGAGGGTCGGTTATGTGTTATGGTGACTAGTACATGGTATTTTGTGTACTTAATAAGTTAAGTATTATATATTAAAGTGGAAGATAATAATAATGAGAAGTGGAACTTAACGAATGTTACCCCGGGCCCGTTTGATGATAAAAAGTCTTGCAAGCACTATGATAGACTTCACTTATATGAGTCTGATGTATGATGATGGATCCGTATTCATGAGCAGGCTATGTGCCTTGCAGTGTGGATCAACTGTCGGGGGTTAGCTACCGTTTTCGTGTGTACCGACAGGGATTGACATTAGTTGTCGATCAACATGGAGCTCTTGCTTTGTGCAATCTTGCTTATGATGAAAGTGAAAGATAATGAAAGAATGAAAGATAATGAACGTGCTTATTATGATGCAAGAAATGTTATGTATTATGATGTATGCGTGGTCATTATATGAAGGATAAAGTTTATATTTTCTTATATTATTTAAAACTAGGACTCGCTCAGCGAAGCTGACTTTTATGCATAATAGTTGGTAGGTAAATGCTGATGCTGAGGATGGCACCGGTTGGAGGCTACTTGGATGGCAATGGATGGCATTTTGTTTATAAAATCTTTTATTGTAATTTAAGAACAAGTAATATATTTTATTTACAATTGAAGGACGGATGTATGAGTACAATATGGTTCCCAAGTTTTAAATGAATGTCTAGTTTATTCCACTGCAATGTTTTGGTTATTAAAAATGATTTTATGCTATGATTAACCAACTGTGAGGTTTACTGGAAACGAGGCCTTACAAGTTGGTATCAGAGGCAAAGTTTAATAGAATTGAGTAAACTATTTTCAAAACCTAAACTTAAACTGAAAATGGGACCGAATGAAGGATGCCAATCCAAGTAGCTACGTGTCATCAGGTAAAAGTTTCAAGTAGTACCGGAATTATGTGCGTGTGCTATTTGTTTTATGTGCTTGTAGATTTGAATACTAATATGTGTTAGGATAGTGATTGCTTGGGACAGGAGGGTAAGGTAAGTGGTTAATCACACTTAGCCACTATAATTAAGGACTTACCATAGTTATAATGATCTGAGCAATTATCTTGAATAACCATTTTGGTGTTTGAATCTTATAGGAATTAGTTATGGCTGGTAGAAAATCAGGGAAGGCAACCCGAGGAGGTGCTCGTGGCGGGCGTACTACTGAGCCACGTGTCACTCGGAGCAAAGCTAAGGCTCTCGAGACTGTTCATGAGGAGTCAGACCTCCATAGTCACCCGGAGGGGGAGGGATCAGCCACCCTCAAATCCACTGTGAAGGAGGCTATTGTTGACGAAGTCTACAATGTCATGCAAAATGTCTTACCCTCGGTGGTGACCGAGGTGATCAAAGCAGTCAAGGATGGAGAGAAAGCTGAGAAGAAAGGGAAGGAAAGTGAGAAGAATTCAGGAAAGTCCACTGGGAGGACTGAGGAATCAGAAGAGGAGCCATCAAACCCTAAGGTGGTAGTCCATGATGACGACAGTGATGAGGAATCCGAGAGAGAGACTACTAGAGGGTGCAACTATGGGGCATTTCAAAGGTGCAAGCCCCCAACCTTTGACGGTAACGGAAATGCTACTGCCGCTCATCGCTGGCTTAGAGAGATGGAAGCGGTACTGGAAATTAGTGATTGCCGGGAAGATCAGAAAGTTAAGTTTGCCACTCATTCTTTCGTTGACTCAACATTGTGCTAGTGGGATAATGTTGTCCAGGTTAAAGGAAGGCGATCGATAGCCAGAATGAAGTGGTCCGAGTTGAAGGAGTTGGTGCTGGAGGAGTATTGTCCCCATTGGGAATTAGACAAGATTGAGAAGGAGTTCTTGCATTTGGAGGCTGGGAACATGACTCATCAAGAGTACACCTCCAAGTTCAATGAACTTGCAAGACTTGTACCAGACATGGTGACACCTGCATCTAAGAAGATCAAGAGATACATGCAGGGTTTGCCCGTCGACATCAGAAGGCACATGATTGCAGCCAGACTGGGTACGTTTAGGTCTGTGGTGGATTTAGCTGGGAGACTGTATGATGAAAAAGATCCAATGCCTGTACAAAAGAAGGTGGAGAGATGGAGTGGGAATAGAATGGGAATGGGAAGAGGTTTGGAGGTGACAACTTCAGGATTAGGGAGAAGAGGATGAGAGTTGAGGATCAGTCAGGGAGGCGAGGAAATTCAGGTGAAGGAGGTGCGTGTAGGAAGTGTGGAAGGGGTCATTCAGGGGAGTGCAGAGTTGGGACAGGAAAATGTTTCAAATGTGGAGGCGAGGGCCACTATGCTAGGGATTGCAAGGCGCTAAAGTGTTACTAGTGTGGCGAGATGGAACATGTGGGAAGAGATTGTAAGAAAGGAAGACCAGAAGGATCAGGAACGGTTAAAGCTGGAGATAAGGGAAGGGGTGATGGTTCGAAGGCGAAGGCAAGGGCATTCAACATAACTCGTGAGGAGGCCAGGGCAGATCCAGAAGTAGTTTCAGGTATGTTTCTGGTAGACCATGAATATGCTTCTGTGCTCTTTGATTTTGGTGCTAGTAGGAGTTTTGTGTCTGCTGCCTTTTGCCGTTTGTTGCATGATAAGAGTAGAAAGTTAGACGAGCCTTTCAATGTAGAAACAACCATTGGTAAGTCCACTAAGGTAATTGAGGTGGTTGAGGATTGCCTGATTGAGTTAGAAGATTGTAAGTTCCCTACTAGGTTGCATGTTATGGCCTTAGGAGGTTTCGATGTGGTGATAGGCATGGATTGGTTAGCTAGCTATGAAGCCAATATAGCATGTAGTAAGAAGATAATTCGTCTAACAGCACTCGACGGTAGTTCTGTTACGATTCATGGAGATAAGGTGTGCTGTGTACCGAAGGTCGTGTCGATGATCACAGCCGAAAAGTACTTGAGACGTGGGTGTAGCGCTTACTTGGCCTATGTAAAAGATGTGGATGCACCAGAGCCATAATTATCAGACGTGCCGGTAGTGCGCGAGTTTCCTGACATCTTTCCTGAAGACTGACCAGTGTGCCGCCTGACCGCGAAATCAAATTCCAGATTGATTTGCTACCGGGAGCACAACCTGTTGCTAAAGCACCGTATCGATTAGCTCCTTCAGAGATGGTAAACTGAGGGACCAGTTGCAAGATTTATTGGATAAAGGCTTCATCCGACCGAGTATCTCTCCATGGGGTGCTCTAGTTTTATTCGTCAAGAAGAAAGATGGTAGCATGCGGATGTGCATTGACTATCACGAGCTCAATAAGCTAACCATAAAGAATCGGTATCCGTTGCCAAGGATCGACGATCAGTTCGATCAACTTCAGGGTGCCAGCTAGTTTTCAAGGATAGACCTGCAGTCTGGTTACCACCAACTGAAGGTGAAAGAACAAGACATCGCGAAGACAGCGTTCCGTACGCGTTATGGACACTACGAATTCCTCGTCATGTCCTTTGGTTTGACCAACGCGCCAGCTGCTTTTATGGATCTTATGAATCGGGTATGTCGGCCGATGTTGGATAAATCGGTGATAGTGTTTATCGATGACATTTTGATTTATTCAAAAAGCGAAGAGGAACATGCCGATCATATTCGAGAAGTATTGGAGACGCTTAGAAGTGAAAAGTTATATGCTAAGTTCTCTAAATGCGCATTTTGGGTACGAGAAGTTCAATTTCTGGGTCATGTGGTTAATCCTAAGGGGATCAGGGTGGACCCTGCGAAGGTTGAAGCGCTGATGCAATGGGAACCTCCAAAGACGCCATCTGAGATTCGCAGTTTCTTAGGCCTGGCAGGTTACTATAGGAGGTTTATCCAGGATTTCTCCAATATAGCTTCTCCTTTGACTAAGCTGACCCGGAAGGACGTGAAGTATGAATGGGGTACTGATCAGGAGAACGCCTTCCTAGAACTAAAGATGAGGTTAATTCAAGCCCCTGTCTTGACGTTACCTGAAGGGAACGAGGATCTGGTAGTCTACTCGGATGCCTCGTATGCAGGGTTGGGTTGTGTGTTGATGCAACGAGGGAAGGTGATAGCCTATGCTTCTAGACTATTAAAGGTCCACGAGGCTAATTATCCTACCCATGATTTAGAGTTGGCTGCGGTAGTGTCGTATTGAAGATTTGGAGGCACTACCTGTATGGGGTGAAGTGCACCATCTTCACTGATCATAAAAGTCTGAAGTATTTCTTCGAAAAAAAGGAACTCAACATGAGGTAGAGGAGGTGGTTGGAACTGATCAAGGATTATGACTGTGAAATTCATTATCATCCAGGCAAAGCCAATGTGGTTGCTGATGCCCTTAGCCGGAAGGGACAACCCGAACCAATTCGGGTGAGGGCTTACCAGATAATCATGACGCCTGATGTTATGAAGCAAGTGAGGGAGTTTCAAGATGAGGCCTTGAGAGATGACAGAATCAACTCCGAAAGGATGAAAGGACAAGTTTCAGATTTGGGGGAAACACCCTAGGTGTTAGAACCCGATCTGGGCGAATGTGGATCCCTCTCTATGGGGATCTGAGGGGGAAGATCATGGATGAGGCTCACAAAACTCGATATTCCATTCATCTTGGTGCCACGAAAATGTATCAAGATCTGAAGAAAGATTACTGGTGGCCGGGAATGAAGCGTGACGTGGCTAAGTACGTGAGCAAGTGCCTGACTTGTCTGCAAGTGAAGGCAGAGCACCAAAAGCCATATGGGAAGATCCAGCCTTTGGATATTCCTGAATGGAAATGGGAACACATCACAATGGACTTCATCACAAAGCTACCTCGCACGACGAGAGGAAGCGACGCATTTGGGTGATTGTTGACCGTTTAATAAAGAGCGACCATTTCCTACCAATTCGTGAAACGTTTTCCTCTGAGAGGTTAGCAGAGTTATTTATCAAGGAGATCGTGGCTCGTCATGGCGTGCAGTGTCTATCGTTTTGGATAGGGACACACGGTTTACGTCCAAGTTCTGGAAGAGGTTTCACAACTCAATGGGGACTATACTGCATATTAGTACGGCTTACCACCCCCAGACGTTAGAAGACATGCTACGAGCGTGTGTAATCGACTTTGGAGGAAGTTGGGATGAACACTTACCGTTGGCGGAATTCTCATATAATAATAGTTACAATGCCAGCATTGATATGCCACCCTATGAGATGTTGTATGGTAGGAAGTGCAGGACGCCCGTGTGTTGGGGTGACATCGGGCAAAAGGAATTGGGAAGCCTTGAAGTGATCGAGGTCATGATCGAGAAGTTAGATAAGATCAAAGCATTCATGAAAGCCGTAAAGGATCGCCAGAAGTCTTATGCTGATAAAAGGCGTAGACCAATAGAGTTTGAAGTTAGTGACAAGGTTATGCTCAAGGTATCTCCCTGAAAAGGGATCATCAGGTTTCGAAAACAAGGAAAGTTAAGCCAAAGGTTCATAGGGTATTCTGTATTGTCGCGAGGGTAGGGGAAGTGGCTTACAAATTAGAACTACCCGATGAGTTGAGTGGAATTCACCCTACGTTTCATGTATCTCATCTCAGGAAATGTTTGGCAGATAATGATGTAGTTGTACCATTAGAAGACATTGAAGTCGATGAACGGCTGAATTATGTAGAGCAGCCGGTGGCCATCCTTGATTGGAAGGAGAAGCACTTACGGAATAAAGTGGTTCCGCTAGTACGAGTACAGTGGAGACACAGAAAAGGATCAGAATCTACGTGGGAGACCGAGGAGGAGATGAGGAAATTTTATCCTCAATTGTTTGATGACTGACATGTTTCAAGGACGAAACCTAAATAAGTGGGGGAGACTTGTAACACCCCGAAAAGTCAAAACGAGTCATTAAGGATAATGGGCTTAATTATTGGGTATTTAATAAGGTAAGGAAATGGCCATGGGCTAAATTAGGCTTATTGGGTAGTAGCCTATGGGATTAAAGGCCCATAATCAGCCCTTAAGCAACCAAATCAGCCTCCATCTGCATCATTTGCAACCCTAACCACCAAATTCATAGAGAGAGAAAGTAGAGAGAGAAAGTGAAGGAAACTCAAGATTTGGAGCTTCAAAGGTCAAGGGATTGAAGATCTGGGTGTTGGAGCATCAAAACACAAGGAGCAACAAATCCAGGTAAGAATCGACCTCTAAACCCTTTTGTAGATCAAACCCGGATTCTAGGGTTTTGGGTTTTGAAAAGTTGCAAAAAAATCGCATAAAGGTCACATTTTTACGTATGAAAACATGTATAAAGCTTAGATTTAGCCTCATAGATGATAAACTAAGGGTTTGGACGTAAAAAGTTGCGATTTTGGGTTAAAAATGGGTTGATTCGTCATTTCAGCTCGATCTGCGAAACTGTGTATTCATCCAGCGAAATTGCATGTTCAAGCTGCGAAACTGTGGGTGTTCTGCGAAACTATAGTTTCGCAGGTAATTTCGCAGCCATGAAAATTCCAACGAAAGTTGGGCGAAACTACCATGCGAAACTGGCAGTGAAACTGTCAGCGAAACTGGCAGCGAAACTGTCAGCGTAACTGTCAGTGAAACTGGCAGCGAAGCTGTCAGCGAAACTGGCAGCGAAACTGTCAGTGAAACTGCTGTTCTAGCAGCGAAATTAGCAGCGATTTAGGCATAAATTAACCCCTCTAAGTGTTAACTTATCTGCAGGCTGTGTAGAGTGATCCTAGCCTAGAAAGCTTAGTCTAGAAGTTACTCGCGGTATCCAAGTGAGTTCTAGATCCCCTATTTATAAGTTTTCCATGTTTTGGGGCTATTATGCATACTAATTATACGTTTTTAAATGACCAAGATTTTAAGAGGTTTTAACAGGAAGAACGATTTTTCTATAAGTAAATATGCTATATAAATGTTTAAATATAAAAATTTTTCGCGCTGACTTGGCAGCCCGGCCCCAGCAAGGGGCGTTGCCCCTTGGGGCTGCTGCCCCTAGGATCCCGCTGTCAGGGGCTGCCGCCCCCGAACCCGCGCTGTCCCGCGGAGGGTCGGTTATGTGTTATGACGACTAGTACTTGGTATGTTGTGTACTTAATAAGTTAAGTATTATATATTAAAGTGGAAGATAATAATAATGAGAAGTGGAACTTAACGAATGTTACCCCGGGCCCGTTTGATGATGAAAAGTCTTGCAAGCACTATGATAGACTTCACTTATGTGAGTCTGATGTATGATGATGGATCCGTATTCATGAGCGGGCTATGTGCCTTGCAGTGTGGATCAACTGTCGGGGGTTAGCTACCGTTTTCATGTGTACCGACAGGGATTGACATTCGTTGATCAACATGGAGCTCTTGCTTTGTGCAATCTCGCTTATGATGAAAGTGAAAGATAATGAAAGAATGAAAGATAATGAACGTGCTTATTATGATGCAAGAAATGTTATGTATTATGATGTATGCGTGGTCATTATATGAAAGATAAAGTTTATATTTTCTTATATTATTTAAAACTAGGACTCGCTCAGGGAAGCTGACTTTTATGCATAATAGTTGGCAGGTAAATGCTGATGCTGAGGATGGCATCGGTTGGAGGCTACTTAGATGGCAATAGATGGCATTCTGATTATAATTGAAAGACAGATGTATGAGTACAATATGGTTCCCAAGTTTTAAATGAATGTCTAGTTTATTCCTCTGCAATGTTTTGGTTATTAAAAAAGATTTTATGCTATGTTTAACCAACTGTGAGGTTTACCGGAAATGGGGCCTTACAGAGTGAATACGAACAGTTTCTTGATCCTTCGACTTATTTCCTTGCCTAGATTTTTAATAATGTATTTTGTGGATTGATTTGGTTGATTGTTGAGGCAAGAGTGTTCGAAGTTGGTTGTGAATTGTTCTCGATGAGTTTTGCGTGGGAGTTGATTGATTTCCAAGGCTATTGATTTGGTTTTCTGTTTGATTTTGGTTTTGATTTAATTAATAAAACCTACGTTTTGTTTGTAATTGATTAGTGTAATTGCAATGATGACTATAATCATATTTGATATGATTGGGTCACAAGTGTGTTTACAAGACAAGAGAATCAAAACTCCATAACATTGTAGGTTGTTATTGAAAGCAAAAAAGTATGGACACGAGAGCTGCTGTTGTTTAATGTTTTTGTATAACTAGTTCCTTTCCCATTTATTTATTTAAGCATTCGTGAGTACTTTGATGCACCAATTTTTAAGTTGCACAAGTTTGATTAAAAATACAAGTAAATCTTATTTACATGGTCGTGTTAACTTGATTTGCTTTCGTTTTCATCGACCACACATCATGTTTCTGTATGATTTATGATTACTTTCATTCTATTAGATTAATTTGATTCTCGATTGTTTTGGAGTGAATACGAATAGTTTCTTGATCCTTCGCACCTATTTCTTTGCATATATTGTTTAAAAGGTAATTTCTGGATCCATAAATGTCATTTTGATTGCTTTGATGGATTGTTGACGCAAGAGTGTTCGAAGTGGGTTGTGAATTGTTCTCGATGAGTTTTGCGTGGGAGTTGATTGATTTCAAAGGCCATTCATGTGGTTTTGTGTTCGATATTTGTAAGGCCCCGTTCCCGGGACGCTTACAGTTGGTCATTCATCGCACATAAAACATATAATTACATTACATTAAGAAATCATTGCAGCGGAAACATTCAAAAATGACATCACGTTTCATTATAATTACTTTTGCCAAATAATACATCATTATCCGGTTACAAAATTCATGTTTGCATTACATCACAAAAGCTATATAATTGGATGCCATCCCAAAAGAGCCGAGTAGCCTCGCCGTGCCATCCTCAGCAATCATTTACCTGCCAACTGGAAAACGTAATAAAAGTCAGCGTTGCTGAGTGAGTTCTAGTTTTAATAATAAAACATACTTTACTTTCATTAAAAACTATTCCTTTTATCATGCGATCATTCAACATACGTAATTACAGATAATATCATTATTATCTTTCATCTCATTCATTATCTTCCATTCTTTTCGTTCATTCTTTCTTCCGAGTCTTTTGCGACAACATGGTCGCTCACCTCAATGGCAATCTCAATGATTGCACGCTATCCGAGTCTTTTGCACCCCTAAGGTTGCTCACCCCAATTGCCCATCACGATAGCAAGCTATCCGAGTCTTTTGCAACAACAAGGTTGCTCACCCCAAGGCAACATTACGATAGCACTTTACTCGAGTCTTTTGCAACGACAAGGTTGCTCACCTCATAGGCAATCTAAATGATTGCACTTCATCCGAGTCTTTTGCAACACAAAGTCGCTCACCCCAATATATATGCTTGCAAGCCTTTCTTTCGTTCATTCATCTTTCATTAATGCATGCATTCTTACTTCATGTTCCTCTTTCATTATCTTTCGCTTTACATTACATAATACTTCATTCATTAATTAATTAATTCATTCATTCATTAGAATGACATGTAAAGCCACAAGAAATATAAACATACATCATAATAAGGAACATATCATACACATTCATCATCATCATACAGGGCAACATCATACATTCACAATATGCATAAACATGCAACATCATCATCATCATCATGCCCTACATGCTCTCTAAGGCCATAACCATCCTCTTACATGCTCTTACGAGTTACTTAACGTCAAAACTTACATCTGCACCTTTTCCCGAAGGCCACAAGCCAAACTACACATTCCTTCGAGTGCAACAGCCCTATTCGGGCGTATGGACACTCTTCAGTCGCATGGCCTCCATGCGACTGAACATCAAGCGACTGGACTCATGCGGATGAACATCTATGCGAATGAACATCCAATCGTGCGTATGAACCTTGTGCGAATGGGATTACTGCGAATGGGCACCTATGCGACTAACCTCATGCGAATGGACTCATGCGACTAAGCATCTATGCGACTGAACCCTCAGTCGTGCAATCCTTATGCGACTGGACTCCCAGTCGTGCGACTGAAACCTTAGTCGTGCGATTGAACCCTCAGTCGTGCGAATGAATCCCAATCGCGCGAATGACCTTCAATCGCCCTCATTCGGCCGTATGGCCTTCATTCGGTCACCTAGCCCTAGCTGATGCAGAATGGAGTTCATCCCGAACCCAATCTGCCATGTTCGGCCTCCAAGCTCATCCAAACCCATTCTAAGCCTAAATTAACCCTCCTGGACCTTAGGAATACATACCATAACACCATACAAGCACACACAAGCCCGAAATCATACTCTAAACACATCATACACATCACACCCAAATGGGTCAAACACACACACTTGTAAAAACGGGTTTTGAACACTTTCCAGCCCCAAAATCAGTTGAAAACGAGTAAAAGTGGGGTCCTAGAACTCACACAATCGAGCACAAAGACAAGAGCTTCGATTTGGCTTGCTACTCGACGGATTTGGACACTCGAATCCCCCGAAACACCACTTTTCTCCCTTTTTCTCTTCTTTCTCTCTTCTCTTCCTCTCAAATCTGAAAATATGTGAAGTGTGGGGAGAGTGGGCTGCCCTCTCCCTACACATATCACCACCTTACCCAACTTTTCCTCGTTGGCGAGTTTGGTCCCTCGACTTTGAACTTTATTTCTTTTCTTTCTTCGTCTGCTTCAAAATAATAAATTTCCGGGTGTTACAAGTCCACCCCCCTTAAATAGGTTTCGTCCCCGAAACCTGTTATTCCTCGAACAAACGTGGATAATGCTGTCTCATTTCTTCCTCAGTCTCCCACGTTGATTCGGATCCCTTCATGTGCTTCCACTGTACACGCACAAGAGGAACCACTTTATTCCTCAGTCTTTTCTCCTTTCGGTCAATGATTGCCACTTGTTGCTCCACATAATTGAGCCGTTCATCTACTTCGATATCTTCCAATGGGACAATCATATCTTCATCTGCTAAGCACTTCCTTAGATGAGATACATGGAATGTCGGGTGTATTCCACTTAACTTATCTAGCAACTCCAGTCTATAGGCCACCTCTCCTACTCGAGCAATGATTCGGAAAGGGCCTATATACCTGGGACTCAACTTGCCCCGCTTTCGGAAACGAATGATACCCTTCCAAGGTGAGACCTTCAACATAACCTGGTCACCCACCTGGAACTCAATCGGTCTGCGTCGTTTATCAGCATACGACTTCTGTCTGTCTTTGGCTGCCTTCATGAAGGCTTTGATCTTCTCAAGCTTCTCAGTCGTAGCCTCGATTAGCTCGACGCTCCCCAATTCCTTCTGACCAATGTCACCCCAACAAACGGGCGTTCTGCATCTCCTACCATATAGCATCTCATATGGGGGCATACCAATGCTGGCATGATAACTGTTGTTGTATGAGAATTCAGCTAACGGTAGGTGGTCATCCCAACTTCCACCAAAATCGATCACACATGCCCGAAGCATGTCTTCCAGCGTCTGAATGGTCCTTTCTGACTGACCATCAGTCTGGGGATGATAAGCCGTGCTAATATGTAACCTCGTCCCCATAGCATCGTGGAACTTCTTCCAGAATTTAGATGTAAACCGAGTGTCGCGATCCGACACAATAGACACCGGCACACCATGACGAGTCACAATCTCTTTGATGAACAGGTCAGCCAACCTCTCAGATGAATATGTCTCGCGGATCGGTAGGAAGTGAGCACTCTTCGTCAAACGGTCAACTATCACCCATATGGCATCATACCCTTTCGGGGTACGCGGCAGCTTTGTAATGAAATCCATGGTGATGTGCTCCCACTTCCATTCCGGTATATCCAAAGGTTGTATCTTCCCATACGGCTTTTGGTGCTCGGCCTTCACCTGTAAGCAAGTAAGGCACTTACTCACGTACTCCACCACATCGCGCTTCATACCCGGCCACCAATAATCTTTCTTCATATCATGGTACATCTTCGTGGCACCAGGATGAATGGAGTACCGAGTCTTGTGAGCTTCATCCATTATCTTCCCCCGTAGATCCCCAAAACGAAGAATCCACACACGATCGAATCGGGTTCTAACACCGAACGTGTTTTCACCTAATTCTCCAACCAGACCTCTCATTCTTTCAGAGTTAAGATGATCTTCCTTCAATGCCTCATCTTGAAACTCTTTAACCTGTGTCATCACATCGGAGGTCATGATCAACTGATAGGCTTTCACCCGAATCGGCTCGGACCTCTCTTTTCGGGTAAGGGCATCATCCACCATGTTGGCCTTGCCCGGATGGTAGTGGATCTCACAATCATAATCCTTTATAAGTTCCAACCACCGCCTCTGCCTCATGTTCAAATCCTTCTGCTCAAAGAAGTACTTCAGACTCTTGTGGTCAGTGAATATGGTGCACTTCGTCCCGTAGAGGTAGTGCCTCCAAATCTTTAATGCAAAGACCACGGCTGCCAGCTCCAAGTCATGAGTAGGATAATTGACCTCATGAACCTTCAACTGTCGGGATGCATAGGCTATAACCTTTCCTCTCTGCATTAACACGCACCCCAACCCCGAGTAAGAAGCATCGGAATAAACCACCAAATCTTCACTTCCATCGGGTAATGACAGAACAGGAGCTTGAGTCAATCTCGCCTTCAGTTCTTCAAACGCCTTCTCTTGAACTTGACCCCATACGAACTTCACATCTTTTCGGGTCAACTTAGTCAGTGGAGAAGCAATCTTAGAGAAGTCTTGGATGAATCTTCTATAGTAGCCCGCCAAACCCAAGAAGCTACGAATCTCGGATGGCGTCTTTGCTGACTTTCATTGCATAACCGCTTCCACTTTCGCCGGGTCCACCATTATCCCGTCGGGATTCACCACGTGACCCAAGAACTGAACTTCGCGCAACCAGAACGCGCACTTGGAGAATTTTGCATACAACTTCTCCCTCCTCAGCGTCTCTAGAACCTCCCGAATGTGTCCGTCATGCTCTGCTTCGCTCCTCGAGTAAATCAGGATATCATCAATAAACACAATCACTGATTTATCCAACATAGGCCGACACACACGGTTCATCAAATCCATAAAAGCAGCTGGCGCGTTGGTCAAGCCAAAAGACATGACAAGAAATTCGTAGTGACCATAGCGCGTACGGAAAGCTGTTTTAAGAATATCTTGCTCCTTCACCTTCAACTGATGGTAACCAGATCGGAGATCTATTCTCGAAAACCAACTGGCACCCTGCAGCTGATCGAACAGATCATCTATCCTCGGTAAGGGGTATCGGTTCTTCACTGTCAACTTGTTCAGCTCGCGGTAGTCGATGCACATCCTCATACTACCGTCCTTCTTCTTTACAAACAGGACCGGAGCACCCCAAGGAGAGATACTCGGTCTAATGAACCCCTTATCAAGCAACTCTTGCAACTGCTCCATCAACTCTTTCATCTCGGTCGGAGCCAACCGATACGGTGCCTTGGCAACAGGTTGGGCACCCGGTATCAGATCAATCTGAAACTCAATCTCTCTGTCAGGTGGCACTCCTGATAGGTCTTCTGGGAACACATCTGGAAAGTCACACACAACCGGTACATCAGCTAGTTGTGGTGTTGGCGTATCCACATCCTTTACATAGGCCAGGTAGGCGCTACATCCACGCCTCATACACTTTCCCGCCACCGCCATCGAGATCACTTTCGGAATCGTAGTAACCCTATCACCATACACTGTCACTGAACTACCGTCAGGCGCCAACAACCGAATCATCTTCTTGCGACACACAATGTTCGCCTCGAAGTCCGCCAACCAATCCATCCCAAGAACCAAGTCAAAACCACCTAAGGTCATCACAAACGGTCTAACAGGAAACTTATGACCCTCAAGTTCCACATCACAGTTCTCTATCATCTCAGAAATCCTGGTAGACTTACCTATGGCAGTTTCTACATCAAAGGCCACATCAACACGTCTACTACTAACAGGCAGCTTAGCACAGAAAGCAGCAGAAATAAAACTCCTACTCGCACCGGAATCAAATAACACAGAAGCTAAAGTTTGGTTCACCAGAAACGTACCGGACACGACATCAGGGTCCGTTCTAGCTTCCTCCTGTGTCATGGTGAATGCCCTGGCGCTCGCCCTCGGTCCATCACCTCCCGTCCTCTTTGCCCCTGAACTCTCAGCCCTCGGCTTCTTACAATCTTTGAGCACGTGACCCTCTTCACCATAATTAAAGCATCGGACCGCACGACAGTCCTTTGCCATGTGCCCCGCCTTTCCACACCTGAAGCACAAGTTCGACCCAAACCTGCACTCCCCGCTATGCTCCCGTCCACATTTACCACACCTTCTCGATCCCGCACCTGACATAACCACACGGCGATCATCCACCCGTGCCTTCTTATTACCCATCGAGGCATTACCCCGACCAACTCTCTTCCCCTGCCAGCCTCGTTCACCACCACTCTTTCTGCCACCATCAGTCACCACCACCGTTCTTTCATCATACAATCTTCCCGCTAAATCCACCGCCGACCTAAACGTGCTCGGCCGGGCGGCGATCATGTGCCTGCGAATATCCGCCGGCAAACCCTGTATATACCTCTTGATCTTTCGGGACAGGGGCGTCACTTGATCCGGCACCAGACGTGCCATCTCGTTGAACTTCGTGGTGTATTGTTGGTGTGTCATGGTTCCCGCGTCCAGTTGCAGAAACTCCCTTTCAACCTTATCCATTTCCCAATGAGGACAAAACTCCTCGATCACCATCTTCTTCAGTTCGGGCCACCTCATTCTCCCGATCGCCCGATTACCCTCTGCTTGGACAATGTTGTCCCACCAGCATAGTGCCGAGTCCACAAAGGAGTGGGTGGCAAACTTTACTTTTTGATCTTCTCGGCACTCGCTGATGTCGAGAACAGTCTCCATTTCTCTCACCCATTGGTGAGCAGCAGCAGCATTACCATTACCATCAAAAGTAGGGGGCTTGCATCGCATAAACACCCCGTAGTTACAGCCTCGTGCCACCTCTCGCACAGGCTCCTCTTCCTCTTCCTCCTCATTAAAATAGTGCAAGTTTTATAAAAATTAAAATGGGGGGAACCCATTTTAAATTGATTTTCGGCCGCCCAAGGGTTGCCACTCCTTGGGATTGCTTGTCTTTGTTAATACAAGACTTAAATCCTTTCTTGCACTCAACCTAACTAACACTCTATTTTGCACACACATTGCAAGAACTCTCTCCAAACAAGCCTAAAAATTTCGGATCTAAGGCAAAAGTTGCTGAAATTTCGGTTTTGAAGGAGGCACAAGAAGAGGGTTTTGGTGTTGCACTCCCTCACAAGTTAGGTGTTTGCAAGAGCTTGTGGGTATACAAGCTTGAGGACTTCTCTTTTGGAGGCTAGGCATTCAAGAAGCATCATCATCTTCTTCTC
Source organism: Flaveria ramosissima (assembly GCA_025215565.1). Classification (NCBI taxonomy): domain Eukaryota; kingdom Viridiplantae; phylum Streptophyta; class Magnoliopsida; order Asterales; family Asteraceae; genus Flaveria; species Flaveria ramosissima. The sequence continues at coordinate 28,454,042 of CM046031.1, forward strand.
ATCCATACCACATCCATTTGTTCTTGAAAGGTAGTTTCAAGAACACCCTATGGTTGTTCTTTTCATTTTTGATAACATTTCATTTAACATACATATGATCCCTGTTCATGTGTTTTGTTTTGGACTAAAAATGATTCATATTTTCAGTTTATTAACAACAAGTTTAACACCTTATATCCGTTGCGTTTTATAGTTTAAATGGTTAAACTAGCTTTGATAAACTTGTAACAAAACCCCAACAAATGGCATCTAGAGCCGGTTATGTGGAATACTTGCTTCAAAAGTTCTTGAAAAGTTAGTTTTCATGGGCTTTTTCAACCCTTTAGGGGCTGTTTTGTAATGGATGAATGAATCCCTTATGTTTCAAGGTTTTATCTTACATGCTTTAGTATAAACCTTGAAAGATACATCAAATGGTTGATTATTTTGTTTGGACAAAACCCTAAAGTTTTGGTTCATGTTGGCTGAAACTTTAAGGTTAAAAAGGGAGTTCATGGTTGTTCTTGAATGTTGTATATGATACATATTTTGGTGCATAACATAGCCTTGACCTTATGTGTTTTGGATTTGCTTGGTTGTGATTTTGTCATGTTGGTTTTGTCTTGAAAGGGTTGTAATTTTTGTGTTTGTATTTTGGGTTGTAATTTATTTATTCATTGGTTATGTAATAAATAGATTAGGTGCATTTCTTTTAATAGAAAAATTGTGTAAGGATATGATTTTATAAAAGAAGATGCACAAGATGAAGACCCAAAGAAGAACACAAAAATACATGGACACTTGAAGCATTTGGATGTGGATTCAAGTGGGGGTTCATGGACACATTTTGATGTGTCATTGTTAACCCTTAGGAAAGACCTAATGACAACACTTGTGATGGCAAACAAGTGTAGTCAACTTAGTGGCTATGGTTATGCACTTGTGACTGTATGATTATGCTTGTTTGGTTGTTTGTTTTATGGTTGTTGTTTGATATTTGGATATGCATAACAAACTTATTAACAAACATAACAAGCTGAAAATTGATGGTTCTTTTATCATTAAGTGATTAATAAAAGGTTATTAAAAGAATTAATGATTTTAATAAAGGGAGTTTTATTAAAAAGTGAACCATAGGGTACCATGTATTTGAAAGCATGAAAATACAAGGTACATAGTGTTTTCTAAACTAGATTATGAAATCTTAAAATTTCTTTTATAAACAAGTTTAACACCGTCCTTTTGCACAACACTTGAGTCATTTGAAAACTCCTAATGGGATAAAGGTCACCTACCCATTTTGAGGGAACTTGTGATCTGAGGTGGGGATACCATATTTGTGGGATAATGGTCACCTAACCACTTATGTTGGAAAACTCACATGTGTGTGCAAGTAGGGTGACTTGATTTGCAAACCATGTTAAATGGATCACCTACAATGTGGTTTACAAAGGTGTTGATGGGATAAACATGCCGACAATACATATGATGTTTAAGTCGATCCCATACCCCTAGAAGATGCAAAGGGTTGCAATTGTCAAAACGTTGACTACCTTGTTAATTTAAATAATGGGATAAAGGTCACCTAACCACTATTTAAATGGAACGTTGGATTCTAGAATTTTAAAATTATGTAAGACACATAAAAGGGCTTTAATAACTAAATATGAATAAAATCAAAAATACTAAAATTGAACTTTGTTAAATTTTGTAGATGGCCACCAACAACAATGAAAATAATGATATCCCGTCCGCTCACTCACTATCTCACTTAGGACCATTCTCCAAAAGGAGCGTCTAAACCATAACAACTTTATAGATTGGTTTCGATACTTGAGAATTGTTCTCAAGCAAGAGAAACAATCGTATATTTTAGACGATCCGATTCCCGATCAACGTAATAAGGATGATGAGGAGGCCTATAATAATTGGGTGAAATACACAGAGGATTCGGTCCACGTGTCTTGCCTCATGTTGGCAAGTATGACTCCGGATCTCCAAAAGGAGTATGAACATCATGGAGCGTAAGACATGATTACCATGTTGAAGGAAACGTTCCAACAACAAGCAAGGGTAGAGCACTTTGAAACGGTTCGAGCACTCCATGCATGTCGTATGGATGACACCCAATCAGTTTCATCTTATGTACTTAAGATGAAAAGCCACATTGACCGCCTCGAAAGGCTGAATTGTCCCGTCTCGAAAGAGTTGGCTACGGATTTGATCCTCAACTCTTTGTCATAAAGGTTTGACAAATTTGTTATGAATTATAACATGAACGGGTGGGACAAGAACATAAGTAAGCTTCAGTCTATGCTTAAAACTACCGAGGCGGCCATGGGTAAAAAGGTTTTACCCGTTCCCACCATCAATGAAGGTGGGAACAAGAAGAGGCCTCACCCCGCACCCAAGGCAAATGTTGCCAAGGGCAAAGGGTACGTTAAGGGAAAGGGAAAGGGAGTGGTAAGAGCGCCACCACCAAAACAAGTGGAGAAGAAGCAAAAGGTTGCTTCGAATGACCCATGCTTTAAGTGTAGGGAGATTGGACATTGGGCAAGAAATTGTCCAGTCCATCTCAAAGAGTTACAAGCTAAGAGGGATGTCGGGCCAACCTCAGGTACAATTTTCATGATTCATATTGATCTAACTTTAATATCCTCTAACACATGGGTATTGGATACCAGATGTGGAACTCACAATTGCAACTTATTGCAGGGGTTCAAAAGAAGTAAGGACTTCAAGAAAGGGGATGTTAGCCTCTACATGGGGAATGGGGCAAAAGTTCAAGTTGAAGACCGAGGGGACTACATCTTGAAGCTTCCAAATGGTTTGGAACCAATTTTGAACAATGTTTTGTATGCTCCTAGTTTGACTAGGAACATTATTTCAGTTCCCCAATTATGACAATATGGTTATGTTATGACAATTAATGAAAATGAAATTCATGTTTCTTTAAATGGCATCTTTTATTTTAAAGCTATTCCTATTAATGGTATTTATGAATTGGTTCGTGAAAACACATTATATGATAGCTCATTGTACCAAACCACCACCAAGAAGCTCAAATTGGATTTGAGTGACACCTATCTTTGGCATTGCCGTCTTGGTCATATAAACAAGAAGTGCATACAAACACTTCAAAAGAATGGTCTTTTAAAAGCAAGTGAATATGATTCATTTGATGTATGTGAATCTTGTTTACAAGGTAAAATGACTAAGGCACCTTTTAGTGGCAAAACCGAGAGGGCAAAAGATTTATTAGGAATCATACATTCGGATGTATGTGGTCCTTTTAAACCAATGACTAGGTACAATGAAAGATACTTCATTACCTTTACCGACGACTATAGTCGATATGGTTATGTGTACTTGTTAAGACACAAAGATGAAGCTTTTGAAATGTTCAAAATCTTCCATAATGAATTAGAAAATCAACTCAACAAGAAAATAAAAATTCTCCGCACCGATAGAGGAGGTGAATACCTAAGTAATGCTTTTAGAGATCATCTTAGAAGTTGTGGTATTGTCTCACAACTATCTCCACCTGGAACACCACAACACAATGGTGTGTCCGAGAGGAGAAATCGAACTCTATTGGATATGGTTCGATCTATGATGTCTAGAAGCTCATTGCCTCTATCATTTTGGGGTTTCGCTTTGCTCTCTACGGTCTGTATTTTGAATATGGCCCCAACCAAGAAAGTGGAAAAGACACACCTTTGAAATATGGCATGGAAGGGTTCCATCACTATCATATTTAAAGGTATGGGGTTGTGAGGCTTATGTTAAGACTCCTACCTCAAACAAGTTAGAAAGCCGTTCCACTAAGTGTATCTTCATTGGATATCCTAGAGATTCTATGGGATATTATTTCTATGATCCATTGGAACAAAAGGAGTTTGTTGCCAAGAAGCCTAAGTTCTTAGAAGCTAAGTTCCTTATGGAAGGAACTAGCAGTAGAACAGTGGATCTTGAGGAGGATCAAGAACCACAAACCGATACACGTTTGGTTGACACTAGCATTCGACATGAGGATGTTAAGGGTGATCAAATAGTTGATCAATACACACAAAACGTTCGCAGATCTGGTAGAATTAGTAATCCACCTGAAAGATATGGATTTTTCGTAGATAGATGCTATGTGGTAGATTCCGATGAACCAACCACTTATCATGATGCAATGTCCAATTTGGATTGTGACAAATGGCTTGAAGCCATGAACGTTGAGATGCAATCCATGTATGACAACCAAGTGTGGGACTTGGTTGAACCACCTCTTAACTCCAAGATAGTTGGAAGTAAGTGTGTTTTCAAGAAGAAACCGATATGCATGGAAACTTGGATACTTATAAAGCTAGACTTGTGGCAAAAGGTTTCACTCAAACTCAAAGGGTTGATTATGATGAGACCTTCTCACCGGTTGCAATGCTAAAATCTATTAGGATATTATTTGCCATAGCTGCTCATTATGATTATGAGATTTGGCAAATGGATGTCAAAACTGCTTTTCTAAATGGATATCTTGAGGAAGATGTCTATATGGTTCAGCCTGAAGGTTTTGTCGATCCAAAACATACTAACAAAGTATGCAAGTTAAAGAAATCAATCTATGGATTGAAGCAAGCATCAAGAAGTTGGAATCATCGTTTTGATGAAGAGATAATCAAATTTGGGTTCATCAAAAACGCTGATGAAGCATGTGTATATAAGAAAGCTAGTGGGAGCATCATCACTTTCCTAGTATTGTATGTCGATGACATTCTACTATTTAGAAATGACATTCCAACCTTGGAGGGTGTAAAAGCCTAGCTTGGAAGCTATTTCTCCATTAAGGATCTTGGTGTAAGGCCCCGTTCCCGGAGACCTCACAGTTGGTCATTCACAGCATTAAATACATTATAAATTAAAAAACTTAAGCAGCGAAATCATTTTAACAAAAACCATTCATTGCATTTCATTAAACCCTGTTGTTAAGCAATACACTAATGTTTGGTCAAATACAAAAGAACTGTTTATTTGCATTACAAAACAACAGAAATAATAGTTATGAATGGATGTCAGTCTTTCCCTGCCGAGTAGCCTCACCCTCGTGCCATCCTCAGCAATATTTACCTGCCAACTGAAAATGCATAAAAGTCAGCGTTGCTGAGTGAGTTCTAGTTTTATAAGTAATAAAATACTTTCTGTATGCTGTATATAAAAATACTCTTTTCTTTTAAAATACAATTCTTTATTGTATATGCGAGCACGCATTAACTATATGAACAATTACTGTTCGATCTCTTTACTGTATGCCTTGTTTATTCTGTTTTCTTTATTCTTTATCTTTCACTGTCTGTATGGACCAATGAGCAATACCCCAACTATATGCACGATGGAAAACGGGTGATGGGCCATCTATATCCCTCGAAAGGGTAAACTATATCCCTCGAAAGGGTGAACTGTATCCCTCGAAAGGGTGCTGTGTACTGTATACAAGGCCAACCCAATCACCCAGGATACGCTACAAGGGCCCTGCCAATCTCCAAGACTGGTCCTGTGTGCATAAAAGGGTAGCTAACCCGCAGCACAGTTGAGCTAACGACAACACGGTCGTGTACCTCCTATAAGCTTGCAAGACTTGTTAACATTTTATTAATGTTCATCTTCTTTTCTTTATTGCTCTTTCTCTTTATTATTACAATATACTTTACGTTACGATAAAAGATACCACGCAAAGTCACATTCTATAAGTAATAATAATAATAGCAATAATAATAATAAGGAACAATTATAAGGCAATCATAATCAATCATTATCATGCATGAAACCCATCATTAATATACCCTAGTCGACCCTCGGTCAAAACCCTAAAGTCACGGACTCCTAAACATTCTGCATTAAATTCTAAGGGTTTAGGCGCATGGCACTATTTGGGCACATGGGCCCTGTTCAGGCGTATGGGTACTTGGGCGCATGGAACACTTAGGCGCATGGGAACTCAGGCGCATGGGCCACTCAGGCGCATGGGCCATTCGGACGCATGGGCCATTCGGGCGCATGAGCTATACTTAAAACATTTCTAAGTTAATCTTAGGCGCATGGGCTACTGTTTAGGCGCATGGATTACACTTGATTCATTCTGTGGCATTTTTCAGGCGTATGAACCTTCTGCATATCATGTTCCTAATATGTTTTCAACCCCAATTCATCAAACCCACTTGTTCTAAACTTAACATGGCTATTCTAACATGAACAACCTATAAGCATTCAAGAATCAACATTTAACATGCATAATACATACGGGTAAACATACACAAACTTTGTAAAAACATTTTTAATACATTTTCAGCCCCAAGAGAGTTTAAAAACTAGTAAAACCAGGGTCTAGAAATCACCTGGTGCAACTTGGGTGTTCTTTCTTTTTACCCGCTTGCAAAGAGTTCAAAACACCTAGAAACAACATCCAAAAACACACACACCCGAGCACAAACACAACCCATAAGCACATAAACACATAACCGGGGTAAAACCCGTCATAAACATGTAAAAACCACGAATTCTTACCTTGAATTCGTTCACTTCTTCTTCTTCTTCTACAAGCCGAGAGCTTTCTCCTGCTCTCTCTCTCTAAAAACGAAGAAGATGGTGATGTGAAATGAGGGTGGGCGGCCATGCCCACTTTTACACCAACTTTCAAAGATTTTTGTCCTTTTTACACTTTTAGTCCCTCCACTTGGACTTACTTGCCTTTCTTTCTTTTATTCTTCATATCTTGTCTTTTAAAAATAACCGGGTGTTACACTTGGTGAAGCCGCCTATATGTTGGGAATAAAGATCTATAGGGATAGATCAAGGCGGTTGATAGGTTTAAATCAAAGTGCATACATTGATAAGATCTTGAAAAGGTTCAAGATGGAAAACTCTAAGAAAGGTACGGTACCTATCCAAAGAGGAACGATATTGAATAAGCAATGTCCAAGCTCAAAGGATGAGCAAGACAAAATGAAGGGAATCTCGTATGCATCTGCCATAGGATCCATCATGTATACAATGATATGCACTAGGCCGGACGTGTCATGCGCCTTGAGCATGACAAGCCGATACCAGCAAAATCCTAGAAAAAGTCATTCGATGGTTGTTAAGAACATACTTAAGTACCTAAGGAGGACCAAAGATATGTTCCTAATCTATGGACCTGGTGAGGAAGAACTCGTAGTAAAGGGTTACACGGATGCGAGTTTCCAAACTGATTGGGATGATTCACGATCACAATCGGGGTACATTTTCATCTTGAATGGAGGAGCAGTTTCTTGGAAGAGCTCTAAGCAAGATGTGGTGGCATTATCAACTATAGAGTCAGAATACATCGCCGCTTCATTAGCAACTCGGGAAGCTGCATGGTTAAAGAAATTCATTGCCGATCTAGGGGTGGTCCCTACCATTCAGGACCCCCTAGAAATTCTTTGTGATAAAGAGGGTGCGATTGCGAAAAATTAAGGAACCCCGTGCACTTCAAAAGACTAGGCACATTGAACGGATATTCAACTACATAAGGGATGAAGTTGAAAAGGGAAAGATATGTATTCACAAAGTTTACACGGATCAAAACATTGCGGATCCACTCACGAAGCTTCTTGAAAAGGCAAAGCATGAAAGTCATACTTGTGCCATGGGACTTCAATATTCTAGTGACTGGATTTGATCTTTAATTTTGTATTTAGATATTGTAACTCTTTATTACTTGAATGAATTATTTGATCATAATGGTTCAACTAATATTCCTATTTTGCATGTTTAAAATCCATGAGTAAATCATTTACTCAAAACGTCTGTAGTCGTTCATACTTGTGGGAACAAGTATGAAGGTAAGACTATTATGAATTGGAATTGATAGCATTTCATTTCACATACATATGATCCTTGTTCGTGGGTTTTGTTTTGGACTAAAAAGGATTCATATTTTTAGTTTATTAACAACAAGTTTAACACCTATCCGCTGCATTTTATAGTTTAAATGGTTAAACTAGCTTTGATAAACTTGTAACAAAACCCCAACAGTTTGTTGGGTTTGTTACAAGTTTATCAAAGATTGTTTAACCATTTAAACTAAAAAACACAACGGATATTTAGAGATATAAAACTTGTTTAGATTCTGAAAAGTAACCATTTTAATAACCAAGATTACAAACCCAAGAATAAGGAACAAATATATGTGAAAAGAAATGCTATCAAACGAAATCAACCATAGGGTGTTCATAGAATACTACCTTTCTAAGAACAACAAGATGTGATATGGATAATAGATGAATGAAGATAATGTTCTTAAATGGAATCCTCCAAAGAAGAAGACCACAAGAAAGTATACCCACAAGCTCTTGCAAACACCCAACTTGTTAGGATGTTTATCACCAAAATCTTCTTCCAGTGTCTTCTTCTTCTTAGGTCCGAAAATTTGAGAGAGAAAACAAGAGAAAAATGCTGCAATTAAGTGTGAGAGAGAGAGAGTGGTTGGAGTGGAGTGTGAATGTGTTAAAGTCTTGTATTGAAACAAGACAAAAGAATCCCAAGACACCACCAAAAAGGGGCTGCCGAAATTTGAAGGGTTTCCCATCCATTTTTATAAAATTTTCACACTCTTTAAACTCAAAAGTTTATAAAATTAAACCCCTTTTAACTTTATAACTTAAACACACTTTTATTTGTTATTATTTAACCTACTTAAATAATAATACAAATAATTTCTAATGAACAAATTATCCATATAATTTGTTCTATTTCAAATGCAATAATTTAGAAAGCCATTTTCTAAATTGGTGTTAATATTTATTTGTTTGATCATATCAACAAATATTTATTGGTGTTTGTTTAGCTTGTTATTGGGTATGACTCGACTTGGATCATAACGTACTAACCACATCAATCTTTTATGTGTCTTGGGCATATAAGATCCAACAATCTCCCACTTGCACAAGATTCATAAAAGATTGATGCAAGCAGTAAATACCGCCTAACAACGGTTTACCACCCTTAATATGTATGACTAAGAGCCATTCAAGAACATCATCCCCTTCAAGTACCTCACTCGAAATGTTTTAGGTGAATTAATCATCTATCCTTTTGTCACAGATGTCATGTTAAATCCTAGAGACACAGAGTGATCATTCTTCATTGATTTAACTTTAGCAGACCTTAGACATCTTACTCTCAACGAATAAGAGGGACAATCCCATCTTGACTACATACGTCTCTCACAATCACCTCTTATTATACCTGAATTTAGTCTTATGTACTGCCATGTTTCAGAACAGCGAAGAACTAAGTCAAAGTGTAATATTTGGTGAATATCAAGGCCCAATATGTATCTCAGGTCAGAGGATACCAAATGATATTTGCCTTTACTCAAATTTACTTATGATCAATCAAGACGATTCCATGTAGTAATATTTGAGATGTGGGTCAGTCCAATATTTGTATCCTACAAATATCTATGATCCTTTGCAGCAACCCTTTGCTCTATATTCACCCATATGAATATCCACCAATCCAAGTTCATAATAGTCTTACCCTCATACTTGTTCCCACAAGTATCAACGACTACGGACGTTTTGAGTAAAATGAATTACTCATGAATTAAACATGCAAAATAGGAACATTAGTTGAAACATTATAACCAAATAATTCATTCAAGGAATAAAGGGTTCCAATATCCAAATACAAAATTAAAGATCAAATCCAGTCACTAGAATATCAAAGTCCCATGGCACAAGTATGACCTTCATGCTTTGCCTTTTCAAGGAGCTTCGTGAGTGGATCCGCAATGTTTTGATCCATGTGAACTTTGCGAATACATATCTTTCCCTTTTCAACTTCATCCATTATGTAGTTGAATCTCCGTTCAATGTGCCTAGTCTTTTGAAGTGCACGGGGTTCCTTAATTTTAGCAATCGCACCCTCTTTATCACAAAGAATTTCTAGGGGGTCCTGAATGGAAGGGACCACCCCTAGATCGGCAATGAATTTCTTCAACCATGCAGCTTCTTGAGCTACTAATGAAGTGACGATGTATTCTGACTCTGTTGTTGATAATGCCACCACATCTTGCTTAGAGCTCTTCCAAGAGACTGCTCCTCCATTCAAGATGAAAATGTATCCCGATTGTGATCGTGAATCATCCCGATCAGTTTGGAAACTCGCATCCATGTAACCTTTTACCACGAGTTCCTGCTCACTAGATCCATAGATTAGGAACATATCTTTAGTCTTCCTTAGGTACTTAAGTATGTTCTTAACAGCCATCCAATGACTATTTCCAGGATTTTGGTGGTATCGGCTTGTCATGCTCAAAGCGCATGACACGTCCGCCCTAGTGCATATTATTGCATACATGATGGATCCTATAGTAGACGCATACGGGATTCCCTTCATCTTATCTTGCTCAACCTTTGAGCTTGGACATTGAGTCGTACTCAATATCGTTCCTCTTTGAATAGGTATCGTACCTTTCTTAGAATTTTCCATTTTGAACCTTTTCAAGATCTTATCAATGTATGCACTTTGATTTAAACCTATCAACCGCCTTGATCTATCCCTATAGATCTTTATTCCCAAAATATAGGCGGCTTCACCAAGATCCTTAATGGAAAAATAGCTTCCAAGCCAGGTTTTTACACCTTCCAAGGTTGGAATGTCATTTCCAAATAGTAGGATGTCATCGACATACAATACTAGGAAAGTGATGATGCTCCCACTAGCCTTTTTATACATACATACTTCATCAGCGTTTTTGATGAACCCAAATTGATTACCTCTTCATCAAAACGGTGAAACTCAAGGGGTTGTTTATGATAAGACCTTCTCGCCGGTTGCAATGCTAAAGTCTATTAGGATATTATTTGCCATAGCTGCTCATTATGATTATGAGATTTGGCAAATGGATGTCAAAACCGCTTTTCTAAATAGATATCTTGAGGAAGATGTCTATATGGTTCAGCCCGAAGGTTTTTTCAATCCAAAACATCCTAACAAAGTATGCAAGTTAAAGAAATCAATCTATGGATTGAAGGAAGCATCATGAAGAAGTAATCAAATTTGGGTTCATCAAAAACGCTGATGAAGCATATGTGTACAAGAAAGCTAGTGGGAGCATCATCACTTTCCTAGTATTGGATGTCGATGACATCCTACTATTTAGAAATGACATTCCAACCTTGGAAGGTGTAAAAACCTGGCTTGGAAGCTGTTTTTCCATTAAGGATCTTAGTGAAGCCGCCTATATTTTGGGAATAAAGATCTATAGGGATAGATCAAGGCGGTTAATAGGTTTAAATCAAAGTGCATACATTGATAAGATCTTGAAAAGGTTCAAGATGGAAAACTCTAAGAAAGGTACCATACCTATTCAAAGAGGAATGATATTGAGTAAGACTCAATGTCCAAGCTCAAAGGATGAGCAAGACAAAATGAAAGGTATCCCATATGTGTCTGCTATTGGGTCTATCATGTATGCAATGATATGCACTAGGCCGGACGTGTCATGCGCTTTGAGTATGACAAGCCGATACAAGCCAAATCCTAGAAATAGTCATTGGATGGCTGTTAAGAACATACTTAAGTACCTAAGGAGGACTAAAGATATGTTCCTAATCTATGGATCTGGTGAGGAGGAACTCGTAGTAAAAGGTTACACGGATGCGAGTTTCCAAACGGATCGGGATGATTCACGATCATAACCGGGATACATTTTCATCTTGAATGGAGGAGTAGTCTCTTGGAAGAGCTCTAAGCAAGATGTGGTGGCATTATCAACTAAAGAGTCAGAATACATCGCCGCTTCATTAGCAGCTCAAGAAGCTGCATGGTTGAAGAAATTCATTGCCGATCTAGGGGTGGTCCCTTCCATTCAGGATCCCATAGAAATTCTTTGTGATAACGAGGGTGCGATTGCTCAAATCAAGGAACCCCGTGTACATCAAAAGACTAGGCATATTGAGCGGAGATTCAACTACATACGGGATGAAGTTGAAAAGGGAAAGATATGTATTCGCAAAGTTCACACGGATCAAAACATTGCAGACCCACTCACGAAGCCCCTTGAAAAGGCAAAGCATGAATGTCATACTTGTGCCATGGGACTTCGATATTCTAGGGACTGGATTTGATCTTTAGTTTTGTATTTGGATATTGGAACCTTTTATTACTTGAATAAATTATTTGGTTATAATGTTTCAACTAATGTTCCTGTTTTGCATGTTTAAAAATCCATGAGTAAATTATTTACTCAAAACGTCCGTAGTCATTCATTCTTGTGGGAACAATATGACGGTAAGACTATTATGAACTTGGATTGGTGGATATTCATATAGATGAATATAGAGCAAAGGGTTGCTGTCACACCCCCGCTAAAAGCGGAAACACGGGGATGTAACGAGACCGGGATCGTCATAACACATGGTAAGCGATAGAGAGCATTATATATAAATGATGTCATGTGTGTCATGACGACACCCGACGACAAGGGGACTTGTGTCGTGTTTAGTCAATGTCCACAACACATAGCCATGAGCAACATGATGATGATAACATATATACACATAAGATGAAGATGTAAATGTTAATTCCCACAACCCGGGAACAAGTTCAAATAATGATAATTGTTTACATGCGTCCACATTGTTCAAAAGATTGTTTAATAAAATGAGCTAAGTCCCAAAATGCATCCTAGGGTCTCCACTAAGGCAGCACACCTAGATTCCTGGACTTGCATGATCACCTGAAAAGATATGCTTAAAACGGTCAACAAAATTGTTGGTGAGCTCGCAGGTTTATGTAATAAAATGTAAGTGATGCTGTAATAGATAAGCGCGTCGGAATACCGTGAATACAGTTATTACACAAGTAAATATCACATGACATGAGCTTTGCAACCAAACCTAGCGACGTACACAAAGAAATTGTCGGCATATATTCACCCAAGGGCCCGTTCCTGGCCACTGATGGTACCAACTAGTATACCATCGAACGAGGGTGGGGGTGTCAACCCAGTAGTACTACCAATACCTAACCGTCGGTTCCCACACTGGAATTAAATAGTTGCAAAGATAGAACCACACAGCAGACCCAAGCATGTATCAAATAGTACTTGCAACACAGTATCACGTTGATTCCTTGTATGTAAAATGTATGTAAGTTGTACAGCATAAAAATTGTGTAAGCATACTTTTCCCCCAATTTGTAAATGATTGAAATATTGTATAAATGTGAAAAGGGGCCACGAAACTCACTTGTTAAGTGGTAAGTATGTATGAGCGATGTATCCCAAATGTTGAATGCAAATAAACAGTCAAACACCTATTGACAGTTATTGTATAGCATTAATGATATGATATATATATGTTTAAACGCGCAATAATGATGGGTCGGTTCGGGTCGTATCGGATGGGTCACGTACAACACACACAGACTGACACACGTATTAGATCCTATGTAGATCCAAGTACAAGACATTGTTGCCACTAATGATGATGTTTAAGTGAAAGCATCGTTGTTAATCGAAAGAATATTGGATAGGTGTCAATAGTTATAAGTCAATTTAGTCGTTCGTAAAGCGTTAGTTAAATTTTGCTCAAAATAGTTTCTGTGCCCTTTCTCGCGTTGACTTTAATTTTCGTGGCCAAACAATGGCATTATTGTGTTAGTGTTACCTCGACACCACACGACATACTCACGCCATGCACAAGGGTCAAACACAACAATTTCAGTCGCATACAAGGCCAGACGCACGACTCAACCTCCATTCGTGCGAATCAACCCTCAATCGTGCGAATCAGCTTCATTCGTACGATTGAGCCTTCATTCGTATGATTGGCCTTCAGTCGTACCACACAACACCCAATCGCACAACTCAACTTCCATGCGCACGAATCAACCTTCAACGTGCGAATTAGCTACTTTCGTACGACTGAACCTTCATTCGTGCGATTGGACCCTAGTCGTGCGAATCACATTCATTCGCACACATTCAGTCGGTCACCTGACTCAATCGCACAAAACACTCAATCGCATGACTCAATCGCATACACTCATTCGCACGCATGACTCAATCGCACACAGACACTCAGTCGCACAACTCAGTCGCACGACATGCCTAGTCGCACAACTCAGTCGCGCGATTGACTCAGACGCATGATCCAGTCGCACGACCCACTAGTTCGCACGGCTCAATCGCATAGATGACCCAGTCGCCCAATCTGCAGAATCGCGACTGTGGTCGGGAGGAGCAGCCCCCGAGCTACTCTAAACACGGGTTTTACACCACAAGGACCTCCAGAAACACTCGACAAACATACACAAGCATAAAACACAAGCAAAGAGACCTCACACGCACCCATACGACCTTGTGTGTTCGGGTTGAACCCGAACACCCGAAACCCTAGTTTGGACAGCCGTGAAGAGGCTAAGAAATGGACAACCAAAGACAACTACCTGCTAGAGAGGGGTAGTCTATGTTGTAGATGATGTCAAGACGAAGAAAACGAGACCTCTCGGGTCGGATTTGGTGCTAAGATGGTGATTTAGTGTGTGAAGAGGAGATGAGGATGAAGAAGATGGTGAATGTGAGATTAGGGCTGGAAAAGGGGTATTTATACCCAGCCCAAGTTTCCAAAATTACAAGTTTAGTCCCTGCACTTAACCCCCGAGTTTTCCCAAATTTTGTTCGGTTGAAAAAAACGACTTCGTTAGGTTTTTATATTAATTGTAAAAGTTCATTTTATGTTGTCATGACTTAAGAAATGGTTATATTAAAACATTTATTATATTTATAAAATGATATATTTAACGTTTTCAAAAATGGAAGTTTTAATGGTCTTTTTAAGGTTCACACACGGTTTTAAACGAATGCACACATGATATCCACATAATGAGTCAAATAATGATGAGAAATGACCAAATACAGAATAGATGACGGACAAACACGTCAATTGACGGACCTTAAGGTGACGGATGTCACAGTATCCCCCAGTTGAGAGAATTTCGTCCCGAAATTCAGCTGGAGTTAGGTCCAAGAGTGTCATCCTCAAAAAGATGTGGATATTTGAGTTTCATCTGATCTTCACGTTCCCATGTAAACTCTGGCCCTCGCTTTGAATTCCACCTTACGCGAACAATAGGTATTCTACTGCGCTTCAGTTGCTTGACCTTTCGATCCATGATCTCAATGGGTTCTTCAACAAAATGAAGCTTGTCGTCAATCTTGATTTCCTCATTGGCACGTGAAGGGATTCATCGGCCAAACATTTCTTGAGGTTTGACACGTGAAAAGTATCATGCACACCGCTAAGCTCTTGTGGCAACCTTAACCGGTAAGCCACTGGACCGATCCTTTCAGTGATCTCAAATGGTCCACGTATCTTGGGGCTAACTTCCCTTTCTTTCCGAATCGAACGACTCCTTTCCAAGGGGAAACTTTGAGTAACACACGATCCCCAACATTGAATTCTAGAGGCTTCCGACGATTGTCGGCATAGCTCTTTTGACGATCTCGCGCGGCTTTGAGTCGATCTTTGATTTGGAAAATCTTGTCTGTTGTCTCTTGGATGATCTCTGGGCCTGTCAGCTGACTTTCACCAATTTCGGCCCAACAAACGGGAGATCTGCATTTCCTTCCATACAGCGCTTCAAATGGAGCACATCCAATGCTTGTATGGTAGCTATTGTTGTAGGAGAACTCAATCAACGGTAAGTGAGCATCCCAGCTACCTCCAAAATCGATTACACACGCTCTCAACATGTCTTCTAGCGCCTGTATAGTGCGTTCACTTTGGCCATCTGTTTGAGGGTGATAGGCTGTACTCATGTCTAACCGAGTACCCATCGCCTTCTGTAGCGTCTGCCAAAAACGTGAAGTGAATCTGCTATCACGGTCGGATATGATTGACACCGGCACCCCGTGTCGTGTCACGACCTCTTTGGTGTACAATCTCGCCAACTTATCCATCTTATAATCTTCTCGGATAGGCAAGAAATGTGCTGACTTCGTCATTCGATCTATAATGACCCATATCGAGTCATGACCGCTGTTTGTTCTAGGGAGTTTGGTAATGAAATCCATAGCTGTGTTCTCCCATTTCCACTCGGGAATTTCAGGTTGCTGTAATAATCCCGATGGCTTTTGATGTTCAGCTTTGACCTTCGAACACGTCAAGCATCGACTGACGTATAAGGCAATGTCTTTCTTCATGCCTGGCCACCAGTATAGATCCTTAAGATCATGATACATCTTGTCTGCGCCAGGATGAATAGAATATCGCGTCTTGTGGGCTTCATCCATGACTAAGGTTCGAACACCTCCCCATTTGGGTACCCATATGCGATCCATGAAGTACTGAATACCGTCATCCTTGCGAATCATTTGTTTATCTAACCCCCGGAATTCTTCTCCCGCAAGGTTCTCTTCTTTCAATGCCTCACTCTGTGCAATTTGAATCTGAGCTTTCAAGTTGGTTTGAATGGTCAAACCCAACGCTCGTGCACGTAGTGGTTTCACACGTTCTTTACGGCTTAAGGCATCAGCCACCACGTTAGCTTTCCCCGGATGATACCGGATTTCACAATCGTAGTCGCTAAGAAGCTCTACCCAACGTCGTTGGCGCATGTTGAGTTCCTTCTGATCCAGAATATGTTGAAGGCTCTTATGATCGGTGAAGATGATGCATTTGGTGCCATACAAGTAATGCCTCCAAATTTTGAGTGCAAATACTACAGCGCCCAACTCAAGATCATGAGTGGTGTAGTTCTTTTCGTGCACTTTAAGTTGTCGCGAAGCGTAGGCAATCACCTTGTCCTTCTGCATCAATACACATCCCAATCCTTGATGTGACGCATCGCAGTAAACCACAAAATCATCTGTTCCATCTGGGAGAGACAGTATCGGCGCGTTGCACAACTTCTCTTTCAACGTTTGGAACGCTTGCTCTTGTGCACATCCCCAGTCAAACTTCTTGTCTTTCTGAGTAAGCAGGGTCAACGGTTGCGCGATCTTTGAGAAATTCGCGATGAAGCGACGATAATAACCGGCCAATCCTAAGAATTGTCGTATCTCTGATGGTGTTTGGGGCGTATCCCATTTCTTCACCGCTTCGATCTTGCCGGGATCTACGTGAATCCCGTCCTCATTAACCACATGACCCAAAAACTTCACTTCTCGCAACCAAAACTCGCACTTTGAGAATTTGGCGAAAAGTTTCTCTTCGCGTAGCAGCTCCAGAATTGCCCGAAGATGTTCTACATGATCCTCCTTTGATCGGGAATAGATAAGTATATCGTCTATGAACACGATCACGAACTTATCCAAGTAAGGTTTGCACACCCGATTCATTAGATCCATGAACACAGCTGGTGCGTTAGTCAATCCGAACGGCATGACCAAGAACTCATAATGCCCATAACGAGTTCTGAACGCAGTCTTCGGTATGTCGTCCTCGAAAACCCTTAGCTGATGATAACCAGAACGAAGATCGATCTTGGAAAAATACGAAGCTCCTTGCAGCTGATCAAATAAATCGTCGATCCTGGGGAGAGGATATCGGTTCGTCACCGTCAACTTGTTCAGTTCACGGTAATCGATGCACATACGAACGATCCGTCCTTCTTCTTGACAAATAGTACCGGCGCTCCCCACGGTGAATGACTTGGTCGAATAAAACCTTTCTCCAGTAGTTCCTGTAACTGACTAGACAACTCTTGCATCTCGGATGGCGCTAGTCGATATGGCGTTTTCGCTACCGGTGTAGCTCCAGGAACCAACTCAATACGGAATTCCACCTGTCGTGGAGGAGGTAAACCAGACAAGTCATCTGGAAATACTTCTGGGTAATCCCGTACTACTGGAATATCCACCAGTTTCCTTTCCTCGTCTTTATTTTCAACTACATGAGCCAGAAAAGCGTAGCACTGCTTTCGTAGACTCTGGCGTGCTTTCATGCAGGAAATCAATTTAAGCTCTTACCCGGTCGTTCTCCCTGAACCTTGAGTACCTCCCCATTAGGCATAGGGATACGTACTACCTTGTCCCGACAGACAATCTCTGCTCCATTCTGCGACAACCAATCCATACCCACAATCACGTCGAAGCTCCCTAACTCGAAGGGTATCAAATCTATGTCGAACGTATGATCCTCCAACGTCAACGAACACTTCCTAATAATCTCATCGGCCTGAGCAACCTTACCATTGGCCATTTCTACAGAGTAGCTAGTTTCTAGCCTACTAGGACTCAAATCAAGCAATTGCACAAACTCGGAAGAAATAAAACTATTGTCTGCTCCAGTATCAAATAATATAGATGCGAAGTGATGATTGAGTAAGTGCGTACCCGTGACAACATTCGGGTCCTGACGAGCATCATTAGCTCCAATGACGAATGCACGTCCCCGAGCTGCGTTTCCCTGAGTAGCCGGGCCTTGATTCCCAGCGATAGCCAACACCTGCTGCTGGTTGTTCCCCTGTTGACCCGGTGCCCGATTCAGCCTGGGGCACATATTCCTGTAGTGATCGGGGCTCCCACATTCAAAGCAAGCCCTTGCATTCCCGGCGGGGTTAACCGCGTTGACGGGTGCTACAAGATTCGGTGCCGTTCTGCAATCTCTTGCCAAATGACCCGGGCGCTTACAGTTAGCGCACACCCGGCACTGCGTCCCTGGGGGATGATGATAATTGCACCTTTCACATTTGGGGTGCGGCCCCACATACTCTCTTCTGGCCTGAGACACAGCCACAAAATTCCTGGTCGGCTTGGACCTCTTCTCAAACCTTCCGGCACTCGACCGGCTCGATTCCCCAACATCTTTTCTCTTCTCGGCCCCTCGGCCCAAAACCCCTGTTCTAACCATCTCGTCAGTCAAAGCGCCAGCTTTCAGAATCGCGCTCTGAATAGTAGGAGGAGCGGCTGCTGTAACCATCGCCCTAATTTGAGGCGCAAGTCCCCAAATGTACCTTTCAATCCTCTTTGATTCCGGCGTGACTAGATGCGGAACCAATCTTGCAAGCTCATGAAAACGATCAGTATAAGCTGCATGCCCTGCCCCCACCATAGCATGATTCCAAAACTCATGCTCCAGTTTCTGCATCTCATTGAGAGGGCAGTACTCCTCGGTGATCAAGGCTTTGAACTCGTCCCACGACATTTGCATCGCGGACTCTCTTCCTCGAGCTTGAATCTGAGTGTTCCACCAGGTTAGGGCTTTACCCTGTAGAGAACAAGTAGCATACTTGATCCTCTGGCTGTCGAGGCACTCACTGATGTCGATCACTGCCTCCATCTTTTCCAACCACCTGGTTAGGGCTATCGCCCCACCTTTCCCGTCGAATTCCCTTGGCTTACAAGCCACGAACTCCTTGTACGAACATCCCCGACGAGCATTAACCACCCCGGTTTCGATACCGGCAGTGCCACCATTTCCGGTTTCCTGGTTGCTCTCGTTTCCAGTCGGGTTCCCGTTTCCCGTCTCAGTTTCAATCCCACCTTGGGCTCCATCATCGTTGCCACCATCCCCGTGAGGGTGGTGTTGTTGAAGTGCGTCGCTCACTTGGGCCACGATAGTAGGAATCAGTGCGGCCAATTGCTGAGCGATCAGGGCTGCCATGTCGGCGTTCCCTGTTCCTTGACTGTTGCTGGCAGGAGCATCGTTTGCTCTTGGTGCTCTGCCTCTGCCTCTGCCTCTGCCCCTTGGGGCTTCACTCCCGCCACTACTGCTACGGGTGACTCTTCGAGGCGGCATGTTCTAATCATAAAAGAGGTAACATATAAACTTTAGTCACCATAAGATACAAATGTATTCCACTTATCAAGTTCCAATGTTCATGTTCAGGTCAGTCAAGACCACCATGCAGCCCATTTCAAGCATATTCTCGGTATACCGGCGATGTTTATATATAGGGTTCCCCGCAGCGTTCCCACCACACCCACGATGTACCGAGAATGATGCCTGATCCGGTTACATGGCATCCGACCTCCCCTTACATTATATCCATAATAAGTCATCAAGTCCATGTATACAATCACGTTTAGTCTAGCGGAGGTTGTCTATTTCCTCATCTTTCGAGGTTTCAGACATTTTCCTCCTCAGGGTTAATCTCAATGTCCAAGGTCAAGCGCAATAACATGATCTGTGATGATCTCTTCGGGTTTAATACCCGGATCTGATAAACTAACTCGGCGCGCAGAGGGAACGGAAGATCCAATAGAAGCATCCCCATAAAAGAGTGAGCACAAGGGCTCTCTCATAGGGTAGGAAGATCACATAACAAATAGATGAGCAAATCAAGCAGCGAGGAACACATACACGAGATATAATATGCATACAGAGTCCTAGCATGCAAATCTACATGAAGGTTCCTAGGTTATAGTCTAGGTCAAGCGTATTGCCTAATTCTCTATAACCAATGGCTCTGATACCAATCTGTCACACCCCCGCTAAAAGCGGAAACACGGGGATGTAACGAGACCGGGATCGTCATAACACATGGTAAGCGATAGAGAGCATTATATATAAATGATGTCATGTGTGTCATGACGACACCCGACGACAAGGGGACTTGTGTCGTGTTTAGTCAATGTCCACAACACATAGCCATGAGCAACATGATGATGATAACATATATACACATAAGATGAAATGTAAATGTTAATTCCCACAACCCGGGAACAAGTTCAAATGATAATTGTTTACATGCGTCCACATTGTTCAAAAGATTGTTTAATAAAATGAGCTAAGTCCCAAAATGCATCCTAGGGTCTCCACTAAGGCAGCACACCTAGATTCCTGGACTTGCATGATCACCTGAAAAGATATGCTTAAAACGGTCAACAAAATTGTTGGTGAGCTCGCAGGTTTATGTAATAAAATGTAAGTGATGCTGTAATAGATAAGCGCGTCGGAATACCGTGAATACAGTTATTACACAAGTAAATATCACATGACATGAGCTTTGCAACCAAACCTAGCGACGTACACAAAGAAATTGTCGGCATATATTCACCCAAGGGCCCGTTCCTGGCCACTGATGGTACCAACTAGTATACCATCGAACGAGGGTGGGGGTGTCAACCCAGTAGTACTACCAATACCTAACCGTCGGTTCCCACACTGGAATTAAATAGTTGCAAAGATAGAACCACACAGCAGACCCAAGCATGTATCAAATAGTACTTGCAACACAGTATCACGTTGATTCCTTGTATGTAAAATGTATGTAAGTTGTACAGCATAAAAATTGTGTAAGCATACTTTTCCCCCAATTTGTAAATGATTGAAATATTGTATAAATGTGAAAAGGGGCCACGAAACTCACTTGTTAAGTGGTAAGTATGTATGAGCGATGTATCCCAAATGTTGAATGCAAATAAACAGTCAAACACCTATTGACAGTTATTGTATAGCATTAATGATATGATATATATATGTTAAGCGCGCAATAATGATGGGTCGGTTCGGGTCGTATCGGATGGGTCACGTACAACACACACAGACTGACACACGTACTAGATCCTATGTAGATCCAAGTACAAGACATTGTTGCCACTAATGATGATGTTTAAGTAAAAGCATCGTTGTTAATCGAAAGAATATTGGATAGGTGTCAATAGTTATAAGTCAATTTAGTCGTTCGTAAAGCGTTAGTTAAATTTTGCTCAAAATAGTTTCTGTGCCCTTTCTCGCGTTGACTTTAATTTTCGTGGCCAAACAATGGCATTATTGTGTTAGTGTTACCTCGACACCACACGACATACTCACGCCACGCACAAGGGTCAAACACAACAATTTCAGTCGCATACAAGGCCAGACGCACGACTCAACCTCCATTCGTGCGAATCAACCCTCAATCGTGCGAATCAGCTTCATTCGTACGATTGAGCCTTCATTCGTATGATTGGCCTTCAGTCGTACCACACAACACCCAATCGCACAACTCAACTTCCATGCGCACGAATCAACCTTCAACGTGCGAATTAGCTACTTTCGTACGACTGAACCTTCATTCGTGCGATTGGACCCTAGTCGTGCGAATCACATTCATTCGCACACATTCAGTCGGTCACCTGACTCAATCGCACAACAACACTCAATCGCATGACTCAATCGCATACACTCATTCGCACGCATGACTCAATCGCACACAGACACTCAGTCGCACAACTCAGTCGCACGACATGCCTAGTCGCACAACTCAGTCGCGCGATTGACTCAGACGCATGATCCAGTCGCACGACCCACTCAGTCGCACGGCTCAATCGCATAGATGACCCAGTTGCCCAATCTGCAGAATCGCGACTGTGGTCGGGAGGAGCAGCCCCCGAGCTACTCTAAACACGGGTTTTACACCACAAGGACCTCCAGAAACACTCGACAAACATACACAAGCATAAAACACAAGCAAAGAGACCTCACACGCACCCATACGACCTTGTGTGTTCGGGTTGAACCCGAACACCCGAAACCCTAGTTTGGACAGCCGTGAAGAGGCTAAGAAATGGACAACCAAAGACAACTACCTGCTAGAGAGGGGTAGTCTATGTTGTAGATGATGTCAAGACGAAGAAAACGAGACCTCTCGGGTCGGATTTGGTGCTAAGATGGTGATTTAGTGTGTGAAGAGGAGATGAGGATGAAGAAGATGGTGAATGTGAGATTAGGGCTGGAAAAAGGGGTATTTATACCCAGCCCAAGTTTCCAAAATTACAAGTTTAGTCCCTGCACTTAACCCCCGAGTTTTCCCAAATTTTGTTCGGTTGAAAAACGACTTCGTTAGGTTTTTATATTAATTGTAAAAGTTCATTTATGTTGTCATGACTTAAGAAATGGTTATATTAAAACATTTATTATATTTATAAAATGATATATTTAACGTTTTCAAAAATGGAAGTTTTAATGGTCTTTTTAAGGTTCACACACGGTTTTAAACGAATGCACACATGATATCCACATAATGAGTCAAATAATGATGAGGAATGACCAAATACAGAATAGATGACGGACAAACACGTCAATTGACGGACCTTAAGGTGACGGATGTCACAGTTGCTGCCAAGGTTCATAGATATTTGTGGGATACAAATATTGGACTGACCCGCATCTCAAATATTACTACATGGAATCTTCTTGATTGATCATAAGTTACTTTGAGTGAAGGCGAATATCATTTGGTATCCTCTGACCTGAGATACATATTGGGTCTTGATATTTACCGAATATTATACTTTCACTTAGTTCTTCGCTGTTCTGAAACATGGCAGTACATAACGCTAAGTTCAGGTATAATACGAGGTGATTGTGAGAGACGTATGTAGTCAAGATGGGATTTGTCCCTCTTATTCGTTGAGAGTAAGATGTCTAAGGCCTGATAAAGTTAAATCAATGGAGAATGATCACTCTGTGTCTCAGGGATTTAACATGACATATGTGACAAAAGGATAGATGATTGATTCACCTAAAACAATTCGAGTAAGGTACTTGAAGGGGATGATGTTATTAAATGGAACTTAGTCATACGTATTAAGGGTAGTAAACCATTGTTAGGTGGTATTTACCGCTTACATCAATCTTCTATGAATCTTGTGCATGTGGGAGATTGTTGGATCTTGTATGCCCAAGACACATACAAGATTGATGTGGTTAGTACGTTATGATCCAAGTCGGGTCATACCCAATAACAAGCTAAACTAACACCAATAAATATTTATTTGTTGATAAGATCAAAAAAATAAATATTGACACCAATTTAGAAAATTGGTTTTCTAAAACATTGCTTTTGAAATAGAACAACATTATATGGATAATTTGTTCATGAGAAATTATTTGTTTTATTATTTAAGTGGTTTAAATAATAATAAATAAAAGTGTGTTCAAGTTATAAAATTAAAAGGGTTTTAATTTTACAAACTTATGGGTTAAAGAGTGATATATTTATAAAATTAAAATGGGTGGGAACCCAATTTTAAACCTTATTTTGGCAGCCCCTTGGTTGCCCTCCTTGGGATTTCTTTTTCTTGTTTTAATACAAGACTTAAACACTCTTGCACTCTATCCTAACACACTCTCTCTCACACACATTCAAAAGCTCTCTATTCCTCTTTCTCTTGGCTGAAAAATTCGAGTTCCTTGGCTGCATTTCGAGTTCAAGTTGGCTGATTTTCGGATTTGCAAGAAGGAGAAGAGATTTGGTGTCCAACTTCCTAACAAGTTAGGTGTTATGCAAAAGCTTGTGGGTATACAAGAACATCATCTCATCTTCTTGTTCTTAGAAAGGTTGTATTCTAAGAACACCCTATGGTTGTTTATGTTTGATAGCATTTCTTTTCACATATACATGATCCTTGTTCTTGGGTTTCTAATTTTGATTATTAAAATGGTTAATTTTCAGAATCTAAACATAATATATATGTTCATATATCTGCTGCGTTTTTGTTTAAATGGTTAAACAATCTTTGATAAACTTGTCACAAACCCTACAGACGCACCAATTTGTAGTTGCACAATTTTGATTAAAATACAAGTAAATCTTATTTACATGGTCGTGTTAACTTGATTTGCTTTGTTTTTCATCGACACACATCATGTTTCTTTTTAATTTATGATTATTTTCATTCCGTTAGTTTAATTTGATTCGCGATTGTTATCGAGTGAATACAAATAGTTTCTTGATCCTTCGCACCTATTTCCTTGCCTAGATTGTTAATAAAGTATTTTCTGGATCTATAGTTGTCATTTTGATTGATTTGGTTGATTGTTGAGGCAAGAGTGTTCGAAGTTGGTAGTGAATTGTTCTCGATGACTTTTGTGTGGGAGTTGATTGATTTCCAAGGCCATTGATGTGGGTTTGTCTTTGATTTCAGTTTTGATTTAAATAATAAATCCTACGTTCTATTTGTGATTGATTAGTGTGATTGCAATGAAGACTATAATCATATTTGATTAGATTGGTTCACAAGTGTATTTACTAGACAAGAGAATCAAAACTCCATAGCATTGTAGGTTGTTATTGAAAGCAAAAAACTATGGACACGAGAACTACTGTTGTTTAATGTTTTTGTATAACTAGTTCCTTTCCGTTTAATTAGTTAAGCATTCGTGAGTACTTTGATGGACCAATTTGTAGTTGCACAAGTTTGATTAAAATACAAGTAAATCTTATTTACATGGTCGTGTTAACTTGATTTTCTTTCTTTTTCATTGACCACACATCATGTTTCTGTATGATTTATGATTACTTTCATTCTATTATTTAAATTGATTCTCGATTGTTAAGGAGTGAATACGATTAGTTTCTTGATCCTTCGCACCTATTTCTTTGCATAGAGTGTTAAAAAGGTATTTTCTGGATCCATAAATGTCATTTTTATTGATTTGATGGATTGTTGAGGCAAGAGTGTTCAAAGTTGGTTTTGAATTGTTCTCAATGAGTTTTTTGCGGAAATTGATTGATTTCAAAGGCCATTCATATGGATTTGTGTTCGATATTGGTTTTGATTTAAGCAATAGATCCTACGTTCTGTTTGTGATTGATTAGTGTGATTGGAATGATGAATATAATCATATTTGATTAGATTGGTTCACAAGTGTGTTTACAAGTCAAGATAATCAAAACTCCATAGTATTGTAGGTTGTTATGGAAAGCAAAAAACTATGCATGTGAGAACTACTGTTGTTTAAGTTTTTTGAATAACAAGTCCCCTTCCCGTTTATATACTTAAGCATTCATGAGTACATTAACGCACCAATTTGTAGTTGCACAATTTTGATTAAAATACAAGTAAATCTTATTTACATGGTCGTCGTAACTTGATTTGCTTTGTTTTTCATCGACCACACATCATGTTTCTTTATGATTTATGATTACTTTCATTCTGTTAGTTTAATTTGATTCGCGATTGTTATCGAGTGAATACGAACAGTTTCTTGATCGTTCACACCTATTTCATTGCCTAGATTCTTAAGAAAGTATTTTGTTGATCTATAGTTGTCATTTTGATTTGGTTGATTGTTGAGGCAAGAGTGTTCGAAGTTGGTTGTGAATTGTTCTCGATGAGTTGTGCGCGGGAGTTGATTGATTTCCAAGGCCATTGATGTGGTTTTGTGTTTGATTTCAGCGCGAAGAAATTTTATTTTTTGACATTTATATAGCACATTTTGTTATAGAAAAATCGGTCTTCCTGTTGAAACCTCTTAAAATCTTGGTCATTCAAAACATATATGTGGTATGCATTTCCAGCCCCAAACAAGTTTATAACCTTTAAAATAGGGGATCTAGAACTTACATGGACCAATGAGTAGCTTCTCAATCAAGCTTTCTAAGCAAGAGTTACACTACGCAGCCTGCAAATAAGTTAACACTCAAAGGAGTTAATTCTCAAAGGGGTTAATTTCTGCCTAATTTCGCTGCAAGATCAGCAAATTCGCTGCTAGTTTCGCCAGCAGTTTCACTGCCACCTTCTCTGGCAGTTTTGCTGCCAGTCTAGCCCAACTTTCGTTAGAAATCCATGTCTGCGAAACTACCTGCGAAACTATATTTTCACAGGAAAACTCCATAGTTTCGCTGGATGACTGCATAATTTCGTTGGATGAGCATGCAATTTCGCAAAACGAGCTGAAATTACGAATCAGTCCATTTTTAACCCAAAATATCAATCTTTTACACCCAAATCCTTGGTTTAACATCCATGAAGCTATATCTAAGCTTTTTACATATTTTTTACACAAAAACGTGAGTTTGGACGACTCTTTGCTACTTTCAAAAACCCCAAACCCTAGAATCTAGGTTTAATCTAAAGAAACGATTAAATGATGTTTCTTACCTGGATTCTTGGTCTTTTCTTGTTGTTTGGATGTCCAGAAACACCGATCTTCAATCTCTTGATCAATCGAGCCTTGAATCTTCACCTCCTCTCTACTTTCTCTCTCTAGACTCTCTCTCTTGAAGTTGAGTGCTTGAGTTGCAAATGAGAGAGGCTTCTAGCTGATCCATTTATATATACCTGGCGTTCGCGGGACCTTAAACTCGTCCAACACGTGACCCGAAAGGTTAACTCGGTCTATAACAAATTTCCATCTTATTTTCATAAAATAATCCCTACTAAGCCCATTATTATTCATTGGCTCGTTTTGACTTTATTTCGGGTGTTACAATTTAGTTAAGCATTCGTGAGTACTTTGATGCACCAATTTGTAGTTGCATGTAAGGCCCCGTTCCCGGGACGCCTACAGTTGGTCATTCATCGCACGTAAAACATATAATTACATTTAACTTTCAAAAAACATCGCAGCGGAATTATCAAAATAGACATCTCATTTCATTATATAAGCTTTTGCCAAATAATACATTGTTAACCAGTTACAAAATATATTATTGAATTACATCACAAAAGCCTTATATAAATGGATGCCATCCCAAAAGAGGTGAGTAGTCTCGCAGCGCCATCCTCAGCAACATTACCTGCCAACTGGAAACACATAAAAAGTCAGCGTTGCTGAGTGAGTTCTAGTTTTAAAATAAAACATACTTTTCTTTCGTTAAAACCGTACTTTACTTTCATGCTATCATGCATCATACGTACACATAGATAATATCATTATTATCTTCATCATTCATTCATTAACTTCCATTCGTTCATTCATCATTTCTTACTTTCATTCGTTCGTTCATCATTACATCTTTTCCTTTCGTCAACACCATGAACTTTACCCTTCATGCTCATGATACTGGGCCTAAGCCTATCATAGACCTTCATTCACGGTGCCCAGCACCTCTGGCCACAGTACCTAGGATAAAGTTTAGGTATACCATTGTCATGTGCTATGCCCTTCATGCTCATGGTACTGGACCTAAGCCTATCATAGACCTTCATTCACGGTGCCCAGCACCTCTGGGCACAGTACCTAAGGCAAGCAACAATGGTTCCATACAAATGGTCAATCACAAAGAAAGACCCCAATGTGCATCCTCCCGGGGTAGCGAACCCGCACACCATTGGGCTAACACCTTATAATTGGCGTGTCCCAATATCCAATGCTTACAAGACTTTTATTACATTCCATCGTTTATTAATGCATGCATTCATTCATCATGTTCCTCTTTTGTTATCTTCCACTTTACGTTACATAATACTTTCATTTCTTTCATTAACATTACATGTAAAGCCACGGGAAAGATAAACATTCATCAAAATCAGGAACATCAACATACACAGTCATCGTCATCATACATAGCAACATCATACATACATAACATACATCATGCATAAATATGCAACATCATCATCATCATGCCCAACATACCCTCTAAGGCTCAACAGTCATCTTATATGAACTTACGGGAATTTCCATGTCAAAACTTACATCTGCACTTTCCCCCGAAAGTCAGTAATTAAACTACACATTTCCTCGGGTACAGCCCTACTTGGGCGTATGGACACCCTTCAGTCGCATGGCCTCCAGGCGACTGAACATCATGCGATTGGACTCATGCGGATGAACATCTATGCGAATGGACACCCAGTCGTGCGTATGGACCTCATGCGGATGGAACTAATGCGAATAAACACGTATGCGACTGACCTCATGCGAATGGACTCAATGCGAATGATTCCCATGCGATTGGAACTAATGCGACTAAGCACCTATGCGACTGGGCCCTCAGTCGCATGACTCCCCATGCGACTGGACCCCAATCGTACGAATGAATCCTTAATCGTGCGAATGAACCTCAATCGCACCTCAGTCGGCCGTATGGCCTCCAGTCGGTCGCCTAGCCCTAGCTGATATAGAAAGGAGTTCATCCCGAACCCAATCTGCCATTTTCAGCCTCCAAGCTCATCCAAACCCATTCTAAGCCTAAATCAACCATCCTTAGGAATGCATACCACAACACTATACAAGCACATACAAGCCCGGAAACAAACTCCAAACGCATCACACGCAACACACCCAAATGGATGGTCAAACACACACACATACAAAAACGGGTTTTCTATGCTTTCCAGCCCCAAAATCGTTTGAAAACAAGTAAAAGAGGGGTCCTAGAACTCACACAAACGAACACAACGAGAAGAGCTTCGGTTGGACTCGCTACACAACGATTTTCGAGCTTCAATCTACCCGAACCAAACTCTTTCTCTTCTTTTCTCCCTTTTCTCTCTTCTCCTCTCTCTTTTGCAGAATTTTGGGGGTGTGGGGGAGGGTGTGGGCTGCCCTCCCCTCTTATTCCCATTCATCCAAACTTTCTCGCGTTTTGGCAAGTTTGGTCCCCCGACTTTGAACTTTATTTCTTTTTCTTCATTCGTCGGCTTCAAAATAATTAAATAACCGGGTGTTACAAGTCCACCCCCTTAAATAGGTTTCATCCCCGAAACATGTTATTCCTCGAACAAACGTGGGTAATGTTGCCTCATCTCTTCTTCAGTCTCCCACGTCGACTCGGATCCTTTCCTATGCTTCCACTGTACACGCACAAGAGGAACCGTTTTATTCCTCAGCCTCTTCTCTTTTCGATCGATGATTGCCACTGGTTGCTCCACATAATTGAGCCGTTCGTCTACTTCGATATCTTCCAATGGAACAATCATATCTTCATCTGCCAAGCACTTCCTTAAATGAGATACATGGAATGTCGGGTGAATTCCACTTAATTCATCCGGTAACTCCAGTCTATAGGCCACCTCTCCTACTCGAGCAATGATTCGGAAAGGGCCTATGTACCTCGGGCTCAACTTGCCCCGCTTTCAAAAACGAATGATACCCTTCCAAGGTGAGACCTTCAACATAACCCGGTCACCCACCTGGAATTCAATCGGTCTACGTCGTTTATCAGCATACGACTTATGTCTATCTTTGGCTGCCTTCATGAAGGCTTTGATCTTTTCAAGCTTCTCAGTCGTAGCCTCGATCACCTCGACGCTCCCTAACTCCTTCTGACCAATATCACCCCAACAGACGGGCGTTCTGCATCTCCTACCGTATACCATCTCATATGGGGGCATACCAATGCTGGCATGATAACTGTTGTTGTACGAGAATTCAGCTAACGGTAAGTGGTCATCCCAACTTCCCCCAAAATCAATTACACATGCCCGAAGCATGTCCTCCAAGGTCTAAATGGTCCTTTTTGACTGACCATCAGTCTGGGGATGATAAGCCGTGCTAATATGTAACCTCGTCCCCATGGCGTCGTGGAATTTCTTCCAGAATTTAGATGTAAATCGGGTATCACGATCAGACACAATAGACACCGGCACACCATGACGAGTTACAATTTCCCTGATGAAAAGATCAGCCAACCTCTCAGATGAATATGTCTCGCGGATCGGTAGAAAGTGAGCACTCTTCGTTAAACGGTCAACTATCACCCATATGGCATCATACCCCTTCGGGGTACGCGACAGCTTCGTAATCAAATCCATGGTGATGTGCTTCCACTTCCATTCCGGTATATCCAAAGGTTGGATCTTCCCATACGGCTTCTGGTGCTCGGCCTTCACTTGCAAGCAAGTAAGGAACTTACTCACATACTCCACTACGTCACGCTTCATACCCGACCACCAATAATCTTTCTTCATGTCGTGGTACATTTTCGTAGCACCGGGATGAATAGAGTATCGAGTCTTGTAAGCTTGATCCATAATCTTCACCCCCTAGATCCCCAAAGCGAGGAATCCACATTCGTCCAAATCGGGTTCTAACACCAAGTGTGTTTTCACCCAACTCCGCGATCTGACCTCTCATTCTTTCGAGTTAAGATGATCTTCTTTCATTGCCTCATCTTGAAACTCTTTGACTTGCTCATCACATCCGAGGTCATGATCAATTGGTATGCTTTCACCCGAATCGGCTCGGGCCTCTCTTTTCGGCTAAGGGCATCCGCCACCACGTTGGCTTTGCTCGGATGGTAATGGATCTTGCAATCGTAGTGTTTTATGAGCTCCAACCATCTTCCTGCCTCATGTTTAGGTCCTTCTGCTCAAAGAAGTACTTCAAGCTTTTGTGGTCAGTGAATATGGTGCACTTCGTTCTGTAAAGATAGTGCCTCCAAATCTTTAACGCAAAGACCACGGCTGCTAGCTCCAAGTCATGAGTAGGATAACTGACCTCATGGACCTTCAACTATCAGGATGCATAGGCTATAACCTTTCCTCTCTGCATTAAAACACACCCCAAGCCCGAGTAGGAAGCATCAGAATAAACCACCAGATCCTCACTTCCATCGGGTAATGACAGAACAGGAGCTTGAGTCAACCTCGCCTTCAGTTCCTCGAACATCTTCTTTTGAGCTTGACCCCATACAAACTTCACATCTTTCCGGGTCAACTTAGTCAGTGGAGAGGCGACCTTAGAGAAGTCTTGAATGAATCTTCTGTAGTAGCCCGCCAAACCCAAGAAGCTATGAATTTCGGATGGCGTCTTTGGTGACTTCCATTGCATAACCGCCTCCACCTTTGCCGGGTCCACCATAATCCCGTCAGGATTCACCACATGACCCAAGAATTGAACCTCGCACAACCAGAACGCGCACTTGGAGAACTTGGCGTACAACTTCTCCCTTCTCAACGTCTCTAGAACCTCCCGAATGTGACCGGCATGCTCTATCTCGTTCTTCGAATAAATCAGGATATCATCAATAAAGACGATCAC
Source organism: Flaveria ramosissima (assembly GCA_025215565.1). NCBI lineage: Eukaryota > Viridiplantae > Streptophyta > Magnoliopsida > Asterales > Asteraceae > Flaveria > Flaveria ramosissima. The sequence continues at coordinate 28,485,679 of CM046031.1, forward strand.
TGATTTATCCAACATCGGCAGACACACTCGATTCATCAAGTCCATAAAAGCAGCTGGCGCGTTGGTCAAACCAAATGACATAATGAGGAACTCGTAGTGACCATAACGCGTGCGAAAAGCTGTTTTAGGAATATCCTGCTCCTTAACCTTCAGCTGATGGTAGCCAGACCGAAGATCTATCCTTGAGAACCAACTGGAACCTTGAAGCTGATCAAACAAATCGTCAATCCTTGGTAACGGGTATCGGTTCTTCACTGTCAACTTGTTCAGCTCACGGTAGTGAATACACATCCTCATGCTACCGTCCTTCTTCTTCACAAATAAGACCGGAGCACCCCAAGGAGAGATACTCGGCCTATCAAACCCCTTGTCAAGCAACTCTTGCAACTGCTCCATCAATTCTTTCATCTCTGTTGGGGCCAACCGATACGGTGCCTTGGCAACAGGTTGGGCACCCGGTATCAGATCAATCCGAAACTCAATCTCTCGGTCAGGTGGCACTCCTGGTAAGTCTTCTGGGAACACGTCTGGAAAGTCACACACAACCGGTACATTGGCTAGTTGTGGTGTTGGCGTATCCACATCCTTTACATAGGCCAAGTAGGCACTACATCCAAGCCTCATACACTTTCCTGCCACTGCCATCGAAATAACTTTCGGAATCGTCGTGACCCGATCACCATAAACTGTCACCGAACTCCCGTCAGGCGCTGACAACTGAATCATCTTCTTGCGACACACAATGTTCGCCTCGTAGTCCGCTAACCAGTCCATCCCAAGGACTAAATCAAAACCACCTAAGGTCATCACAAATGGTCTAACAGGAAACTTATGACCCTCTAGCTCCACATCACAGTTCTCTATCATCTCAGAAATCCTGGTAGACTTACCTATGGCAGTTTCTACATCAAAGGGCGCATCGACACGGCTACTACTAACAAGCAACTTAGCACAGAAAGCAGCAGAAATAAAACTTTTACTAGCACCAGAATCATATAACACAGAAGCTAAAGTTTGGTTCACTAGAAACGTACCGGACACAACATCAGGGTCTGTCCTAGCTTCCTCCTATGTCATAGTGAATGCCCTGGCGCTCGCCCTTGCTCCTTCACCTCTCGTCTTCTTCGCCCCGGAACCCTCAACCCTCGGCTTCTTACAATCCTTACTTATGTGAACCTCTTCACCACAGTTAAAGCACCGGACCGTACGACAGTCCCTTGCCATGTGCCCCGCCTTCCCACATTTAAAGCACAAGTTCGACCCAAACCTACACTCCCTACTATGCTCTCTCCCACACCTACCGCACTTCTTCATACCTGCCCCTGATGTGACAACACGGCGGTTGTCCACCCGTGCCTTCTTCTTACCCGTCGAGGCATCACCTCGACCAAACCTCTTCCCCTGCCAGTTTCGATCACCTCCACCCTTCCTGCCACCTTCAGCCACCACCACCATAGCCCTCTCATCATACAATCTCCCTGCTAAATCCACCGTCGACCTAAACGTGCTCGGTAGGGCGGCGATCATGTTCCTGCGAATATCCACTGGCAAACCCTGAATGTACCTCTTAATTTTTCATGACAAAGGCATCACTTGGTCCGGCACCAGGCATGCCATCTCATTGAACTTGGTAGTGTACTGCTGATGTGTCATGGTCCCTGCCTCCAGATGCAGGAACTCTCTCTCAACTTTATCCATTTCTCTATGAGGACAGAACTCCTCAATCACCAATTTCTTCAGTTCGGGCCATCTCATTCCCCTGATTGCCCGATTACCCTCAGCTTGGACAATATTGTCCCACCAGCATAAAGCTGAGTCCACAAACGAGTGGGTAGCAAACTTCATTTTCTGGTCCTCCCGGCACTCGCTGATATCAAGAACAGCCTCCATTTCCCTCACCCACCGGTGAGCAGCAGCAGCAGTGCCGTTACCATCGAAAGTAGGGGGCTTGCATCTCATAAACGCCCCATAGTTATAGCCTCGTGCCACCTCTTGCATAGGCTCATCTTCCTCTTCCTCTTCTTCATTATTAGAGAAAATCATTTCAGGCTCCGGTTGCTCCCGTTCCCTTGAGGCCCTGTTTCTCTCCTTTCTTTCTCCTTCCTTTACTGCCTTGATAACTTCGGTCACCACAGACGATAAGATTGTCTGCATGACCTGATGCACTTCTTCAACAACAGCCTCCTTTACCGAGGCCCTTAAGTTAGCACTCTCATCCCCAACCTCCGGATGAGGGGTCTCAGGTTCTTCAGGAACCACCTTTTCAACTCTAGGCCTTCCTCTTTTGGGTCGTGGTTCAGCACCAGGCCCACCACGTCCCCCACCCCTAGAAGCTTTAGAAGATCTACCACCGGCCATTCTCTATCACATTGAAAGATTCAAACACTAACACGGTCATTCAAGGAACAACTCAGTTCATGTCAAGTATAGTAAGTCCCTAATTACAGTGGCCAGTTGTGATTAGCCACTTACTTTACTCTTCATACCCCGAGCATTACCTATCCTGACTACATCAGTATCTAAATCTACATACAACATATAAACCACATAACATGTGCACATAATACCGGTTATCATTAAGAAAATACCTGATGGCACGCAGCTACTCAGATTGGCATCCCATTCCCATTCCATCCCATTTTCAGTTTAAGTTAAGGTTTATTTTGAAAATTTACCCATTTCACTTAAACTTTGGCTCTGATACCAACTTGTAAGGCCCCGTTCACAGGACGCCTACAGTTGGTCATTCATCGCATGTAAAACATATAATTACATTTAACTTTCATAAAACATCGCAGCGGATTTGATTTGATAAAACATATAATTATATGGTTCCCGAGTAATATTCCTAGACATGCATTTAATATGTGGCTAATCATGAATGGTAAGCTATCAACTCAAGATCGTATGAGGAGGTGGGATATGAATATGCGGTGTTGTCTTTTATGTATGGAAGACATGGATTCTCATGAGCATCTGTTTTTCAAGTGCAAGTTTTCGACACAAGTGTGGAAGATGATGCGGTACTGGATAAATATGAGCAATATCGAGGGCGACTTGGTGGAGATAATGTTATGTATTTTCGCTAGAATTAATAACAAATCAGTCCGAAGCATAGGGGAGAGAATTGTGGTGGCAGCTACTTGTTATTTCATATGGCAGGAAAGGAATGCACGGGTATTTTCACTGAACAAGAGAGAACCGAGGCAACTGGTGCTTATCATTCTCAATACGGCGCGACTCCGTCTCAGCTCTATCAGATTGAAGAACAATGACCGGGTGCAAGGATACTTGAAACGTTGGAAGTTTTCTATGGATCGGATTGGAAGCATTGAAGATCATGGCTAGATATTTTTTGCTTTTATCGTATGTAGTTGATAGAGGTAGTCGGTTTTTGTGTTTCTAGCTAGTCTAGTTGTTTGTAAGTCTATGGTATGTCATAGGTTCAATTAGTGTGGTATGTTAGCCATGCTACTTGTATTTATTGTTTGAAGTAATATAAATCACCGGGGTAACCCTTTACCCAAAAAACATCACAGCGGATTTATCAAAATAGACATCTCATTTCATTATAAAAGCTTTTGCCAAATAATACATCGTTAACCAGTTACAAAATATATTGTTGCATTACATCACAAAAGCCTTATATAAATGGATGCCATCCCAAAAGAACTGAGTAGTCTCGCAGCGCCATCCTCAGCAACATTACCTGCCAACTGGAAACACATAAAAAGTCAGCGTTGCTGAGTGAGTTATAGTTTTAAAATAAAACATACTTTTCTTTAATTAAAACCGTACTTTACTTTCATGCGATCATGCATCATACGTACACCTAGATAATATCATTGTTATCTTCATCATTCATTCATTAACTTCCATTCGTTCATTCATCATTTCTTACTTTCATTCGTTCGTTCATCATTACATCCTTTCCTTTCGTCAACACCATGAACTTTACCCTTCATGCTCATGATACTGGGCTTAAGCCTATCATAGACCTTCATTCACGGTGCCCAGCATCTCTGGCCATAGTACCTAGGATAAAGTTCAGGTATACCATTGTCGTGTGCTATGCCCTTCATGCTCATGGTACTGGACCTAAGCCTATCATAGACCTTCATTCACGGTGCCCATCACCTCTGGCCACAGTACCTAAGGCAAGCAACAATGGTTCCATACAAATGGTCAATCACAAAGAAAGACCCTAATGTGCATCCTCCCGGGGTAGCGATATCCAATGCTTGCAAGACTTTTATTACATTCCATCGTTTATTAATGCATGCATTCATTCATCATGTTCCTCTTTTGTTATCTTCCACTTTACGTTACATAATACTTTCATTTCATTCATTAACATAACACGTAAAGCCACAGGAAAGATAAACATTCATCAAAATCAGGAACATCAACATGCACAGTCATCGTCATCATACATAGCAACATCATACATACATAACATGCATCATGTATAAATATGCAACATCATCATCTTCATGCCCAACATACCCTCAAGGCCTCAACAGTCATCTTACATGAACTTACGGGAATTTCCATGTCAAAACTTACATCTGCACTTTCCCCCGAAAGTCAGTAATTAAACTACACATTTCCCCGGGTACAACAGCCCTACTTGGGCGTATGGACACCCTTCAGTTGCATGGCCTCCAGGCGACTGAATATCATGCGATTGGACTCATGCGGATGAACATCAATAAGAATGGACACCCAGTCGTGCGTATGGACCTCATGCAGATGAAACTAATCCGAATAAGCACCTATGCGACTGACCTCATGCGAATGGACTCAATGCGAATGAGTCCCATGCGATTTAAACTAATGCGACTAAGCACCTATGCGACTGGGCCCTCAGAAGCATGACTCCCCATGCGACTGGACCCCAATCATACGAATGAATCCTTAATCGTGCGAATGAACCCTCAATCGTGCGAATGAACCCTCAATCGTGCGAATGAACCTCAATCGCACCTTAGTAGGCCGTATGGCCTCCAGTCGGTCGCCTAGCCCTAGCTGATGCAGAAAGGAGTTCATCCCGAACCCAATCTGCCATTTTCAGCCTCCAAGCTCATCCAAACCCATTCTAAGCCTAAATCAACCATCCTATACCTTAGGAATGCATACCACAACACTATACAAGCACATACAAGCCCGGAAACAAACTCCAAACGCATCACACGTAACACACCCAAATGGGTTAAACACACACACATACAAAAACGGGTTTTCTATGCTTTCTAGCCCCAAAATCGTTTGAAAACAAGTAAAAGAGGGGTCCTAAAACTCACACAAACAAACACAACTAGAAGAGCTTCGGTTGAACTCGCTACACGACGATTTTCGAGCTTTAATCTACCCGAACCAACCTCTTTCTCTTCTTTTCTCCCTTTTTTCTCTTCTCCTCTCTCTTTTGCAGAATTTTGGGGGTGTGGGGAGGGTGTGGGCTGCCCTCCCATCTTATTCCCCATTCATCCAAACTTTCTCGCGTTTTGGCAAGTTTGGTTCCTCGACTTTGGACTTTATTTCTTTTTCTTCATTCGTCGGCTTCAAAATAAATAAATAACCGGGTGTTACATTGCACAAGTTTGATTAAAATACAAGTAAGTCTTATTTACATGGTCTTGTTAACTTGATTTGCTTTGTTTTTCATCGACCACACATCATGTTTCTGAATGATTTATGATTACTTTCATTCAGTTAGATTAATTTGATTTTTGATTGTTATGGAGTAAAATACGAATAGTTTCTTGATCCTTCGCACCTATTTCTTTGCATAGATTGTTTAAAAGGTACTTTCTGGATCCATAAATGTCATTTTGATTGATTTGATGGATTGTTGAGGCAAGAGTGTTCTAAGTTGGCTGTAAATTGTTCTCGATGAGTTTTGCAAGGGAGTTGATTGATTTCAAAGGCCATTCATGTGGTTTTGTGTTCGATTTTGGTTTTGATTTAAGCAATAGATCCTACGTTCTGTTTGTGATTGATTAGTGTGATTGCAATGATGAATATAATCATATTTAAGTAGATTGGTTCACAAGTGTGTTTACAAGACATGATAATCAAAACTCCATAGCATTGAAGGTTGTTATGGAAAGCAAAAAACTATGCACGTGAGAACTACTATTGTTTAAGTTTTTTTGAATAACAAGTTCCTTTCTCGTTGATTTACTTAAGCATTCGTGAGTACATTAACACATCAATTTGTAGTTGCACAATTTTAATTAAATACCTGTAAATCTTATTTACATGGTCATGTTAACTTGATTTGCTTTCTATTTCATCAACCACACATCATGTTTCTGTATGATTTATGATTACTTTCATTTTGTTAGTTTAATTTGATTCTTGATTGTTATGGAGTGAATACAAATAGTTTCTTGATCCTTCGCACCTATTTCTTTGCATAGATTGTTAAAAGGTATTTTCTGGACCCATAAATGTCATTTTGATTGATTTGATGGACTGTTGAGGGAAGAGTGTTCAAAGTGGGTTGTGAATTGTTCTCGATGAGTTTTGTTGGGAGTTGATTGACTTCAAAGGCCATTCATGTGGTTTTGTGTTCAATTCTGGTTTTTATTTAAGCAAGAGATCCTACGTTCAGTTTGTGATTGATTAGTGTGATTGCAATGATGAATATAATCATATTTGATTAGATTGGTTCACAAGTGTGTTTACAAGACAAGATAATCAAAACTCCATAGCATTGTAGGTTATTATGGAAAGCAAGAAACTATGCACGTGAGAACTACTATTGTTTAAGTTTTTTGAATAACAAGTTCCTTTCCCGTTTATTTACTTAAGCATTCGTGAGTACATTGACGCACCAATTTGTAGTTGCACATTTTTTATTAAAATACAAGTAAATCTTATTTAGATGGTCGTGTTAACTTGATTTGCTTTCTTTTTCATCGACCACATCATGTTTCTGTATGATTTATGATTACTTTCATTCCGTTAGTTTAATTTGATTCGCGATAGTTATCGAGTGAATACGAACAGTTTCTTGATCCTTCGCACCTATTTCCTTGCCTAGATTGTTAATAAAGTATTTGTGGATCTATAGTTCTCATTTTGATTGATTTGGTTGATTGTTGAGGCAAGAGTGTTTGAAGTTGGTTGTGAATTGTTCTTGATGAGTTTTGTCTGGGAGTTGATTGATTTCCATGGCCATTGATGTGGGTTTGTGTTTGATTTTGGTTTTGATTTAAATAATAAATCCTACGTTCTGTTTGTGATTAATTAGTGTGATTGTAATGATGACTATAATCATATTTGTTATGATTGGTTCACGAGTGTGTTTACAAGACAAGAGAATCAAAACTCCATAGCATTGTAGGTTGTTGTTGAAAGCAAAAAACTATGGACACGAGAATTGCTGTTGTTTAATGTTTTTGTATAACTAGTTCCTTTCCCTTTTATTTGGTTAAGCATTCGTGAGTAGTTTGATGCACCAATTTGTAGTTGTACAATTTGATTAAAATACAAGTAAATCTTATTTACATGGTCGTGTTAACTTGATTTGCTTTCTTTTTCATCGACCACACATCATGTTTCTGTATGATTTATGATTACTTTCATTCCATTAGTTTAATATGATTCTGGATTATTATGGAGTGAATACAAATAGTTTCTTCATCCTCCGCACCTATTTCTTTGCATAGATTGTTAAAAAGGTATTTTTTGGATTCAAAAATGTCATTTTAATTGATTTGATTGTTTGTTGAGGCAAGAGTGTTCGAAGTGGGTTGTGAATTGTTCTCGATGAGTTTTACGCGGGAGTTGATTGATTTCAAAGGCCATTCATGTGGTTTTGTGTTCGATTTTAGTTTTGATTTAAGCAATAGATCCTATGTTATGTTTGTGATGGATTTGTGTGATTGCAATAATCATATTTGATTAGATTGGTTCACAAGTGTCACACCCCAACCTTGACGGCGGAAACGTCGAGGAGTGAGAGTTAAGATCGTTCACAGCCACATAACGCTATTAATAACTCAAATATAAATTTATCATAAGTTTCATTTGTCACATTACAAACATAAGTCTCAAAAAGAATAAAAGCATAACATAAAATGTAACAAGTCATTCTTAATTTATTTATTTATCTAGGTCCATTCCTAGATGTGCATGCTTCAAAGAGTAGATCACACACTTGAGGTATTCCTGAAACATGTTAAAAATAAAAGGGTCAACATAGAAATGTTGGTGAGCATTCCATAGTTTCAATACATAAGTATATAAAAGATGGCAATTCAAGTCATAAGTTAGTGAATAAAGTGATTAGGGATGTTATGAACAATGCAACAATCAAACCTTGACAATAGTTTTACAAGTCTCAAACGTTAAAAGTATATACGATCAGCTAAGTGTACTTGGATCAACCAAGCAGGCTTGTCTTACCCATAGATCTATGACTTCGCTGGGCTAGCAATAGTTAATGATTGTACATATAACGCCATAACATGGTAACCACAGAAGTTCAACTAACCACAACTTTACAAGATGAATTGCCATAAAGTTTACAAGTCTCAAAGAAGTTTACAAGTGCAATAATATAAGTTAACATGTTTCACCCCAAAGTTTGAAAATAAGAAAAAGGGGTATGAAATACTCACATGATCAAATAAGTAAAGAATGACGATTAATAAGAAATATGATAAGCAACGCTCCAATGTAGTCCTTCACAAGTTACCTAAATATATATATTTTACAAGTTTAAGTTTAAATAATAAGATTAACGGATAAGTGTGAACTAGGGTTTCAATTTGGATTTTGGGGGTTTAGATAATAAAATAATGGATCGCTTACATTTTAATTTAACAAGGATGGTATAAATCAATTAATACCAGTAATAATTAAAATGATTCAACAATTTAGGTTATTATTTTAAATAAAGATCAAGTATAATATGTGAAAAGAGATAATTAATTAAATACTTATTTAAAGGACGTTAAAATTATTTAAAATAATTTTATAGCGTTTTGAGCTTTTAAAACGTTTTCCCACAAAGGTTTTTTTATAATATAATACAAAGCCTAAAAATATAAGAGCAAAACAAATCACATGGTTTTATAATTTCAAGAATTTAAATAAAAGTTACCGTGTAAATTTATAAACTACCTATGATTTAAAATGGTTAAATATATTATTGAATAATTAATTATTTAAATAATTATTTTCAATAACCATTTACATAATTAATTATTTAAATAATCATTGAATCATAATATATTTATAACATAAATAACTTAGTAACAATTTATATATATATATATATTAATTAATTAAATCTAAGAATTATATGTGTTTAAGCCTTTAAAAATTAACTTAGTATTTTCTGAAATATTTTAATTAACAAAATAATTATTATTGTAATTTATTAGTATAATCTAAATCATAAATTATACAAAAAACCAATTAAAACAAAAGAATGGCAGAGGCCCGGTTCGAACCCGGGACCTCTTGCCAAATAGGTTCTTGAGTTACCAGTTGGGCTATAGCCCATATTTGGTTATAATTCTCTTTTTAAATCCTTTAAACATTAAATGGTTCAACCCCCAATTTCCATATGAACCCTAGAACGATTTGGACCAAATTCAACATCAAATCGTTGATGTTAATGAAATTAAACTTAGGGCTTTGATTCCCCATGTGAAATCGAGCATTATGATATGCATAACTTACATGCTTGTATTCGAATTGATGATGAACCATAAGAGGTATAGTCGCGACTGATGGCTAGTCAAAATTCGTAATAGCAATGTTGATATGGTTCAATTAATGGATGATAAAGCTTCCAAGGTTGATGAGGAACAGAAGCCCTTTATCAATTGTATTCAAAGATGCTCCGAAGATGGACCTCGACTATGTTGCAGGTCCGATGAAGATGATGAGTTGAATGAGATGGTTTTCGTGTTTTTCAGATAGAATTACGTTGTGTAGAGGTTTAGGCATGATTAAACGATCGTGTAGGTGTATTTAATTTGATTATTATTAGCGTTTAATGCCCGAACGTTATAGCCTTGTTGATCGGCGGTTACACGAGCTCGAACGCTCCTGTAACCGATGTTTAACTCAATTAAAATGTACCCAACGATTGGATTTTGCCTCACGAACGTTTTGGTGTAACCTGGGGTCGAAACCAAGGCGAGAAACCCGGTTTCAGACCTTGCCGGAGCCGCGGCCGCCGGTGGCCGGGGGCTCGCCGGAAAGTCGGGGAACAAAGGGGGAATTGGTTTGGGTTATTAAATTTACAGTTTCGGTCCCTGTGGTTTAGCAAAGGTTACTGTTTAAGTTTTAAAGTTTTGGATTAAGTTAAAATAAATTACAATTTAATCCCTGAAGTTCTAAAAGGTTATTATTTTATGTAATAAACCTATTAATTACAAGTTTAAAGTTATACAACTTTATTATTTTTAATATTATTATCATTTACATTATTGTTATTAATATTATTATTATTAATATTAATATTATTATGGTTATTGATATTATTAAAGGAAAATTATTTTATTTAAGGTTATCATCATCTAAAAATAAATAAATGAACATTATAATACTTATAATGTTATCATTATTATGTTAATTTGTTAATCACCAATTTAACTATTAAGTATAACAAACCTCAAAGTTTCAAAATGGCATAAAAAGGCCCTTTTAGAATTTAACAAAATTAACTTCCACGTTAACGAAATTACGAGATGTCACAGTCTCCCCAACTTAAAAGAATTTCGTCCCGAAATTAAAAATGAACTTAAATGAAACAAAAGAATTGTAATGAAAGGTGAGTGTTCAACGAACAGTGATAGATGTTTGATTACAGTTGAGATGTTTCACTTCATGGAATCTTACAAGTCTCTTGCTATAATGCATGCCAATTTGAATTCTTCCAGTGAAATACGAGACGCTTTGAAATTTGGCATATGAAACGTTGAAAAACGATGACGAGTTTCCCGTGGTATGTTAGACTTATAAGCCATAACGTCTAGAATGTAGTGATGTTTTCGAAATAAAGATCACAATTGTAAGAAAGGTCAACCGTCAGGATTTAAGAATCCCAAACGTCACTATATGAAACGATCTTAACGCATATCTTGTGAATATGTATATCTCCTTTGACCAATCATCGGTCTAAGAATAATACGATATGCGAAGATTTTGGAATAAGTTCACGACGATGGTTAGGAACATTATTAAAAGCAGAAAAATGAATCAATCATTAAAATTAACGATCGATATTTAATGACACACCACGGTATACGCATATTTGAAACGGATACAAGTCAATTTCTTGACCCGTTATCTCATAAATCAATTTGAATTTTAGCCAATCGGTCTATAGTGCACCAATTGTCATCAAGACATTTTAAAATAAGGAACATTTAGTGAATGAAAAGTTAAACAGAGGATTCACAGGAACACGGAGGTTAGGTTTTGTCATATGTAAAGGTCATGCCAAGTTATGCCAAACCCATGACTACAAATTACGAAGGTTTATGAACCTTTATATCCACGTCACAATGTAAGTAATAACGAGTTTCGTTGATTGAAATCAAGATAGTGTTTTAATGATTTTCAATGGTTAAGGATTAAAGACGATTTAAGAAATGACATGAACAATAGGAAATGTACTTATATTTTGCAAGGTAGCAAATTTCCAAGTATAGTTTGCATACACAGTTCATCAAACCCATGAGCACAGTCGAGAACATTCGTATGTCTAGAAAGACACAATCACAAGTTGATAATGTCTTGTTTAGTAGAAAGATTGTTTAAGATGACTACCATCACACAATCATGTGTTGATGATATCTCAAAATGAAAGTTAATAAGTAGGGAATAAATGGTTCGATATAGCTAAATCAAATCAAAACATAAGGATAAAGGGAAAGAAATCAATTTAAGAATTTAAATGCTCCAAGCTCGGAATCAAAATCAACCTAGAGCGATCGGGTCTCCTTACAAGTTCAGAAATCATGCTTTGGCTTGATAGGTTCAAACACTAACATTGGTTCACCCTTCAAGTTACTACACGTTTCTTGTCACTTGATTAAAACCTTGGTAAGTTGGAGATCAAGAAATGAGAATAGTCATCAAGGTGTGGTTTTCACTCCTAACTTGATGGTGTATTCCCAAGGTATGATCACTAACCTACCAATCAAAAAGCTCGATCCCAACTCATTGTTGAGGATCCACGGAAATAAAACGAGGTAACTCACCATTAAGGTAAGGGAAATCACTCCTATCTTAACGGTGAAGTTTTACAAAAATAAATATAACAAAATGAACTTCTTCATCAAAATCCAGAATTCACTCCTACTTTGATGAAGTCGTCTCATTTAAACATATACAATTCAATAAGATGATATTATCATCAAGGTATGGAATTCACGCCTATCTTGATGATTGAATTTCATAGCAAGAAAACAATCGAAGATTGACATTTGTCACCAAAGTACGGGTTTCAAACCTATTTTGATGAGATCATGTCATTTGTGAAATGCAAGTTCCAATGAGAATAATTGAGGTCAATCCTCAAGATAAGGAAATCACCCTAATCCAGAGGATGAAATTTCTTAAAACACACAATTAAAAACCATTTATCGATCGAGTAGAGAATCACCAAAGTAAGGGAATCACCCCTGTTTTGATGAGTTAGAATCATTTAGGAGATACGGTGTTCTTAGTCATAGGTTGACTTTCAAACACTTGCATCTCTCACGGTGCAAACGGTACGGAGTTTGACTTAACGACGAATAGAAAAATAATATCAATTAGAAATTCGAAAAATTTCAAGTTTCATCCATGTAACAAAAGAAAAATCATGCTTACAAACTTAAGATCAAAGTTCAAGATAACAGAAGTTGTTGTAGTGTTCAAATCTTGGATGGTTTCAATCGGGAAGACGAATTTAAGGGCAGGAAATTATTCAACGCCACAACGAGATGTGAACGTTCGATTCACAATCGAAAGGAATACACGAACTTCTCAAGATATGAGGTCAACCATAGTCTTATTGAAGACACACGTACTTATAAGTGATCATTCATCTCAAGAGTTTCGAGTCATGTAAATGGATTCAATGATCGAGTCAAATCACCATTTATACCTTGCCTAGACAAGGTATCTCGAGATGTAGGAATTCCACCTATAGCATTGCATGTTCTTAGTTATGGGATACACCCTTAAGAAGACTTTAGAACCATAAGTAACGGTTTAAAGTTTTGAAGACCATTCGTTTTAGATTCCCAATATCATTGAATATATTAAGAGTCATGCACACGTTGGTCAAGGTATAGAAATGGATACATGAAACGCTCAACGTGTAACGGTGTTTAAACGTAAGAGTTGAAATGTAGGTTAGGTTCAATATTAACAGGAACATTACGTATGATAAGAATGAAGAGATACCAGTTCAAGAAATCAAAGATTTTCAAGATACAAAGAGGATGGTTCCATTTGGTAACGCATTACCATTTGGAATCGTTGACACGTCAAGGTAAATTGACCCATTTGCCTTAGAGACTTGTGTATGTTGACCATAGTTTATCACTCATCCCAGAAATCCCCAGGTAAGCATAACTAGTCTCACAATGAGATTTATACGATATGCTTGCCTTAGCCCGAAGGCCTTTTGCCAGGAAATCCAGAATACAGGTGTCTATGTGTCACACAAATTTCTTTGGTTTATGAAATCAAAACCTTGATGAGATTTTCATAGATCAGACATAGTGTCTAAGGAATTGAACCCAGATGATAAGTGTAGATTCCACATGTCGTTGAGAATAGGTTTAGGAAGTTCATTTGTCGGGGAGAGTCAAAGAGTCAAAGTTAAGTTTAGGGAGACAAGTAACTAAGTTTAGGCATACATAAGGCAATCCTATGCTAAGGCATCAAGTTGCACAAAAGGCATAGCATTATGTAGCATGCAAACAACATGTAAGCTTAAAGGTATAATGATCTTTCTATGAGGTTCATGCAACTATAGTCTAGGTCACCATTTCTAATAACCTAAATCCCTATAGTTATGGGCTCTGATACCAATCTGTCACACCCCAACCTTGACGGCGGAAACGTCGAGGAGTGAGAGTTAAGATCGTTCACAGCCACATAACGCTATTAATAACTCAAATATAAATTTATCATAAGTTTCATTTGTCACATTACAAACATAAGTCTCAAAAAGAATAAAAGCATAACATAAAATGTAACAAGTCATTCTTAATTTATTTATTTATCTAGGTCCATTCCTAGATGTGCATGCTTCAAAGAGTAGATCACACACTTGAGGTATTCCTGAAACATGTTAAAAATAAAAGGGTCAACATAGAAATGTTGGTGAGCATTCCATAGTTTCAATACATAAGTATATAAAAGATGGCAATTCAAGTCATAAGTTAGTGAATAAAGTGATTAGGGATGTTATGAACAATGCAACAATCAAACCTTGACAATAGTTTTACAAGTCTCAAACGTTAAAAGTATATACGATCAGCTAAGTGTACTTGGATCAACCAAGCAGGCTTGTCTTACCCATAGATCTATGACTTCGCTGGGCTAGCAATAGTTAATGATTGTACATATAACGCCATAACATGGTAACCACAGAAGTTCAACTAACCACAACTTTACAAGATGAATTGCCATAAAGTTTACAAGTCTCAAAGAAGTTTACAAGTGCAATAATATAAGTTAACATGTTTCACCCCAAAGTGTGAAAATAAGAAAAAGGGGTATGAAATACTCACATGATCAAATAAGTAAAGAATGACGATTAATAAGAAATATGATAAGCAACGCTCCAACGTAGTCCTTCACAAGTTACCTAAATATATATATTTTACAAGTTTAAGTTTAAATAATAAGATTAACGGATAAGTGTGAACTAGGGTTTCAATTTGGATTTTGGGGGTTTAGATAATAAAATAATGGATCGCTTACATTTTAATTTAACAAGGATGGTATAAATCAATTAATACCAGTAATAATTAAAATGATTCAACAATTTAGGTTATTGTTTTAAATAAAGATCAAGTATAATATGTGAAAAGAGATAATTAATTAAATACTTATTTAAAGGACGTTAAAATTATTTAAAATAATTTTATAGCGTTTTGAGCTTTTAAAACGTTTTCCCACAAAGGTTTTTTATAATATAATACAAAGCCTAAAAATAGAAGAGCAAAACAAATCACATGGTTTTATAATTTCAAGAATTTAAATAAAAGTTACCGTGTAAATTTATAAACTACCTATGATTTAAAATGGTTAAATATATTATTGAATAATTAATTATTTAAATAATTATTTTCAATAACCATTTACATAATTAATTATTTAAATAATCATTGAATCATAATATATTTATAACATAAATAACTTAGTAACAATTTATATATATATATATATATATATATATATATATTAATTAATTAAATCTAAGAATTATATGTGTTTAAGCCTTTAAAAATTAACTTAGTATTTTCTGAAATATTTTAATTAACAAAATAATTATTATTGTAATTTATTAGTATAATCTAAATCATAAATTATACAAAAAAACCAATTAAAACAAAAGAATGGCAGAGGCCCGGTTCGAACCCGGGACCTCTTGCCAAATAGGTTCCTGAGTTACCAGTTGGGCTATAGCCCATATTTGGTTATAATTCTCTTTTTAAATCCTTTAAACATTAAATGGTTCAACCCCCAATTTCCATATGAACCCTAGAACGATTTGGACCAAATTGAACATCAAATCGTTGATGTTAATGAAATTAAACTTAGGGCTTTGATTCCCCATGTGAAATCGAGCATAATGATATGCATAACTTACATGCTTGTATTCGAATTGATGATGAACCATAAGAGGTATAGTCGCGACTGATGGCTAGTCAAAATTCGTAATAGCAATGTTGATATGGTTCAATTAATGGATGATAAAGCTTCCAAGGTTGATGAGGAACAGAAGCCCTTTATCAATTGTATTCAAAGATGCTCCGAAGATGGACCTCGACTATGTTGCAGGTCCGATGAAGATGATGAGTTGAATGAGATGGTTTTCGTGTTTTTCAGATAGAATTACGTTGTGTAGAGGTTTAGGCATGATTAAACGATCGTGTAGGTGTATTTAATTTGATTATTATTAGCGTTTAATGCCCGAACGTTATAGCCTTGTTGATCGGCGGTTACACGAGCTCGAACGCTCCTGTAACCGATGTTTAACTCAATTAAAATGTACCCAACGATTGGATTTTGCCTCACGAACGTTTTGGTGTAACCTGGGGTCGAAACCAAGGCGAGAAACCCTGTTTCAGACCTTGCCGGAGCCGCGGCCGCCGGTGGCCGGGGGCTCGCCGGAAAGTCGGGGAACAAAGGGGGAATTGGTTTGGGTTATTAAATTTACAGTTTCGGTCCCTGTGGTTTAGCAAAGGTTACTGTTTAAGTTTTAAAGTTTTGGATTAAGTTAAAATAAATTACAATTTAATCCCTGAAGTTCTAAAAGGTTATTATTTTATGTAATAAACCTATTAATTACAAGTTTAAAGTTATACAACTTTATTATTTTTAATATTATTATCATTTACATTATTGTTATTAATATTATTATTATTAATACTAATATTATTATGGTTATTGATATTATTAAAGGAAAATTATTTTATTTAAGGTTATCATCATCTAAAAATAAATAAATGAACATTATAATACTTATAATGTTATCATCATTATGTTAATTTGTTAATCACCAATTTAACTATTAAGTATAACAAACCTCAAAGTTTCAAAATGGCATAAAAAGGCCCTTTTAGAATTTAACAAAATTAACTTCCACGTTAACGAAATTACGAGATGTCACAACAAGTGTATTTACAAGACAAGATAATCAAAACTCCATAGCATTGTAGGTTGTTATGGAAAGCAAAAAACTATGCACGTGAGAACTACTATTGTTTAAGTTTTTTGAATAACAAGTTCCTTTCCCATTGATTTACTTAAGCATTCATGAGTACATTAACACATCAATTTGTAGTTGCATAACTTTAATTAAAATACATGTAAATCTTATTTACATGGTCATGTTAACTTGATTTGCTTTCTATTTCATCAACCACACATCATGCTTCCTATTTTTTGAATAACAAGTTCCTTTCCCGTTTATTTACTTAAGCATTCGTGAGTACATTGACGCACCAATTTGTAGTTGCAATTTTTTTATTAAAATACAAGTAAATCTTATTTAGATGGTCGTGTTAACTTGATTTGCTTTTGCAGGACCGGTTAAGGGCTTGAACAAATTACAACACAACAACACAATGAGGAGAACAACTAAACTTGATCAAACAGTGAACTGGATTAACTAATATTGATACAAAGAACACAAGTGAGGCAGTATATTGCTTTCTCAAGTTCTTTTACAAGTGTTACAAAGCATAAAGAAAGATACAAGAACTTGGAATACTTATACTACAACCTACAGCTGGCTATACTTTGAAAGCCAGCTGGATACAATTGACTAGACACTAACAAAATCAATTGTAGGATCAAAAGGCATATCTGCCTTTTGACCTTGTGACTATGACATGCCATAGCTCACATCCTTATCTATTACAAAAAGGATAAAGTACATAAAGTAGAAAGTTACAGACTCAAGACCTCAATGTACAGTTACCAAAAGCATGGACCTTTTCACCAACTCATGTAAGTTGGTGACTTTACAGAGATGCAGCGTAAAGGTGTCCAGCTTTATGGAACAGTACATCAGATAAAGCATGTTTACTAAAAGTCTTCGAAAGAAATCTGTCTTCATAGGTTGAAGCTTCGGAAGACTTTGTCTCTGAGGCTTCGGAAGACTTCATGTTTGGCTTCGGAAGATATTGGTCTTGGCTTCGGAAGATTTTACACTTAGAGTATTTTCTAGTGTTTGGTGTAAAACTTCCGAAGCATTCCTTACTTCAGTACTTAGTGCATGTTGCAGAGAGACATTGGATGTTTTGGTTTGCATCAGACTTAAGGAATCCTTACAAACTCCCCCTAGGCTGATGCTACCAAAACACTTAGAAGATCTTCAGATGTTGGTGGTCTTCAGTACAATCATGACCATACCCTTCTTCATTAGATGGTCAGGATCATCAAGACCTTCATAGTATCTTCTCATCTCAAAGAGATCATGCAGAGGTAAGTTGATTATGTCTTGCCAAGTATAGACATTCTCAACACCTTGATCTCTGATTACATGCCATCTTTCTGGATTGGTAGAGTAAGTCCAGGATAAGATGGGTGTCTCAGTTGTTAGAGAGCCACTTGCATTGGAGTTGATTGGGCTGCCTCATCATGCACTTCCTCAGGTTGATCTGACTCAGCCTGAGGTGTAGAGGTAGATGACTTAGGCTTCTTCTTCTTTGAATTTGGTTTAGAAGCCATCCTTTTCTTCCTCTTAAATGACTTTAACTGAGAAGACTTGTCTGCAGCACCTTGTTGATCATCCTTGTCTTTCTCAGTTGGGTGTTCCTCCCTCACAGGTTCAGAAGGAGAGGGAGTTTGACCCTGCCTTGGATCAGAAGATGAAGCTTGTTGAGGCTCAGCTGGAGGTCCGGATTGAGGTGTCTCAGGTTGTTCAAACTTAACCTCCACTTCAGGTGGGACTTGACTTGGAAGAGAGTGCAAGTCAATCAGTTCACCACTCTTAATCTTCTGCTTGATCACCCTTATATGCTCATCCATTGTGGATAGAGACATAGGGCCAAGTCTCCTTCTGGAGAATCCATATAGCTTCAAGAAGCTCATCATCCTTTGTCTATCAGTAGACTTTTTCACACTCTTTTGAATGATGGCTCTTGACTTTGCAGCTTCTTCTCTTAGCTTCCTTTTAGTTGTCTTTCTTTGTTTGACTAGCTCAAGTTCAAGTTGCTTTAAGTACTCAAACTCAATAAAGTCATAGGACAGGGGAAGAAGTGCATCTGCCTGATAGAAGCCTGTGGCACTCAGGTAGTTGATCATCTTGATCCTATCTTCTTCTTTGTCTACCTGAGGTTCTTGTGGAGCCACATCTTCCTGTACAGGACTTTCTTGAACTAGAGAGAGAGTGGGAGCATGCTTGTAGAGTCTTTTTGTCTCCCCTCCTCTTTGAATTAGAGAAGTAGCCTTGCATCCTCTTTTTCTTTCATCTCTCTTGACACTTCCATGCCAGCCAGTTCATTCAATTCTTCTAAGGGGAGGGAGATGATTTCATCAATATCATAGTTCCTGGTCTGTAAATAAGTAATCCTGACTGCCCTCAACTCATCATCTTGAGTATTTGGTCTGGGGGCAGCCCTGATTGCATCTTGCATAAAGCTTAAAGACCCAAAGGAACTTTCTCCACTTAGCTTCCTTTTCCTCTCTCTCTCTTCCTCCTCAATTTCCTCAGGAGTCATAATCCTTTTCCCTTTGTCACCCACAGACCTTTGTGACTCAGGGTGGATAGAGGCTTGGCCTTCATTGCTTGGTGTAGCTTCCATGCTCTGGCCAGAGAGAGGCTGAGAAACACCTTCACCAGCAGGTGTCTCAGAAGGAGTGTGAACCTCTGCAGCAGTTGTTGATGATGAGACAGGGGTCTCAGGTTCTGCCACTGGGCCTTCAGTCAAGGTTTCCCCTATGAGACTAATCTTAGGGTCCACCTCAACATCCAGTTGACCGATGACATTGCCTGATTGCCTAAGTCTCCTTCTTAGAGCGAACTCTGCAAGGATCCTTGACAGGATCAGTGATCACAAGTTCGATGGATTAGAGTGTAATGCAGCGGATAAGTACAAGAATTAGACAAATTATAGCAAGAGTTTGATATTTGTAAACAAATACGACAGAATATATTTCTGTGACAAGGAATGTTTCAATTATACCAAATATTTCTGCTCAATCATTCATCAATTACAATAAGGTTGACACTCCTTATATAGAGTGCAATCACTGCTGTTATCACGGGATAGTGACAACTGGCAGATCTAATACAAAAATAACTAACACTTAACAAACTACTGAAATGTTCACAACTACTGAGAACATATCA
Source organism: Flaveria ramosissima (assembly GCA_025215565.1). Classification (NCBI taxonomy): domain Eukaryota; kingdom Viridiplantae; phylum Streptophyta; class Magnoliopsida; order Asterales; family Asteraceae; genus Flaveria; species Flaveria ramosissima. The sequence continues at coordinate 28,505,738 of CM046031.1, forward strand.
GAGTGCTAAGTATAAAATATAAAACTACTGATAAGAAACTACTGAAACTACAACGACTGAAGAACAAACTCTTCAGTCGTCTTACAAAACTACTGAAAAGAGAAAACATAAAACTACTGAAAGTAAACCGTCACAACTACTGAAGAAGTCCTCTTCAGCTGTTATGACAACGTCTGATACTTGGTCTTCAGCACTTGTGTCTTCAGACTTTGTCTTCAGTACTTGTCTTCAGACTTTGTCTTCAGCACTTGTGTCTTCAGACTTTGTCTTCAGCACTTGTGTTCAGACTTTGTCTTCAGCACTTGTGTCTTCAGACTTTGTCTTCAGCACTTGTGTTCAGACTTTGTCTTCAGTACTTGTGTCTTCAGACTTTGTCATCAGGTGTTGTCTTCAGCTGTTGTGGACTTCAGCAGTTGTTGTGACGTCTGCGGGACTTAAAGGTTTTTCTGATCCGGCTCATTGGTTCTTTTGGTCCAACAAACTCCCCCTGAACCAATGCAGCCAAAACCTTTAACTTTATTGAGGTCCCACTTATTGTTGGCGAAATGGTTGGTCTTTTTCCTTCTTGATCAGTTGAGAAGATGACCCATATAAGCACTGGCCTGGAAATAAGTCTCTGATGATTTGGTTGGCAATGTATGGATGGGAGCTCTGTATTGGGGAATTGGACACTGAGCTGTTCCCCCATCCATGAGACTCACTTCCCATGTATAAGCCTGTAGGATTCTCTGGTGTATGCTCTGAGAAACATAATTTGTTCTTCCGAGGTAAGATTTTCTGGTTCACCATCAAACAATCCTTCACGCCCATACAGCTCTGAAATGTACTTAGCCTGATTGCCATTTTTGAGCTCAACTGTTGTAATCTGTCTGTAAGCAAACTCATCTGGGTGAGTACCTTCAAGTAACAAACTGAGCTCATTTTGTTTGAAGTTCTCAAGCCTCTTGTGGACTAACCCCTTTTTAATTATTCTGTTCTCTAACATCTTTTGGGGTGGCTGTTTAGCCTCATAGGCCTTCTTGAAATCTTCTACAATTTCCCAGGGTGATACTACCAGGACCACTGTGATCTCTTCATCTACGATCCTTTTTACTTGGCCCTTGTATCTCACAGGAATGTCTTTCTTCACAATTCTGTGAGCCACCCTAGGATCAGGCCATATTCTCACCTTTTCCTTTTGATATTGAAATGTGTTAGCAAGGGTGTACAATCTCAGAGCTTCTTTCTTCATACTGATTATTGATGAAGAAGCAGCATAGGTTTTGTCTATGCTTTTCAGCATCTCATCATCATGAAGCCTTTGCTGCTGTTCTTCTTTTATCTTTACTCTCACCGTTTCCATCTGTGAGGTGGGAGTGATGGGCAAAGGTTTGGCTTTAGGCAAAGTTAGGACTGCAGAAAGCGGCAGCCTATCTTCTTCCTCATCATCCTCTTCTTCTTCTTCTTCTAGCCTCAACATCCTTCTCTTCTTCTTCTTGGGTGCATCATCGGCTGTTGGTTTTGAGGGTAAAGGAGTTGGTTTAATGGGTTGTGGTAGTGGTGATTTTGAAGTGGGAAGTTTTGCAGGTTGTTCTAGCATTCTTGTAGTGAGTGAGGCTTTGGAGTGTTTTGCTAGTTCATTTCTGTTCCCAGCACCTGCCTCATTTAGTGCTTCAATCACCAGTCCCTTAGTGTATGCTTCAGACGTACAGATCTTGGTGGTTATTGCCAAGATACTGTCCCTGGTCCATGACTTAATCTCGATCAATGATCTCCCAAGGTACTTTGCAATGAATCTGATCATGATCTCTAGTCTTTCTCTTTCTAGTGCATCATAGCTTGCCCATCTTGAGTTAATTTCTTCAACTTCAAGTCTTCTAATCTCTGAGTCAAGCTGTGCAGTATCGAACCCTTGTCTATACAGTTGATCAATAATGGAGTCCATTGATTTACTATGTGTAGCATCCGCCATTTTGATCATCTCACCAAGTTGGAGTTCTTTTTCTTTTCCTTCAACCTTCCTCTTCTTATATGTGATATGAAAGTCTTTGTGACTTTCACCCACTTGATCAATGTCAGCTCCCTTCACACACTCCTCTTCCTTCTCAGTCTCCTTCACAAACTCCTCTTCCTTCTCAGTCTCCTTTTCTTTCAGTATGCTCTTCCTCTTTGCTTTCACTAACTGACTCTCCCCCTTTTTGGTTGCATTGGTTGCAAGGGTTTGAGTAGAAGAAAGCCTTGTGCTCACAATGTCCTCCACCAGGGGTTGGATGATTGAGGGAAGCCTCTCATCCATGGTTTTGATCACAATGTCTGTGATCATTGGGGTGATGAGAGGTAGGGATTGCTGAAAGATAGCAGCTGTTTGCTCAGAGGGGTTCTGTCCCTGAGAAGCAGTGCCAGAAGTAGAGGCTGGTGGGTTGGAAGTTTTGAGTGGCTGAGTGTTTGGGAGACCTTCAGGTGAAGGTGCCATCTGTGGGTTTATGTTGGTGGCAGATGGACTTGCTTCTTGAGAGAATTGGTCAAGTAGTCTTTGTAGTCTACTGACTTCTTCCTCAAGAATTGTGTTCTGGGCCAGAACATCATAAAAGAAGCCCAGGTCATCATCAGCAAATGCTGAATCACCTGACCTCCTGCTTGTAGCAGGATGTACATGCACTGGGTGTAGACCAGTTTTAGCATGTGCCCCTTTTTCTTGGAACTGGGGACTTCCAGCCTCAGGACGATGTCCTTCATCAGCTGTTGCCTCTGATGAGGTCTTAGCAATGTTACCAGCCTCAGTCTGATCATGTGCTGATTCAGAAGAGGTGGCAGCCTCACCAGATATTCTGGTCTCCATATCTACACCAGGAGACTGAACATTTAAACCCTGGTGCTGTGGGTTGTCAGAAGCATGTTGATCCTCTTCCTCAATGGCTGTGGTTGTCCCCTTTGTTGGTGTTTGGTGGGGAGGAGGAGAGGCATGCAGCTGAGTCAGCACATTTGCAATTATAATGGTTGGACTTTGGGGGGCATTTTCATGGGGAGATAGGGTAAAATCAGTATGCACCTGGGGAGAATGGTGCTCATCAATGGCAATCTCCTCAAATGAGGAAGATTCCAGATTAGTGGGTACCCCTTCTTTGGTTGCTGCAGGCTCCTTTTGAGAGGAATCCTGAGCGGCTGTGGCTGGTAGAGTCTTTGATACTGCTGGGGGGTTTACACCAGCAAGTATATCCTGTCTTGGTGGTACAGGAGCATCTTCAGGGGACTCATCTCCCTGAATAGCTGTTTTGGGGCGTTTGTTTTTTGGTTTGGTGGGGACTCTGGATCTTGTGGTGGTGGCTGTGGGTTCCAGCTGCGTGGGTTTGCGCAGCTTGGCAGCCATTTTTAGTGATTGGTCAGAGTTGTGCCGGGAGTATACTTCAGGCAATACAGCCATAGCAGGGACTCCCAGGCCAACAAGTCCCTCAGCTTGAAGCTGGTTTTCAATTATGGCCATTATGAACCGAGGATATAATATCCAACGGTTAGCAAGTTGTTTTTGGGCCATATCCTTGAGCTCTAAAAATAGTATTTCAGAAAAATTTAAAGGTTGTTGCTCAAGGATGGAGTACATTACCTGTTGCCACCTTGTGGACATTTGATCCCATGATGAAGTCTTGGGGGCAAGGCAGACATTTACCATATGAAAGATGAGACGTTCGGCATCCTGGAAATGTTTCTTCAATATGGTAGAGGCACTCAGGTTACCTTGGTATCCATGGTGGGCAAATGATAGATCTGTTGTGCCCTTTGGATAACCAGTTGGGAAAGTGGCATCATCCAGATTGAGGGTTTGGCGAAGAGTGTCTGGAGTAATGACCACCTTTTGACGATTGACAAACGATTGAAGAGACTCTGTGTCATTCTCCTCAGAGACAAGAGTGACGTTTGTCCAGAATTGGCTAAGAGATTCGGCATATATGGTGGGGTTTAACAGAAAAGCCGTTTGGTAAGGTGACTGAACCATTAAATCAATGGCGTTGTGAAACTTGGTCCAGTATGGCGATTTTGTGAGATGAGCGACACAGTTGTGTCGTGGTTTTAGTTGCATGGTCGCCATTGATGAAGAGAGGTACAGAGTTTTTGAACGTTAGGTTTGAGAAGAGAGGTGAGAAAAACTCTGAAGGTGGGATAAGGTATTTAAAGGGTAGGGTTAGAAAACGACTGAAGGTTTTGGTGTTAGTCATCATTTGTTGAAACTACTGATGACGTGGTATTAACTTTCAGAGGTTTGAAATGACTGACCGTATTGGTGTGATCAGCAGTTGTTATAAAACAACTGAAGACTTGGTTTTAACCGGCAGACGTTGAAACAGCTGAAGTCTCTGATTTAGTCATCAGTAGTTATAAAACTACTGAAGACAGTTTTGACTTCAGGTGGTGAAACAACTGAGGACATGGTGTTTGTCATCAGTAGTTGTGAAACTACTGAAGACAGTGGTTTTGTCATCAGTTGTTGTAAACAGCTGAAGACTTGGTGTTAGTCTTCAGTAGTTGTAAACTACTGAAGACATAGGTTTGGCTTCAGTTGTTTAGAAACAGCAGTTGTAGAAACAACTGAAGAGAAATTACTCATCAGCTGTTTTCGTCAATTCATAGCTTTTCAGCTGTTTCAGTCTGACCTCCACACTTACTCATCAGACTTAAATCTGAGTTTCAGAGGTTTCATTGGTCATCAGTACTTATCTGCATTTCTGACATCAGTAGTTGTAGCTACATCAGCTGTTGTGATTTCATCAGCTGTTGTAACTACATCAGCTGTTTTAACAAATAAAGTACTTCAGTACTTGTGAGGCATGTAGCCTTCAGTAGTTATAAAAACTACTGAGGGTAAAGGAACTCATCAGTACTTATATGTGACATGGTTACCAATGATCATCAGTACTTATTACTGAGATCATCAGTAGTTGTCACTTATTCTAGCTGCAGCATACCAAGCCTTAACACCAGGTTGTGGAAAGTTGAACTATCCAAAGGCTTAGTAAAAATGTCTGCAAGCTCATCAGCACTAGGAACAAATTTTGGATCAATCAGACCTTTTTCAAAACAATCTCTAATAAAATGGTGTCTGATTTCAATATGTTTAGTCCTAGAGTGCTGGACAGGATTCTTGACAATACAAAGAGCTGAAGAGCTGTCCATTAACAATGGGGTCTTAGTCTCTGTTATGCCATAATCCAATAATTGGTTTTGAAGCCAGAGTACCTGAGATGTACAGCTTGCAGCAGCAATGTACTCGGCTTCAGCAGTTGATGTAGCAACTGAGGTTTGTTTCTTACTCTGCCAAGAAATCAAACAGTTGCCTAGGAATTGACATCCACCAGAAGTTGATTTCCTGGTCAACTTACACCCTGCATAGTCACTGTCAGAAAAAGCAACTAATTTACCAGAATGTCTAGTAGAATACCATAAACCTAGAGATGGAGTGCCTTGCAGATATCTAAAGATCCTCTTGACTGCAATCAAATGAGACTCCTTAGGTGCAGCCTGAAATCTAGCACAAACACATGTAGCAAACATAATATCTGGTCTAGAAGCTGTTAAGTACATCAAGGACCCAATCATACATCTGTAAAGTGTTTCATCAACCACTTTACCTTTCTGATCTGTATCCAGTTGTGTGGTGTTGCACATGGGAGTAGAACAGGGTTTACAGTTTTGTAAATCAAATTTTTCCAAAAGATTTTTTGTGTATTTGGACTGATGAATGAAAATTCCATCAGCCTTTTGTTTGATTTGCAAACCCAGAAAGAATTGTAATTCTCCCATGGCACTCATTTCAAACTTTTGTTGCATCAACTTTGTAAAGGCATCACACAACTGTGGATCAGAGGATGCAAAAATAATATCATCTACATAAATTTGAACAAGTAGATTATGCTGCCCAGCTTTCTTAATGAATAAAGTTTTATCTATGGAGCCTCTAGTGAAATTATTTTCAGAAGAAAGTTTGATAATGTCTCATACCAGGCTCTAGGAGCTTGTTTCAACCCATAAAGAGCCTTATCAAGCTTATACACCCAATTAGGATGTTTATTGTCCTCAAAACCTGGTGGTTGACATACATAAACCTCTTCTTTAATTTTCCCATACAAAAATGCACTTTTGACATCCATTTGAAAAACTTTAAGATTTTGATAAGCAGCATAAGCTAAAAACAATCGAATTGCTTCCAGTCTGGCTACAGGGGCAAAGGTTTCATCATAATCAATACCTTCTTCTTGTGCAAACCCCTGAACAACCAGTCTGGCCTTGTTCTTAACAATAAGCCCATTTTCATCAGTTTTGTTCCTAAACACCCATTTAGTGCCTATTGCACACTTACCTGGAGGTAGAGGAACCAGTTCCCACACTTGCTGTTTCTTGAACTGAAGAAGCTCAAGCTGCATGGCATCAACCCATCCATTGTCCTTTAAAGCAATGTGATAATTCTTTGGCTCTTGCTGACTGATGAAGAGAGCATAGAAGCAGAAATTTGACAATTGACTTCTTGTTGATACGCCAGCAGTGATATCACCAATGATTTGAGACATAGGGTGATTCTTCAGATCTTGGTACACAATGAGATCAGTGCAAGTGTTTGTAGCAGGCTCAGCAGCAACAGATGGTGATGGTGAAGCATTTCCTTGAAACCAATCAGTAGATGGTAATTCAAAGGAAGTTGAAGTTGTAGAAATCTCATCAGCATTTGTTGTGGATTGTGCTGCTGGAGCTACAGGAACATCAGGTCTAGCTGAATCAGGCAGTTGATCACTAAACTTGAAGAGGTGAGTACTACTATCATCATCATCATCAGCACCAGCAGTACCACCAGGTGGTGAACTGTTGACAGGCAGCAACAGCAGGAGTTTGATAAGGAACATATTGCAGTATGTCCAAATCAAATATCTCCACAGGGCTTTGTGGAATCTTGTCCTTTGGAGATTCATTAAACTTAACATGTAGAGTCTCTTCAACCATCTTTGTTCTACAGTTGAAGACTCTGTATGCTTTGCAAGTTGATGAATAACCAACAAAGTACCCTGCATCCACCTTAGAATCAAATTTTTGGAGTTGATCCCGTGTGTTGAGAATGAAACAAGGACATCCAAAAGCTCTGAAGAATGAAATTAGAGGGGCCAAATGATGAAGAACTTCATATGGAGTTTTCATCAACCTCTTATTTACTAGAGCTCTATTTTGTACATAGCAAGCTGTATTGACAGCTTCAGCCCAAAAAGTCATTGGCAGTCCAGAATCAGCCAACATGGACCTTGCAGCTTCAATAAGGGTCCTGTTCTTTCTCTCCACTACTCCATTTTGTTCAGGAGTTCTTGGAATGCTAAAATGCCTCTTGATTCCCTTTGAGAGGTAGAACTCATCAAGTGTATTGTTTCTAAATTCTGTTCCATTATCACTTCTAATACACTTGACTGAGAGGGAATACTGCTTCTCAACATACAACACAAAGTTGATAATCTTCTGAGCTGCCTCATCCTTTGAATGCAAGAAGAAAGTCCATACAAATCTGGAGTAATCATCCACAATTACCAGACAGTATTTCTTCTTAGCCATACTCATCACTCTCACAGGACCAAAGAGATCCATGTGAAGAAGCTGTAAGCAGGCAGTGGACTTAGGTTCTTCTATGGAGGGAAATGAAGCTTTGTGTTGTTTTCCTTTTAAACAAGCAGTGCAGTTATCTTCACATTTGAACTCCTTCATAGGCAATCCCCTTACTAAACCATGGTTTATCAGCTGATTTATGTTTTTGAGATTAACATGACCCAGCCTTCTATGCCATAGAGTAGATTCTTGAGGGGAAGCCTTGGAAAATAGGCAAGGATGGCCTTTGAGATCTATTTTCTTGGAAAGATCTAAGGCATACACTCTTCCTGTCCTGTTGGCCTTTAGGAGAGTGTATTCATCCAACACCTTATCAATCAAACTTAGAACTTTGGATGACAGAATCCGGCAGTTCTGACTGGTGAAAAGAGCAACATGGCCTTTGTCACACATTTGACTGACACTCAAGAGGTTGTACTTGAGATTTTCCACATGGTTAACATCATCAAACTTTATTTCCCCATTGGAAACAAAGCCTTTGCCGATGATGTAACCCTTTGCATCATTGCCAAATGACACAAACCCCTTCCTTCCTTGAGAGTAGTCATTAAAAGTGATCTGTTTCCTGTCATATGCATGGATCCTCCACTGTCTACATACCAGATGCCTCTGTGGCATGTTGAAGAACCCAACAAAGCAAATTAGTTAGATTTTGAGACCCACACCTTTTTGGTTTTGGGCCTGTTCACATCAACAGATGGTAGACTAACAGGTTTGTTGGAAATAACAGCCTGAGAGGAAGAAGATGGTGAAGAAGAGGAATCCTTTGGCTTGGACCTCCTTTTCTGTGGTTTCAACATAGGAACATCTAATTGGTTAACTCTTCCCAATAGATGTTGAACCATCATAACTAGCTGTGTCTGATTTTGTGATAAAGCTTTCAGCTCTTCAGACACATTGGCATTGGAGTTTGATAAGTTCCTATGTTGCACCTTCTTCTTTTGAGCTATCTCAGCTGTTACTTGTTTAACCCCCTCCTTTTTGGATTTCTTTTTGGACTTAAGGGTTACAGGATTTGATGTTGCTGGTACAAATGTGGCTTCAAACTCAGTTTTCATTTTATCCATTTTCTCTTTAATTTCCTCTTTATGTTTGAGTTTGGATCCTCTTTTGTACCAACAGTCATCTGTAAGATGATTGAACAAACCACATACTTCACATGGTTTCTTCTTCATCTTATGTTGATCATCAACTAAAGAGGATGAAACTACTGAAGACTTGCTCTTCAGTACTTTGAAAGCATTATTTGCTTTCTTGACTTCCTCTTTAGTAGTCTTCAAACTCTTTCTACTGACAGTTTTCTTCTCTTCAGTGCTGACAGTAGTTGGAGTTTGAACTTCAGGTGTTAAATCTTGCTCTCCAGTCCTTTCAGGACTTTCAGAAATAACTCCTGAGTTGATCAACTCTTTGATCATGTGAGTGTCAGCAATGGAACCATCAACATCAGCTGATTGGTTCTGAGAGGGCTTAGTGCTGACTTCTACTTTTGATGATGCTCTATCAAAAAGTGAATCACATGATGAGGTGGATTGGTTATTACTTTCTCCATCATATTTCACTTCTGCTCTTGAAGCAAAATCTGTAGGAGGAGCAGTGTGATTATAACCAATGCCAAACTTCACATTGGAAGCAGATTGCTTACTAAGAAGCATTTCAAAACCTTTGCTGACAGTAGTTGGAGTTTGAACTTCAGGTGTTAAATCTTGCTCTCCAGTCCTTTCAGGACTTTCAGAAATAACTCCTGAGTTGATCAACTCTTTGATCATGTGAGTGTCAGCAATGGAACCATCAACATCAGCTGATTGGTTCTGAGAGGGCTTAGTGCTGACTTCTACTTTTGATGATGCTCTATCAAAAAGTGAATCACATGATGAGGTGGATTGGTTATTACTTTCTCCATCATATTTCACTTCTGCTCTTGAAGCAAAATCTGTAGGAGGAGCAGTGTGATTATAACCAATGCCAAACTTCACATTGGAAGCAGATTGCTTACTAAGAAGCATTTCAAAACCTTTGCATGATTGTACCCATCGATCACACTCTACTTGGGTGACTGCAAGGGTTTCTTTGAGACTTCTCTGGTCTTCCAGAATAACCTCTAGCTTAGCCTTTTCATCATTTAATTGGTATTTAAGCTTATAAATCTCATCACTTTTACTATTAAGAGCAGACTCATACTCAGCTTTTCTTTTGGAAATGGTTTTCTCAAACTCAAGTTTTTGATTTATTAATGCTACATTTGCCTCTCTAATAGAGACAAAGGCAGCTATGCATGATTCAGAACATAACTTGGCTTTAGCCTCTGAAGATACCTGAGTTACCTGTGAAGATGATGCATTTGAGCAGGAACCCTCAGTAGACTCCAGAGCCATAAGTGCTAGATTCCCAAAAGGACTGTCACCACCATGTTGATCAGCACTTGTGAACAGTTGTTCATGACCAGACATGTCATCTGGCAAACTGCTCCAGTCAACACTTCAGGGGTGAAGAAGCTATGTTGTTGAGGTTGAGGAGGTTGATGAGATGGTTGAGGTTCTGGTAGTGCATGAGGTTGTGGTACCATAGGAGCTTGAACTTGACTGGTTTGTGGCATGTAATAACAAGGGTAAGGGTATGGCATTTGACCCTGAGGAACAAAATATGCAGGAGATTGTGGTTGAGAGTGATGACTAGAATTGACAGGATGTTGCCCTTTGTTTTGTTGACTATTGCCAGGGAAAGTCACAAAAGGTGCAGAGGAATTAGATCCAGATAACCTACATTCTCCAGAAAAGTGTCCAAGCCTTTGGCATTTGTGACACCTCAACTTACTCTTGTCAAAACCAACTTTGGTTTTGCCAGAGAGTCCTGGGAACTTTCTTCCAGTTCTTTTGTAGAACTTCTGAGATCTGATATTTATCAAGGCCATTTGGCTCAAAATATCCATCTCTTCTAAGTCATCATCAGCAATCCCCTTGAGATCATCCATGATGAAGCATAGATTGTCATTATTACACCCAGTAAACTGACTATCAACACTCACAAATGCAGAATCAGAAATGTTTGAAGAGAAATCAATATGCTCATCATACTGGCATTCAGATGAAGCATATTCAGACTCATGACTAACCAAGGCAGTATTGCCTGGTACAAAGTCTTCAGTGAGCTTACCAGATGAAGACAGTTTTCTTTTTGTTCTATCTCTCTCTCAAATGTGAGCAATTTCCCATGGAGTTGGGTGAGAGATAGTTTGTCCAAATTTGCACTGAAGCGTAGGACAATAGTATATCTGTCCCATCTCTCAGGCAGTGATCTGAGAAATCTGTTATTCATCTGGATATTGGTGTACTCATGTTTGACCATTTTTAATTCAGAGATCAAACAAGAGAACCGCTCAAACTGTTGAGTCAGTGTCTCACCCTTCCTATGAGAGAATGTCTCATATTGTTGGGCAAGGATCTCTCTATTATTTGCCAAGACCTCATTTGTTCCTCCAAATTGTTCTTTCAAGGCATTCCAGAGGTCATGGGCAGATTCATAATGCATTAGCCCAGAATAGATTTCATTGGGTAGTGCCATGGCCAGAATTCCATGGGCTTTTGCATCAATCTCAAACAATTTCTTATCCTCATCTGAGTATTGATCCTTCCTCTTCGGAACCATTTGATTGGTTTCCGGGTTATTCACCATAGGCTTGTGTGGACCATGTACCACTGATGTCCAACAACCTGAGCTGTTAACAGACAGGTGATGGAGCATACGTCGTTGCCATATGTTATACTCATTCCTAACCAGCATTGGAGGCTTGGTTGAGGAACCATTATTGTGAGGATCATTGGAAGGAGTAGTCATTTTAGGTCCAAAAACAATTTAATTCAAGCTTTTAAAAGATTTTACACAGACCACAACAGACTCAATGAAAACCAAGAATAAATCACAGGATGAATGACCAAAAACACAGAAAATTCAATCTCTATAACCGTTTCTTGCAAAAATGCTAATTCAATCAAACTTGGATCTTGAATAGCAGTTTCAATGATCAACTATTAGATCGATCAATGATTAACCAGCTCTGATACCATTTGACAGGATCAGTGATCACAAGTTCGATGGATTAGAGTGTAATGCAGCGGAATAAGATCAAGAATTAGACAAATTATAGCAAGAGTTTGATATTTGTAAACAAATACGAGAGAATATATTTCTATGACAAGGAATGTTTCAATTATACCAAATATTTCTGCTCAATCATTCATCAAATACAATAAGGTTGACACTCCTTATATAGAATGCAATCACTGCTGTTATCACGGGATAGTGACAACTGGCAGATCTAATACAAAAATAACTAACACTTAACAAACTACTGAAATGTTCACAACTACTGAGAACATATCAGAGTGCTAAGTATAAAATATAAAACTACTGATAAGAAACTACTGAAACTACAACGACTGAAGAACAAACTCTTTAGTCGTTTTACAAAACTACTGAAAAGAGAAAACATAAAACTACTGATAGTAAACCGTCACAACTACTGAACAAGTCCTCTTCAGCTGTTATGACAACGTCTGATACTTGGTCTTCAGCACTTGTGTCTTCAGACTTTGTCTTCAGTACTTGTTTTCAGACTTTGTCTTCAGCACTTGTGTCTTCAGACTTTGTCTTCAGCACTTGTGTTCAGACTTTGTCTTCAGCACTTGTGTCTTCAGACTTTGTCTTCAGCACTTGTGTTCAGACTTTGTCTTCAGCACTTGTGTCTTCAGACTTTGTCATCAGGTGTTGTCTTCAGCTGTTGTGGACTTCAGCAGTTGTTGTGACGTCTGTGGGACTTAAAGGTTTTTCTGATCCGGCTCATTGGTTCTTTTGGTCCAACAATCCTATCTTGGATTCTTTGAGCCAATCTGTCAGCTTGTCTTGAGTTGCTTGGATTAACAAGTGGCATGTTGACTAGATTCAATCTTTCGTAGAAGTTTAAGTTCTGAAAATCAAATACTTCTTGTTGCCCTTGAACTCTGTGAAGGATAAGGGCTCTTCTGTCAGCATCATACCTCCACCTTATGATGTAGTTTGAAGTTCCTTGTGGTGGAGATGACACAGCCCTTGGTATTCCTTCCTCAAAGAGACTCCTGATGATAGAGTCTATAGAGTCCACATTAATGTGAACTTGAGGAAGTTGCTGAGAATGCACAACAGCAAGTGAGGATGGTGAGTCCTCTATGTCCATTCTCTGTGAAGAACTCCCAGGTTCTATGGTTGCAATAACTTTCTCCCCCTTTTTGGTAGCATCACCCACTTGCATAGGTGAGCTGGAGGATAAGTCAATCACTTCCACAGGTTCTTGTGTTCCTGGTTGAGCTCTCCTTAAAGGTCTCCCAGCTAGTTTTTCCTTTAGATATGAAATCTGAAGTTGCTGATCATTGACCCTGTTGTGTAAGGTAGTCACCTGAGATTCAAGGTGACTAACCTTAGAGACTAAATAGGAGCATGTTTTTGACAGTTTCTGCACCTTTAGTCTCAAATTCCCCTCTTCTTCATCAGAAGAATCATTGGGGGATGAGATGATTGGACCAAAGTCCTCTCTCTCACCACCAGCTTGAGGTTCTTGGCTGCTGGTTTTCCTCTGCTCACTAGCAATCTCAGTTGAGGTGCCAGTGGGCTGAGTTGCCATGGTTGAGGTCTTAATAATGTAATCACTTGCAGAAGTGAGAGCCTCTTCCATATGGACATCCTAAACATGTTCAGAAGTGTCCACCTCAGTAACAGGTGACTGATGTGGGATAGACTGAGGAGAATCAGAGGTACTCATCTCTCTTTGAGTAGGGGAGGAGAAGAGAGACTCATGATACTCACTGAATCCTAAGTCTTCATCAGTATAGAAGGATAGGTTGGGAATTGGTTGGTTTAGATCTAAAGGCTGGGGATGGTAGCTGTCCCCTGAAGGTTGTTCACTTGAGTGTTGAGAGTCAGAGTGAAGGCTTAAGGCTGTTGGGCTTGTGAGCTCATCACGGTGAGCATGAGGAACCTCAGCCCTGATAGGTGAAGAAATGGGAGTGGTTTGCTCCTCAGGGGAAGTGGGAGCTCTAGTGTCCACTTCCTCCTGTAAGGGTGAGTATATGGGGACCTGTACAGACTCAATAGCCTGAGCAGGGGTTCGTTTGGATTTTCTTTGGTAGGTGAGGGTTATTTGTGGTCTTTTTAGTGGTAAAGAGAAAGAAGGTGTGGGTTCAACACTAGCTTGTGTTGCTAGGTTGTCACCTTGAGCAATGAGCTCTAACATTTTGGGGACTAGGGCTGTTTCTACCCCTGAGAAGCCTACAGTTAACTTCTTCATGATTTTAAAGATGCCGGGCTTCATCTGTCCTAATTTAAGAATATTACTTGTTTCCCTCAACTATGAGCCCAGTTAACCTTTAAGAATGTGTTGAACATATCTAGGAAACATGTAATACTCTAAGGAGTCCAAGTTTGCAAGTAAACTAGTATAAACAAATTGAGAGTACCTGAACATGACCCCCTAAACCATTCCATGAACTATAAAGGAGAGATCCTCAGGAATCTGGTCCCACCCTCCATGCTTGTTAGGCAAGCTGTGGATAACCACATGGAGCAGGTATTTCTACTGGATGAGACCTTCCCTTTCCTGAAGGTCTTTACAGAGAAATCTCCCTCATAGCCCATCTGCTCAAAGGAATTATTAACAGCTTCCTTTGGGAAGGACAACTCACCTTCTTCATCATCCAGCTGCAAATGATGGTTGATGATGGCCGGAGTGATGAAGATTGTCCTCCCTTACACTGTGGCAGACAGTGCCTTCTCCCCATCCATAATGACCTCTTGGCAGGTCTTCCAGAGTTCAAGCAAATGATCCTCATAAAGAGTAGGATCAATGGTCAGGGAGGTGAAGTAGTTGGATAGAGTTAAGAATTGGCAAATCTCTGAGAAACTTGCATCTTTCTCAGAGCTTAACAGAGCAACCTGATTGTGTTGCCTGTGAAGTTGTATGGAGAAATCTGGTTTGTTTCTGCGGTTAAGGTTGGCCATTTTAGAAGCTTAAGGGTGAAGAAAGGTAGAAAGCAAAGGCGGTTTAGAGAATTAGGTTTGAGGAATAGTGGAATTGAGGAAGATAGTGAGGAAGAGGGGGAACCGTTGGGTATTTATGTGAAAAGGGATTTGAACCAAAGTTAATGAAAGAGGATAAACTTTGAAATCCGAAAGTCGGTCCCACCTCTGAAAAAGTAGTTTACTTTTGCTCAAAAAGTAGTTTTCTTGGAATTCGAAAAGCTTCCGAAGGTAAAATGTCTTCGGAAGTTTTAATGAAAGAGCTTCCGAAGCTAAAATGGCTTCGGAAGATTTTCCTGAGAGTCTTGAAGATTTTGCTTGGGAAGAGAAATAAACACTTGAATGCTTTGTATAAGGAACAACAAAGCTTCCGAGAGTTAATTTTGCTTTGGAAGGAAAAAGTCCTTAAAAACAAATAAGTGTCTGAGATAAGAATTTAAGCTTCGGAAGATGGATTTAGACTTCTTCCGAAGGTAAAATCTCTTAGACAGTTATTTATTTTGAAGACATGATTTTCTTCCGAAGATAAAATTTTATCTTCCGAAGTATCAGAAAATTTTCAAGAATCTAAGGAAAGTCTTCAAAAAGAATTTTATATCCAAAGAAAACATGAGCTTATGAAAGTGATGAACTAGACAACTTAGGACACACATATTTTAAGAAGAAATAATTAGAATTAGTTTTAAGAAAAAGTCTACTCAAAGTTAATCATCCCAATAGCTGATATCAGATATTTAAATCTCTATTCATCAAAAGCTTTTGTAAACAGATCAGCATATTGTTCATCTGTATGAACTTTGACTAGTTTAATTAATCCTTTTTCATAGTTATCTCTTATTAAATGATACCTGATGTTGATGTGTTTGGTCCTTAAGTGCTGCACAGGGTTCTTAGTGATAGAGATAGCACTATTGTTGTCTATGTGGATAGGAGTCTCCTTGAAGTTTAATCAAATAGTCCAGCATCTGATTTTGAATCCGAAGCACTTGAGCACAGCAGCTTGCAGCAGCAATGTATTCAACCTCAGCAGTTGATGCAGACACACATGATTGTTTCTTGCATTGCCATGAGACAACCCTTCCACCAAGGAATTGACATCCCCCAGATGTAGACTTTGCAGTCATGTTGCAACCACCATAATCACTATCTGTATAAGCATACAGATTGAAGTCAGGATTCTTTGGGTACCATAAACCAAGTGTTGAAGCACCTTTGAGGTATCTTAGAATCCTTTTGACAGTGATTAAGTGAGACATCTTAGGGTTGGCTTGATATCTTGCACAAATACATGTAGCAAACATGATATCAGGCCTGCTAGCTGTAAGATACATAAGAGACCCGATCATAGCCCTGTATAAATGTTCATCTACACACTCCCCCTCAAGATCAGGTCCAAGGGAGTGGTTTCTGGCTATGGGTGTCTTAGCAATCTTACAATCAGTCATGTTGAACCTCTTGAGTATGTCCTGGACATACTTTGACTGACTTATGAAGATGCCATCTTCAACTTGCTTCACTTGAATTCCCAGAAAGAAATTGAGTTCTCCCATTGCACTCATTTCAAATCTGTCTTTCATCAGCTTCTCAAAGTCTTTGCAGAGCCTTGGATTAGTTGAACCAAAGATGATGTCATTTACATATACTTGAACTAGCAATAAGTCATTTCCCTGTCCTTTGATGAAGAGAGTGCCATCTATAGTACCTCTCCTGTATCCATGTTTACAAAGATACTCAGACAGTGTCTCATACCACTTCCTGGGTGCCTGATGCAGCCCATAAAGAGCTTTGTCAAGCTTGCAGACATAATCAGGATGATCAGGATCTACAAAACTAGGTGGCTGTTTGACATAAACCTCTTCATCAATCACTCCATATAAGAAAGCACACTTTACATCAAGTTGAAAGAACTTGACGTTCTTGGATGCAGCAAATGCCTGGAATATCCTAACAGCTTCTAATCTTGCTACAGGAGCAAAGACATCAGTGTAGTCAATCCTTTCTTCTTGTGTGTATCCTTGAACAACTAGTCTTGCCTTGTTCTTGATGCTGATTCCTCTGTCATCCTTCTTATTCCTAAAAACCCATTTGGTTCCAATGGTAGTCTTCCTATGAGGAAGAGGACAAAGGTTCCAAACTTTCTGCCTTTTGAATTGAAGCAGCTCTTGTTGCATAGCTTCAACCCAACTTCCATCCTTTAGAGCTTCATCAACTTTCTTTGGCTCTATCTGAGATAAAAAACAAGAGTGAAGACAAACATTTGCTTCATGGGTTTGTCCTCTTGTTCTTACCCCTGTGACAACATCTCCAATGATGTTTGTGGTGGGATGAGACTTGTGGATCCTTAGCTGAGGGATCACAACAAGTTGCTGAGAAAGATCCAAATTTGAGAAATTTAGATCTGGCATAGATGATTCACCCTCCACATTACCACACTTATCAAGATTAACTTGATCCAATGAGTGTGTGACATCATTGTTGTTGTCATCTATGGTGTGGTGATTAGCATCAAGGAATTCCTGATCACTATCACCATCACCATTGTTGTCTTCTACAATTGTAGGTATCTTTATCTGGTTGAGGAGCATCTGAGCTGGAATTTGAAGGCATACCAGATGTATCAGCTGAATTTGTCATTGTAGTGCTGATAGAGACCTCATTTGCTGAAGTAGTTCCAACTAGAGCTGAAGATATATGAGTTGAGGGTCTTCCTAGCTCAAATCTTGGATCAGGATCACTTGTATTTAGATTTTTTGCAGATCATGAAACATTCTCACAAGATTTGTTAAAACAGTTGGTAACTAAATCAAGATCAAATAGCCAATCAGGACCAGAACCAGCCACACAGGGTGTGTGTTCATTGAAAGTCACATTGGCTGACTCCTCAACAATTCTAGTTCTGAGATTGTATACTCTATAAGCCTTAGCTTGGGAAGAGTATCCAATGAAGTGTCCATCATTTGATTTCTCAGCAAACTTGGCAATTTGATCCTTGGTATTCAAGATAGTCAGGGACATCCAATGACCTGAGAAAACCAATGAAAGGTTTCATCTTGTGCCAAAGTTCATAAGGAGTCTTACCATGTGTCTTAACTACTAAAACTCTGTTTTGCACATAGCAAGCAGTATTTACTACCTCTGCCCAGAAGGTGATGGGCAGTTTAGAGTCAGACAACATAGTTCTTGCAGCTTCAATTAGTATCCTGTTCTCCTCTCAGCAACTCTGTTTTGCTGAGGAGTTCTGGGAGCACTATATTGTCTAGTAATACCTTTTTCATCACAAAATGTATCAAGGATTTGGTTCTTGAATTCAGTTCCTTGATCACATCTTATGGTTTTGACCTTGTGATCACATTGATTCTCAACTTTTAAGATGAAATTCTTCAGAATCTCAGGGGTTTCATCCTTAGTTCTAAGAAAGAAAACTGTAACACCCGGAAATTTCCTTCGTAGCCAATGAGAGAAGAAAAAGAAATAATGTCCAAAGTCGAGGGACCAAACCCGTCAACGAGAGGAACTTCGAGGCCAGGGAGTATAAAAGGGAGGAGGCACTCCCATTCTCCCCATTTTCAGCCTAGAGAGGAGAAGAGAGAAAGAAGAGAAAAGAGAAGAAGTGTTGGCCCGGGTTGGTTCGAGTAGCCAAAATCGACGTGGAGCGAGTCAAATCGAAGCTCTATTCGACGGGATCGTTAAGGTGAGTTCTAGGACCCCTCTTTTACACATTTTCAAACGATTTTGGGGCTGGAACACGTCCAAAAACCTATTTTCGAGTTTTTGGGTAAAGACCCGTTTTGATGCATGTATGTATGTGTATGATGCGTTAGAGGCTCGATTTCTTGCTTGGTTATGCTTGTATGAGGTCGTGGTATGTTTCCCTAAGGATTAGGATGGTTGATTTGAGCTTAAAAGAGGTTTGGAAGGGGTTGGGGGTTGAAAACCCGCGGCTGCAGTCGAGCAAACTGCACTCTGCACCAGCTAGGGCTAGGCGACCGACTGGAGGGCGACTGGAGGCCATTCGGCCGATTGAAGTGCGACTGAGGTCCATACGCACGTTTGCTATGCGACTGAGGTCCATACGCATGATGGTCATGCGATTGGAGTTCATGTGTTTGAGAGCCATGCGATTGAGGGATGGTGCGACTGAGGCTCATTCGCACGGAGGTTATGCGACTGAAGACCATGCGCCTGGAGGCCATGCGACTGAGGTTCATTCGCATGAAGAGTATGCGACTGAAGCCTATACGCCTGAAGTCATGCGACTGGAGGCCATACGCATGAAAGCTATGCGACTGGGAGTCCATTCGCATAGAGGTCCATTCGCCCATAGTCCATTCGCATAGGGTCCATTCGCATAGATGCCCATTCGCTTAAGTGTTCAGAAATGATAACCGAGATGGAATTACTCGACGATGTGAAGGGCATGGACGGTATAAGGTAACGTAGGATGATGAGCTTATGATGTGGATGTTGATGGAGATGATGGTAATATGCATGATGTTATGTGTCATGTTAGGCACGGCGGTGTGTGTGATGCGTAATATGTATGATGTGCGTGATGTGATTTATGATTGATGCGTATGTGTGATGATGTTGTATGTTTATGTTTATGTTTATGTTCCTTGCTTGGTATGTTTATCTTTCTTTGGCTTTGCGTTGAACGTTAATGAATGTAAAGAAAGTATTATGTAACGTAAAGTGAAAGATAATGAAAAGAGGAACGTAATGAATGAATGCATGCACTAATGAATGAATGAATGAATGACTTAATGAATGAACGAACGAAAGGCTTGCAAGCATATGTATGAGGTGAGCGACTCTGTGTCGCAAAAGACTCGGAAGAGGTTCTTGTTGCGTACTCCGGTACTGTGCCAGTCTTCGGACATGAGTCGGGGGTTTGTGAGCAGGCCCCGGTGCAGTATCAGTCTTCGGACATGAGTCGGGAGTATTGCATATGATGAAAGTTACGGATGATGAGATCCGTGTCGCGTATCCCGGTACTGTGTCAGTCTTCGGACATGAGTCGGGGGTTTGTTTATCAGGCCCCGGCACAGTATCAGTCTTCGGACATGAGTCGGGGATAGTGCATGAGACGAGATGATGAGGTGAGCAACTTTGTGTTGCAACAGACTCGGATGGAGTTCAATCCCTGTGATTGACTCATATGGGATCTTCGTCGCGTATCCCGGTGTTGTGTCAGTCTTCGGACATGAGTCGGGGACTTGTGAGCGGGTCCCGGCACAACATCAGCTTTCGAGCATGAGTCGGGGATATTGCATGAGACAAGATTCGAGTAATGAAGAGTAATGAGCAAGAAATGAATGAAAGAATGAATGTATGAAATGAACGCCAATGAATGATCCTAATAACGTATGAAATGGGATCCTTGTCAGTCGACCTCAGTAATCGGGGCTGTGTGCCACGAAGAGGGTAAAGTCTGACAGGATCTAGAAAGAAGTGAAAGATAATGATGAATGATGAATGTAATGAACAAAATGATGAAGATAATAATGTTATTATCTGTATGTACATATGATGTGTGAACGCATGTATGTAACGGATGTTTTTATAAAGAAAGTAAAGAACGGTTTTACGAAAGAAAAGTAAGTTTTATCATAAAACTAGAACTCACTCAGCAACGCTGACTTTGATGTGTTTCCAGTTGGCAGGTATGTTGCTGAGGATGGCACGGGGCGGCTACTCAGCGTATTTTTGGATGGCATCTTTATGTTTTAATGCTTTTGTAATAAATGTGTCATGATATTGTTAAAAGACGATTGTACTATTGTGCAAAAGTATTTTAATGGAAAGAAATTATGTTTTTAATGTTTCCGCTGTAACTATTTATGAAAGGAAAAATGTAAATATATGTTTTGAGTGCGATGAATGACCAACTGTAAGCGTCCCGGGAACGGGGCCTTACAAGTTGGTATCAGAGCCAAAGTTTAAGTGAATTGGGTAAATATTTTCAAAAAAAAAAAAACCTAATCTTAAACTGAGAATGGGACGGAAAGGGAATGGGATGCCAATCTGAGTAGCTGCGTGCCATCAGGTATGTTTTTGTAAAGTTAACCGGTTTTACGTGCGCATGTTATATGGTTTATGTGTTGCTGGTAGATTTAGATACTGATGTAGTCAGGATAGGTAATGCTCGGAGTATGAAGAGTAAAGTAAGTGGCTAATCACAATTGGCCACTGTAATTAGGGACTTACTATACTTGACATAAACTGAGCTGTTCCTTGAATGACCGTGTTAGTGTTTGAATCTTTCAGTGTGTTTAGAGGATGGCTGGTGGAAGATCTTCGAAAGCTTCTCGTGGTGGAGGTGACGGTGGACGTGGTGCTGAACCACGGGTCACAAGAGGAAGGGCAAGGGCCGAAAGGGTAGTTCACGAAGAACCTGTGACCCCTCATCCTGAGGGCGGTGATGAGAATGCTAATCAGAGGGCCTCGATGAGAGAGGCGGTCGTGGAAGAAGTGCATCAGGTCTTGCAGACAATCCTACCGTCTGTAGTGACCGAAGTGATAAAGAATGTTAGAGAAGAGGAGAGAAAGGAAAGGGGTAGACCTTCGGGTGAAAGGAGACGACCCGAGACTGAAAGGGTTCTCTCCGATGACGAAGAGGAAGAAGAAGAGGAAGAGCCTGCGCCGGAGGCGGCACGAGGCTGTAACTATGGGGCGTTTCAGCGATGCAAACCCCCTACTTTTGATGGTAATGGCACTGCTGCTGCTGCTCACCGGTGGGTGAGGGAGATGGAAGCTGTTTTAAATATCAGCGAGTGTCGAGAGGATCAGAAAGTAAAGTTTGCTACCCACTCTTTCGTGGACTCAGCTTTGTGCTGGTGGGACAACATAGTCCAAGTTGAGGGAAGCAGGGCTATCGGAAGGATGAGATGGTCAGAGTTGAAGAGGTTGGTGATTGAGGAGTTCTGTCCTCACCGAGAGATGGATAAAGTTGAAAGAGAGTTCCTGATGCTAGAAGCGGGAACAATGACGCATCAACAATACACCACGAAGTTCAACGAAATGGCACGACTGGTGCCGGATCAGGTGACACCCCTTTCGCGAAAGATCAAGAGGTATATTCAGGGCTTGCCGACGGACATCCGCAGGCACATGATCGCTGCTCGACCGAGCACGTTTAGGTCAGCAGTTGACCTGGCGGGAAGGTTGTACGACGAGCGGGCGATGGCGGTGATTGATGAAGGGGATGAGAGAGCCTATGTTAAGAAAGGTAAGGGAAGGCGAGACAATGAGGATGGATTTGTGTATGAAGGTACGACGTCGAGGGATGATGATCGAAAGAGAATAGAAAGGAAGGGAGGAGCATGCAGAAAGTGTGGTAGAGACCATGAAGGGGAATGCAAGTGGGGACTGAACGTCTGTTTCCAGTGTGGGAAGGAAGGCCACAGGGCGAGGGATTGCCGCACGGCTAAGTGCTACGACTGCGGCGAGACTGGACACATGAGCAGGGATTGTAAGAAGCCGAGGGCAGGAGGCTCCAGTGCGAGGAAAGGGAACAGAGGGTGAAGGTTAGAGCTTTTGCCATGACCGAGAGGAGGCTAGAGCGGACTTCGACTCGACGTCAGGTACGTTTCTGGTAATTTAAAATTTGTGCATCTCTGATTTGAATGCGATGATAGTAGTAGTCTCGTTCCTACTGCTTTATGTAGAATGTGGCATGTTAGGAGAAGGAACATCGATGAGTCCTTCGATGTAGAGATTGTTGTTAATAAATCCGCTAGGTTACCTAGATGCCCTAGAGGATTGTGGGATAGAATTGAGAAAACGTTTGTTCTTGCTAGACCGTTCAGGGCAGACTTGAGTGGATAGGCGTACATCATGAGGTGAAAGAGTTAGCAATCCATGAGGTGTAGACGTATCGTCTATTTGGCCGATGTAAGGTGTGTGGATATACCGATATCTCAGCCGACAGATATATCGGATCGCGAGTAAGGATTATTGGTGGCCAGGTACAGAGCGTGATATGATGGAGTAAGTGAGTAAATGCTTTACTTGTCTACAAGTGAAAGCTGAGCACCAAACGACGTTTGGGAAATATTGAGGCGACTGAGGCTACGACTGAGAAGCCCGGAAGGATCACAGTTTTGAGGGAAGTAGTCAGAGATAAACCAGAAGTCGAATGTGATAAACGACGTAGAGCGATTGAACTCCAGGTGAGAGACTGGAAAAGAGATGAGACAGAATTTCCAAGCAATGGTGCAAGGAACAACAGGTTTCGGGGACGAAACCTATTTAAGGGGGGTGGACTTGTAACACCCGGAAATTTCCTTCGTAGCCAACGAGAGAAGAAAAAGAAATAATGTCCAAAGTCGAGGGACCAAACCCGTCAACGAGAGGAACTTCGAGGCCAGGGAGTATAAAAGGGAGGAGGCACTCCCATTCTCCCCATTTTCAGCCTAGAGAGGAGAAGAGAGAAAGAAGAGAAAAGAGAAGAAGTGTTGGCCCGGGTTGGTTCGAGTAGCCAAAATCGACGTGGAGCGAGTCAAATCGAAGCTCTATTCGACGGGATCGTTAAGGTGAGTTCTAGGACCCCTCTTTTACACATTTTCAAACGATTTTGGGGCTGGAACACGTCCAAAAACCTATTTTCGAGTTTTTGGGTAAAGACCCGTTTTGATGCATGTATGTATGTGTATGATGCGTTAGAGGCTCGATTTCTTGCTTGGTTATGCTTGTATGAGGTCGTGGTATGTTTCCCTAAGGATTAGGATGGTTGATTTGAGCTTAAAAGAGGTTTGGAAGGGGTTGGGGGTTGAAAACCCGCGGCTGCAGTCGAGCAAACTGCACTCTGCACCAGCTAGGGCTAGGCGACCGACTGGAGGGCGACTGGAGGCCATTCGGCCGATTGAAGTGCGACTGAGGTCCATACGCACGTTTGCTATGCGACTGAGGTCCATACGCATGATGGTCATGCGATTGGAGTTCATGTGTTTGAGAGCCATGCGATTGAGGGATGGTGCGACTGAGGCTCATTCGCACGGAGGTTATGCGACTGAAGACCATGCGCCTGGAGGCCATGCGACTGAGGTTCATTCGCATGAAGAGTATGCGACTGAAGCCTATACGCCTGAAGTCATGCGACTGGAGGCCATACGCATGAAAGCTATGCGACTGGGAGTCCATTCGCATAGAGGTCCATTCGCCCATAGTCCATTCGCATAGGGTCCATTCGCATAGATGCCCATTCGCTTAAGTGTTCAGAAATGATAACCGAGATGGAATTACTCGACGATGTGAAGGGCATGGACGGTATAAGGTAACGTAGGATGATGAGCTTATGATGTGGATGTTGATGGAGATGATGGTAATATGCATGATGTTATGTGTCATGTTAGGCACGGCGGTGTGTGTGATGCGTAATATGTATGATGTGCGTGATGTGATTTATGATTGATGCGTATGTGTGATGATGTTGTATGTTTATGTTTATGTTTATGTTCCTTGCTTGGTATGTTTATCTTTCTTTGGCTTTGCGTTGAACGTTAATGAATGTAAAGAAAGTATTATGTAACGTAAAGTGAAAGATAATGAAAAGAGGAACGTAATGAATGAATGCATGCACTAATGAATGAATGAATGAATGACTTAATGAATGAACGAACGAAAGGCTTGCAAGCATATGTATGAGGTGAGCGACTCTGTGTCGCAAAAGACTCGGAAGAGGTTCTTGTTGCGTACTCCGGTACTGTGCCAGTCTTCGGACATGAGTCGGGGGTTTGTGAGCAGGCCCCGGTGCAGTATCAGTCTTCGGACATGAGTCGGGAGTATTGCATATGATGAAAGTTACGGATGATGAGATCCGTGTCGCGTATCCCGGTACTGTGTCAGTCTTCGGACATGAGTCGGGGGTTTGTTTATCAGGCCCCGGCACAGTATCAGTCTTCGGACATGAGTCGGGGATAGTGCATGAGACGAGATGATGAGGTGAGCAACTTTGTGTTGCAACAGACTCGGATGGAGTTCAATCCCTGTGATTGACTCATATGGGATCTTCGTCGCGTATCCCGGTGTTGTGTCAGTCTTCGGACATGAGTCGGGGACTTGTGAGCGGGTCCCGGCACAACATCAGCTTTCGAGCATGAGTCGGGGATATTGCATGAGACAAGATTCGAGTAATGAAGAGTAATGAGCAAGAAATGAATGAAAGAATGAATGTATGAAATGAACGCCAATGAATGATCCTAATAACGTATGAAATGGGATCCTTGTCAGTCGACCTCAGTAATCGGGGCTGTGTGCCACGAAGAGGGTAAAGTCTGACAGGATCTAGAAAGAAGTGAAAGATAATGATGAATGATGAATGTAATGAACAAAATGATGAAGATAATAATGTTATTATCTGTATGTACATATGATGTGTGAACGCATGTATGTAACGGATGTTTTTATAAAGAAAGTAAAGAACGGTTTTACGAAAGAAAAGTAAGTTTTATCATAAAACTAGAACTCACTCAGCAACGCTGACTTTGATGTGTTTCCAGTTGGCAGGTATGTTGCTGAGGATGGCACGGGGCGGCTACTCAGCGTATTTTTGGATGGCATCTTTATGTTTTAATGCTTTTGTAATAAATGTGTCATGATATTGTTAAAAGACGATTGTACTATTGTGCAAAAGTATTTTAATGGAATGAAATTATGTTTTTAATGTTTCCGCTGTAACTATTTATGAAAGGAAAAATGTAAATATATGTTTTGAGTGCGATGAATGACCAACTGTAAGCGTCCCGGGAACGGGGCCTTACAAAAACCCAAGTGAATCTTTTAAAATCATCTGTGATCACTAAACAATAAGAGGTCCTTCCTAGACTCATTAAACTGGTGGGGCCAAAGAGATTCATATGTAACAAGTGTAGGGGAGTAGTGATGGAGTTCTTTTCCTTAGGCTTGTGAGATACCTTATGTTGCTTCCCTTTCAGGCATGCAACACAATGATCATCACTTGTAAACTCTTTCTTTGGCATTCCAGTTACCAAATCATGTTTAATTAATTTATTCATGTTCTTAAAGTTTACATGGCACATTCTTTTATGCCATAGGAAAGACTCATCACTATTTGCTTTAGATAGAAAGCATGAAACTTCTCCAGAGGGAGATGTTTCTTGCAAATCCATCTTGTACATGTTCCCTTTCCTGGGGGCTCTGAGCAGGATATGCTCATGAGGAATGACCACTCCATGCTTGAGAACAATGCACTCATGCTCAGTAAAGAGCATGTTATGACTCTGATCACAAAATTGGGATACACTCAAAAGATTGTACCCAAGCTCCTTAACAAAGTTTACCTTCTCAATGCTGAGCTTACCATTTGTGACCTTGCCCCTTCCTAAAATGTAACCACCTTCATCTCCTCCAAAAGCAACTGGTCCTCCATCAATTCTCTCAAAGTTATGGAGTAGAGACCTATTGCCTGTCATGTGCCTGGAACAGCCACTATCAATTATCCAGACATTCTTGCTTGTCTTGAGCTGTTCCTGCACAAAGAAAATGATTAGTTACATTTGGAAACCCAAGCCTTACTTGTCTTGGGCTCACTAAATATACTAGAAGGTAATGCAACAGTAATAGATCCTATGGTTGTACTAAGAGGATCTTCAGCTGTTGTTGATGGAGAAACTTCAGTCATTTGGTCTTTCTTAGACTTCCACACCACCTTTGGAGTCTTGGACTTGACCTTCAAAACTTTAGAAGCTTTTGGGACTTCACAAGTTTTGATGACTGAACCTTCGGAAGATTCTACAGTCACTGCAGCAGACTTCAGTGCTTCGGAAGAACTCCTTTCTTCCGAGACCAATTTTTCTTCCGAAGGTAATTTTCCATTTACCTTCTTCTTTGATTTGGAGCTTCCGAAGGAAACAGACTTTCCTTCCGAAGCTTGAATCTTCTTGAAACTCTTTGAAGTCTTTGTATTGGTCATGTGGACAGTACTTTTAGGATTGTATGGGCAATCCTTAGCAATGTGAGAGGTACTTTCACACATGACACATAACATCTTCTTCTTCAAAGGAGTCTCCTTATGAGAGCAAGACTGGCTTTGGTCACATCCCTTCTCCACCTTCATCTTGGTAGATGCTGAGACAGTTCTTTTGGGCTGTGAACTGTTCTTGGAGTTTGATGGTCCAGGTTGTGCAGCAGTGGTACACAGCAGCTCAGTCTTCTTCTTTGTACTGAGATGATTTGAACAAGAACCAGGACTCTTAGCTGAGGAGTCTTGGTTGATGTCTTCAGTCCTTACTACTTTAAAACCTGCAGAGATAAAAACTTGTTTCTGCTTAGAATCAAAAGTAGCCTTGATCTCTTGAGCCTTCTTTGCTTTTCTTTTGCTCTTTCTGATCAAGTTCTTTCTCTTGGACTTGGTCATCACAGTAGATTTCTTCTCCTCAGAAGGATAGTGGCCCTTGGTAGAATCCTCTTCTCCACTCTTCTCAGAGGAATTCTTCACTATCTCTTCTTCATCATCCTCACTTATAGGATCTATGAGAGGAAGCTCATCTTCACAAGTTCCACACCTAGGAGATCTTACAGACAAGATTATGTGTGGAGGAGCTATCTCATTTGATCCCAGTCCCTGTCTATTTTGATAGCACACTTTGTTGTGCAGGGATGAGGATATCATGTTCTTGAAGGTCTCTTCTTCAAGAACACTCTTCTCTGCCTTGGCTTTGCTGATCACAAGCTCAGCCTGGCACTCAGTCAACTTAGTTATGAGATCCTGGATTTGAGTCCTAAAATCTATATGTTCATGTTTTAGTACTGAAATGGTTTTCTCCAAGTCCTCTATCTTTAACTTGTAATCATTTTTAGACTTTCTAAAATCAGAATTTAATATGTTTAACGACTCAAGATCAGATCTCATTTCTAAGTTGTAGGACCTGTATCTGTTTACTTTAGCAATGCATTTAGGAGTACAGAGATGTTCCAATACATTGGCTTCATCATGGTCTGCCATCAGTGCAGCATGTTGCTTTAGCTTCTCATTCTGAGGGGCTTTGTCAGTGTAGTTTGGTCTGGTTTGTGTTTGGCCACCATTTGTTTTAGGTGCCTTACACTCCCTAGCAAAGTGGCCCATCAGGTTACAGTTGTAACACTTGACTTTGCTTTTATCCAGCCCAAACTTTCCACTGGTTGCATTTCTTGGAAACCTTCTTCCTGTTCTCTTGTAGAACTTCTTGGCTTTGTGAGTCAGGAGAGCCATCTGCTGAACTATCTCCATGTACTCCAGGTCATCTGGATGGATACAGTCCAGGTCTTCAAGAGTGAAGAGAGAGTTCCCACAACTTTCATCAGAAGACACAAAGGGTTGAGAAGAGCTTGTCTCTTGGAATGGGCTTCCTTGAGTAAAGTTCTCCCTTGGTGTCTCTAGGAAGGTGATGAAAGGACCCTTTGGTGAGTTGTCAGGGTAGCATATGAGATGATGTTGGGGTTCTATGCTATCCCTTTCAACCACATGAAGGGCTGAACCCATTTGATTGTTGGAGTTGCCAGATGAACCTTGCATGTTCATCTCCATCTGGTATCCACTGAGAATCCCATATAACTCTGTCAGAGTAAGAGTTTTGAGGTTCTCAGTCCTCTTGATCACCACACAGTAATGTGTCCATTGCCTAGGAAGTGAGGACATGAACTTCCTTACAATGTCCCTGTTCTCAAGAGGAACTCCTCCATCCACTAGAGTATCCATTATCTCAACATACCTGAAGTATTGTTGAGTCATGGTTTCACCTGTTTTGAAGGTGAAGTTTTCAAACTGCTGCTTCAGGAGATCCTTCTTGTTCTCCTTGGCTTCAGAGGAGCCTTCATACATCAGCTTCAGTGCATCCCACAGCTGTTTAGCTGTTTTGCACTTCTTAAAGCCTCTGTATACAGAGTTTGGGAGAGCAGTCTGAAGAGCAGTCATGGCCTTTCTATCAATCTCTACTCTTTTCCTATCTTCATCAGAGTAGTTGACCACATCTTTTGGAATCATACCAGCACCAGTAGCAGAAGGAGTGCTGGGTATGAAAGGTCCATTCTCAACAGATTCCCACATTCTTGAGTCTAAGGACCTGATGAAACCTTCCATTCTCATACACCAGGTGTCAAAGTCATCAAGAGTGATCAGTGGGGATTTGTTCATGGTTCCAGTCTCCATATCAGTCTTTGAGATGGATGCCATTTGGAGAATTTAGTTTTTGTGTGTGTGAGGGATCTTAAGATGGTGAGATCTTATATCAAGAGCCTGAAAAGCTCTGATACCAATTGCAGGACGGTTAAGGGCTTGAACAAATTACAACACAACAACACAATGAGGAGAACAACTAAACTTGATCAAACAGTGAACTGGATTAACCAATATTGATACAAAGAACACAAGTAAAGTAAAGAGACATAACAAGAGAGTTGGGTTTCAAGGAGGCAGTATATTGCTTTCTCAAGTTCTTTTACAAGTGTTACAAAGCATAAAGAAAGATACAAGAACTTGGAATACTTATACTACAACCTACAGCCGGCTATACTTTGAAAGCCAGCTAGAAACAATTGACTAGACACTAACAAAATCAATTGTAGGATCAAAAGGCATATCTGCCTTTTGACCTTGTGACTATGACATGCCATAGCTCACATCCTTATCTATTACAAAAAGGATAAAGTACATAAAGTAGAAAGTTACAGACTCAAGACCTCAATGTACAGTTACCAAAAGCATGGACCTTTTCACCAACTCATGTAAGTTGGTGACTTTACAAAGATGCAGCGGAAAGGTGTCCAGCTTTATGGAACAGTACATCAGATAAAGCATGTTTACTAAAAGTCTTCGGAAGAAATCTGTCTTCATAGGTTGAAGCTTCGGAAGACTTTGTCTCTGAGGCTTCGGAAGACTTCATGTTTGGCTTCGGAAGATATTGGTCTTGGCTTCGGAAGATTTTACACTTAGAGTATTTTCTAGTGTTTGGTGTAAAACTTCCGAAGCATTCCTTACTTCAGTACTTAGTGCATGTTGCAGAGAGACATTGGATGTTTTGGTTTGCATCAGACTTAAGGAATCCTTACAGCTTTCTTTTTCATCGACCAAACATCATGTTCCTGTATGATTTATGATTACTTTCATCCCGTTAGTTTAATTTGATTCTCGATTGTTATGGAGTGAATACGAACAGTTTCTTGATCCTTCGCACCTATTTCCTTGCCTAGATTGTTAATAAAGTATTTGTGGATCTATAGTTCTCATTTTGATTGATTTGGTTGATTGTTGGGCCAAGAGTGTTTGAAGTTGGTTGTGAATTGTTCTTGATGAGTTTTGTCTGGGAGTTGATTGATTTCCATGGCCATTGATGTGGGTTTGTGTTTGATTTCGGTTTTGATTTAAATAATAAATCCTACGTTCTGTTTATGAGTAATTAGTGTGATTGTAATGATGACTATAATCATATTTGTTATGATTGGTTCACGAGTGTGTTTACAAGACAAGAGAATCAAAACTCCATAGCATTGTAGGTTGTTGTTGAAAGCAAAAACTATGGACACGAGAATTGCTGTTGTTTAATGTTTTTGTATAACTAGTTCCTTTCCGTTTTATTTAGTTAAGCATTCGTGAGTAGTTTGATGCACCAATTTGTAGTTGCACAAGTTTGATTAAAATACAAATAAATCTTATTTACATGGTCGTGTTAACTTGATTTGCTTTCTTTTTCATCGACCACACATCATGTTTCTGTATGATTTATGATTACTTTCATTCCGTTAGTTTAATATGATTCTCGATTATTATGGAGTGAATACTAATAGTTTCTTGATCCTCCGCACCTATTTCTTTGCATAGATTGTTAAAAAGGTATTTTCTGGATTCAAAAATGTCATTTTAATTGATTTGATGGTTTGTTGAGGCAAGAGTGTTCGAAGTGGGTTGTGAATTGTTCTTGATGAGTTTTATGCGGGAGTTGATTGATTTCAAAGGCCATTCATGTGGTTTTGTATTCGATTTTGGTTTTGATTTAAGCAATAGATCCTACGTTTTGTTTGTGATTAATTAGTGTGATTGCAATGATGAATATAATCATATTTAATTAGATTAGTTCACAAGTGTGTTTACAAGACAAGATAATCAAAACTCCATAGCATTGTAGTTTATTATGGAAAGCAAGAAACTATGCACGTGAGAACTACTATTAAAATACAAGTAAATCTTATTTAGATGGTCGTGTTAACTTGATTTACTTTCTTTTTCAACGACCACACATCATGTTTCTGTATGATTTATGATTACTTTCATTCCGTTAGTTTAATTTAATTATCGATTGTTATTGATTGAATACGAATACTTGCTTTATCCTTCGCACCTATTTCTTTGCATAAATTGTTGATAAAGTTTTGTATGGATCTATAGTTGTCATTTTGATTGATTTGGTTGGTTGTTGAGGCAAGAGTGTTTGAAGCAATAGATCCTACGTTATGTTTGTGATTCATTAGTGTGATTGCAATAATCATATTTGATTAGATTGGTTCACAAGTGAACACGACAAGATAATCAAAACTAGCATTGTAGGTTGTTATGGAAAGCAAAAAAACTATGCACGTGAGAACTACTATTGTTTAAGTTCTTTGAATAACAAGTTCCTTTCCCGTTTATATACTTAAGCATTCGTGAGTACATTGACGCACCAATTTGTAGTTGCACAATTTTGATTAAAATACAAGTAAGTCATATTTACATGGTTGTGTTAACTTTATTTGCTTTGTTTTTCATCGACCACACATCATGTATCTTTATAGATTATGATTACTTTTATTCTATTAGTTTAATTTGATTCGTCATTGTTATCGAGTGAATACAAACAGTTTCTTGATCCTTCGCACCTATTTCCTTGCCTAGATTGTTAATAAAGTATTTTGTGGATGTATAGTTGTAATTTTCATTGTTTTGGTTGATTGTTGAGGCAAGAGTGTTCAAAGTTGGTTGTGAATTGCTCTGGATGAGTTTTGCGTGGGAGTTGATTGATTTCCAAGGCTATTGATATGGTTTTGTGTTTGGTTTTGGTTTTGATTTAAATAACAAATCCTACGTTCTGCTTGGGATTGATTTGTCTGATTGCAATGATGACTATAATCATATTTGATATGATTGGTTCACATGTGTGTTTACAAGACAAGAGAATCAAAACTCCATAGCATTCTAGGTTGTTATTGAAAGCAAAAAACTATGGACACGAGAACTGCTATTGTTTAATGTTTTTGTAAAACTAGTTCCTTTCTCGTTAATTTAGTTAAGCATTCGTGAGTAGTTTGATGAACCAATTTGTAGTTGCACAAGTTTGATTAAAATACAAGTAAATCTTATTTACATGGTCGTGTTAACTTGATTTGCTTTCTTTTTCATCGACCACACATCATGTTTCTGTATGATTTATGATTACTTTCATTACGTTAGTTTAATTTCATTCTCGATTGTTATGGAGTGAATAAGAAAAGTTTCTTGATCCCTCGCACCTATTTCTTTGCAGAGATTGTTAAAAAGGTATTTTCTACATCCATAAATGTCATTTTGATTGATTTAATGGATTGTTGAAGCAAGAGTGTTCGAAGTTGGTTATGAATAGTTCTCGATGAGTATTGCGCGGGAGTTGATTGATTTCAATGGCCATTCATGTGGTTTGGTGTTCGATTTTAGTTTCAATTTAAGAAATAGATCCTATATTATGTTTGTGATTGATTAGTGTGATTGAAATAATCATATTTGATTAGATTAGTTCACAAGTGTGTTTACAAGACAAGATAATCAAAACTCCATAGCATTGTAGGTTGTTATGGAAAGCAAAAAACTATGCACGTGAGAACTACTATTGTTTGAGTTTTTTGAATAACAAGTTCCTTTCCCGTTTATATACTTAAGCATTCGTGAGTATATTGACGCACCAATTTGTAGTTGCACAGTTTTGATTAAAAAACAAGTAAGTATTATTTACATGGTCGTGTTAACTTGATTTGCTTGGTATTTAATCGACCACACATCTTGTTTCTTTATAATTTATGATTACTTTCATTTTGTTAGTTTAATTTGATTCACGATTGTTATCGAGTGAATACGAATAGTTTCTTGATCCTTCGCACCTATTTCCTTGCCTAGATTGTTAATAAAGTATCTATAGTTGCCATTTTGATTGATTTGGTTGATTGTTAAAGCAAGAGTATTTGAAGTTGGTTGTGAATTGGTCTCGATGAGTTTTGCGTGGGAGTTGATTGATATCCAAGGCTATTGATGTGGTTTTGTGTTTGGTTTTGGTTTTGATTTTAATAATAAATCCTACGTTCTGTTTGTGATTGATTAGTGTGATTGCATTGATGACTATAATCATATTTGATATGATTGGTTCACAAGTGTGTTTACAAGACAAGAGAATCAAATCACCATAGCATTGTAGGTTGTTATTGAAAGCAAAAAACTATGCACGTGAGAACTACTGTTGTTTAAGTTTTTTGAATAACAAGTTCCTTTCCCGTTTATATACTTAAGCATTCGTGAGTACATTGACGCTCCAATCTGTAGTTGCACAGTTTTGATTAAAATACAAGTAAGTCTTATTTACATGGTCGTATTAACTTGATTTGCTTTGTATTTCATCGACCACACATCTTGTTTCTTTATAATTTATGATTACTTTCATTCTGTTAGATTAATTTGATTCATGATTGTTATCGAGTGAATACGAATAGTTTCTTGATCCTTCACACCTATTTCCTTGCCTAGATTGTTAATAAATTTGTGGATCTATAGTTGTCATTTTGATTGATTTGGTTGATTGTTAAAGCAAGAGTATTTGAAGTTGGTTGTGAATTGTTCTCGATGAGTTTTGCGTGGGAGTTGATTGATATCCAAGGCTATTGATGTGGTTTTGTGTTTTGTTTTGGTTTTGATTTTAATAATAAATCCTACGTTCTGTTTGTGATTGAGTAGTGTGATTGCAATGATGACTATAATCATATTTGATATGATTGGTTCACAAGTGTGTTTACAAGACAAGAGAATCAAATCACCATAGCATTGTAGGTTGTTATTGAAAGCAAAAAACTATGCACGTGAGAACTACTGTTGTTTAAATTTTTTGAATAACAAGTTCCTTTCCCGTTTATATACTTAAGCATTTGTGAGTACATTGACGCACCAATTTGTAGTTGCCCAGTTTTGAATAAAATACAAGTAACTCTTATTTACATGGTCGTATTAACTTGATTTGCTTTGTATTTCATCGACCACACATCTTGTTTCTCTATAATTTATGATTACTTTCATTTTGTTAGTTTAATTTGATTCACGATTGTTATCGAGTGAATACGAATAGTTTCTTGATCCTTCGCACCTATTTCCTTGCCTAGATTGTTAATAAAGTATTTTGTGGATCTATAGTTGTCATTTTGATTGATTTAGTTGATTGTAAAAGCAAGAGTATTTGAAGTTGGTTGTGAATTGTTCTCGATGAGTTTTGCGTGGGAGTTGATTGATATCCAAGGCTATTGATGTGGTTTTGAGTTTGGTTTTGGTTTTGATTTTAATAATAAATCCTACGTTCTGTTTGTGATTGATTAGTGTAATTGCAATGATGACTATAATCATATTTGATATGATTGTTTCACAAGTGTGTTTACAAGACAAGAGAATCAAATCACCATAGCATTGTAGGTTGTTATTGAAAGCAAAAAACTATGCACGTGAAAACTACTGTTGTTTAAGTTTTTTGAATAACAAGTTCTTTTCCCGTTTATATACTTAAGCATTCGTGAGTACATTGACGCACCAATTTGTAGTTGCACAATTTTGATTAAAATACAAGTAAGTCTTATTTACATGGTCGTCTTAACTTGATTTGCTTTGTATTTCATCGACCACACATCTTGTTTCTCTATAATTTATGATTACTTTCATTTTGTTAGTTTAATTTGATTCACGATTGTTATCGAGTGAATACGAATAGTTTCTTGATCCTTCGCACCTATTTCCTTGCCTAGATTGTTAATAAAGTATTTTGTGGATCTATAGTTGTCATTTTGATTGATTTAGTTGATTGTTAAAGCAAGAGTATTTGAAGTTGGTTGTGAATTGTTCTCGATGAGTTTTGCGTGGGAGTTGATTGATATCCAAGGCTATTGATGTGGTTTTGAGTTTGGTTTTGGTTTTATCGATTTGACTCGAATCCTGGACCTGATCTTTAATCCTACACCGGTTAATGATGCGGACTTTAATAATAAATCCTACGTTCTGTTTGTGATTGATTAGTGTAATTGCAATGATGACTATATTCATATTTGATATGATTGTTTCACAAGTGTGTTTACAAGACAAGAGAATCAAATCACCATAGCATTGTAGGTTGTTATTGAAAGCAAAAAACTATGCACGTGAGAACTACTGTTGTTTAAGTTTTTTGAATAACAAGTTCTTTTCCCGTTTATATACTTAAGCATTCGTGAGTACATTGACGCACCAATTTGTAGTTGCACAATTTTGATTAAAATACAAGTAAGTCTTATTTACATGGTCGTCTTAACTTGATTTGCTTTGTATTTCATCGACCACACATCTTGTTTCTTTATAATTTATGATTACTTTCATTCTGTTAGATTAATTTGATTCACGATTGTTATCGAGTGAATACGAATAGTTTCTTGATCCTTCGCACCTATTTCCTTGCCTAGATTGTTAATAAATTTGTGGATCTATAGTTGTCATTTTGATTGATTTGGTTGATTGTTAAAGCAAGAGTATTTAATGTTGGTTGTGAATTGTTCTCGATGAGTTTTGCGTGGGAGTTGATTGATATCCAAGGCTATTGATGTGGTTTTGTGTTTTGTTTTGGTTTTGATTTTAATAATAAATCCTACGTTCTGTTTGTGATTGATTAGTGTGATTGCAATGATGACTATAATCATATTTGATATGATTGGTTCACAAGTGTGTTTACAAGACAAGAGAATCAAATCACCATAGCATTGTAGGTTGTTATTGAAAGCAAAAAACTATGCACGTGAGAACTACTGTTGTTTAAATTTTTTGAATAACAAGTTCCTTTCCCGTTTATATACTTAAGCATTTGTGAGTACATTGACGCACCAATTTGTAGTTGCCCAGTTTTGATTAAAATACAAGTAACTCTTATTTACATGGTCGTATTAACTTGATTTGCTTTGTATTTCATCGACGACACATCTTATTTCTCTATAATTTATGATTACTTTCATTTTGTTAGTTTAATTTGATTCACGATTGTTATCGAGTGAATACGAATAGTTTCTTGATCCTTCGCACCTATTTCCTTGCCTAGATTGTTAATAAAGTATTTTGTGGATCTATAGTTGTCATTTTGATTGATTTGGTTGATTGTTAAAGCAAGAGTATTTGAAGTTGGTTGTGAATTGTTCTCGATGAGTTTTGCGTGGGAGTTGATTGATATCCAAGGCTATTGATGTGGTTTTGAGTTTGGTTTTGGTTTTGATTTTAATAATAAATCCTACGTTCTGTTTGTGATTGATTAGTGTAATTGCAATGATGACTATAATCATATTTGATATGATTGTTTCACAAGTGTGTTTACAAGACAAGAGAATCAAATCACCATAGCATTGTAGGTTGTTATTGAAAGCAAAAAACTATGCACGTGAAAACTACTGTTGTTTAAGTTTTTTGAATAACAAGTTCTTTTCCCGTTTATATACTTAAGCATTCGTGAGTACATTGACGCACCAATTTGTAGTTGCACAATTTTGATTAAAATACAAGTAAGTCTTATTTACATGGTCGTCTTAACTTGATTTGCTTTGTATTTCATCGACCACACATCTTGTTTCTCTATAATTTATGATTACTTTCATTTTGTTAGCTTAATTTGATTCACGATTGTTATCGAGTGAATACGAATAGTTTCTTGATCCTTCGCACCCATTTCCTTGCCTAGATTGTTAATAAAGTATTTTGTGGATCTATAGTTGTCATTTTGATTGATTTGGTTGATTGTTAAAGCAAGAGTATTTGAAGTTGGTTGTGAATTGTTCTCGATGAGTTTTGCGTGGGAGTTGATTGATATCCAAGGCTACTGATGTGGTTTTGTGTTTGGTTTTGGTTTTGATTTTAATAATAAATCCTACGTTCTGTTTGTGATTGATTAGTGTGATTGCATTGATGACTATAATCATATTTGATATGATTGGTTCACAAGTGTGTTTACAAGACAAGAGAATAAAATCACCATAGCATTGTAGGTTGTTATTGAAAGCAAAAAACTATGCACGTGAGAACTACTGTTGTTTACGTTTTTTGAATAACAAGTTCCTTTCCCGTTTATATACTTAAGCATTCGTGAGTACATTGACGCACCAATTTTTAGTTGCACAATTTTGATTAAAATACAAGTAAGTCTTATTTACATGGTCGTGTTAATTTGATTTGCTTTGTTTTTCATCGACCACACATCTTGTTTCTTTATAATTAATGATTTCTTTCATTTTGTTAGTTTAATTTGATTCGCGATTGTTATTGAGTGAATACGAACAGTTTCTTGATCCTTTGCAGCTATTTCCTTGCCTAGATAGTTAATAAAGTATTTTGTGGATCTACATTTGTCATTTAGATTGATTTAGTTGATTGTTTAGGCAAGGGTGTTCGAATTGATTGTGAATTGTTCTCGATGAGTTTGGTGTGGGAGTTGATTGATTTCAAGGCCATTCATGTGGTTTTGTGTTTGATTTTAGTTTTGATTTAGGCAATAGATCCTACGTTATGTTTGTGATTGATTAGTGTGATTGCAATAATCATATTTGATTAGATTGGTTCACAAGTGTGTTTACAAGACAAGATAATCAAAACTCCATAGCATTGTAGGTTCTTATGGAAAGCAAACAACTATGCACGTGAGAACTACTATTGTTTAAGTTTTTTTAATAACAAGTTCCTTTCCCGTTTATATACTTAAGCATTCGTGAGTACATTGACGCGCATTTTGTAGTTGCACAGTTTTGATTAAAATACAAGTAAGTCTTATTTACATGGTCGTATTAACTTGATTTTCTTTGTATTTCATCGACCATACATCTTGTTTCTCTATAATTTATGATTACTTTCATTCTGTTAGTTTAACTTGATTCACGATTGTTATCGAGTGAATACGAATAGTTTCTTGATCCTTCGCACCTATTTCCTTGCCTAGATTGTTAATAAAGTATTTTGTGGATCTATAGTTGTCATTTTGATTGATTTGGTTGATTGTTAAAGCAAGAGTGTTTGAAGTTGGTTGTGAATTGTTCTCGATGAGTTTTGCGTGGGAGTTGATTGATTTCCAAGGCTATTGATGTGGTTTTGTGTTTGGTTTTGGTTTTGATTTTAATAATAAATCCTACGTTCTATTTGTGATTGATTAGTGTGATTGCAATGATGACTTTATCATATTTGATATGATTGGTTCACAAGTGTGTTTACAAGACAAGAGAATCATATCACCATAGCATTGTAGGTTGTTATTGAAAGCAAAAAACTATGCACGTGAGAACTACTGTTGTTTAAGTTTTTTGAATAACAAGTTTCTTTCCCGTTTATATACTTAAGCATTCGTGAGTACATTGACGCACCAATTTGTAGTTGCACAATTTTGATTAAAATACAAGTAAGTCTTATTTACATGGTTGTGTTAACTTGATTTGCTTTGTTTTTCATCGACCACACATCTTATTTCTTTATAATTTATGATTTCTTTCATTCTATTATTTTAATTTGATTTGCGATTGTTATCGAGTGAATATGAACAACTTCTTGATCCTTCGCACCTATTTCCTTGCCTAGAGAGTTAATAAAGTATTTTGTGGATCTGTAGTTTTCATTTAGATTGATTTGGTTGATTGTTGAGGCAAGGATGTTCGAAGTTGGTTGTGAATTGTTCTCGATGAGTTTTGTGTGGGAGTATCATGATTTCAAGGCCATTCATGTGGTTTTGTGTTCGATTTTAGTTTTGATTTAAGCAATAGATCCTACGTTATGTTTGTGATTGATTAGTGTGATTGCAATGATGACTATAATCATATTTGATATGATTGGTTCACAAGTGTGTTTACAAGACAAGAGAAACAAATCACCATAGCATTGTAGGTTGTTATTGAAAACAAAAAAACTATGCACGTGAGAACTACTGTTGTTAAAGTTTTTTGAATAACAAGTTCCTTTCCCGTTTATATACTTAAGCATTCGTGAGTACATTGACGCACCAATTTGTAGTTGCACAGTTTTGATTAAAATACAAGTAAGTCTTATTTACATGGTCGTATTAACTTGATTTGCTTTGTATTTCATCGACCACACATCTTGATTTGCTTTGATTTGCTTTGACTATCAGATTTGGTTTTTTGTTAAAGAAAGTGATATTTTGTTTTGAAAAGATTTCTAGGGTTTAAAAGTAAATAGTAATAAAAAGAAAGTAAAATAAGAATTGAAGCGTTTGGTTTTAAAATCAGGGAATAAAAGTTATCATCCTAATTAGAATCCACTTATGCAATTGTGATGTGATGTGATTATGTTAATGTTTATAAAGATGAGCCGGCGCGATTTCTCGACTATCCTGCTGCCGTAGTGACTTGATCCTGTCAGGCTGATTTTACTGCTCAGATCAAAGCCCTAGTAATGTAGGTGAATCTCTTGTGTCCTATTTGACATACAATTTCTGAAAACATAATTTAATGTTAAAAAGAGAGTTGATCAGGTTCCTTCCTAACATACCATTAATTTTAGAAAACCGTAACAATTACTGAAGTTTCCGAACAAATAAAAGGGAACCCGCAAATGATCAGAAAGTTAAGGTGATATGATTTCTAATAACCATTTCTAGTTCATTAGCCATGGATTTATTATGAAGACCGGATTCGCGAATGAAAGTTAATCATACGGTTTTCAACCTTGTATGACAATCACAATCACAAACCATAATATTATAACTTTTCGTTCAAATGTAGATGCTACCCATCAATAGTTTTCCCAAGACCACCATAACATTAACATAATACTTATCACACCATTAGTTTATCACAAATTACATAAGTTTCATCCTATTAGGATGATAAATAGAGTTTAGCTCATGATGAGCTTTAACATAACAACGGATAACAAAGAAGATAGATAAGTGATCATCGGTGAAATGGAACTATCAAACCGATAATCCACAATGGATGATGTTTAGGTGATCCCAAGCTTCTTCCAAGTGTTGTTTGCACCTCCCGAGCCTTCGAATGATCTTGAAGTCTTGATTCCCGAGAGAATTCACATGACATTAATATTTTAAAAAGATACCGGGGCTAGAAACAATCAAGCCCCCAAATAAGTTTTACAGTCACCCATAAAAATAAATTGTACTTGTTCAACATAAACATGAAATTGTTCAAATGGTTCATTTAGGAAATATGCCAATGCCCTGGTCGCGGGGATAGGTCTAGGTCTTCACAACAGCTAGGATTTCTTCATTCTTTACCTGAAACATGCTCAAAAGAAATTTGTGTCAACTAAAAAGTTGGTGAATTCAAGTGCTTGAAGTTTAAAAACAAAAGGACTTAACAAATCCTTCTTTGATTAAAAAGAAAGTAATCATTGTTTAACATCGTGGGAAAAATCATAATCAACCCTGCACTCAGTCCCGGTTGGCCTCTTCTAAAGTTGTGTTTAACCGGATATTCCCGAAGGAAGAACTGAGCCCCAAACCAGTGAACCCTACCTGCCCGGATGGTTCACCATAGTTTCTTAACAAAACCTTTTACATGCCACAAACGACCCCTTAGGATCTCAGTGGGGTAACCTTCCTGGAACGGAAGCCACTGTGTGTGGGGGATTCCCCAAATAGATCTATTCATATAAAACAAGCG
Source organism: Flaveria ramosissima (assembly GCA_025215565.1). Lineage (NCBI taxonomy): Eukaryota > Viridiplantae > Streptophyta > Magnoliopsida > Asterales > Asteraceae > Flaveria > Flaveria ramosissima. Next base: position 28,546,259 of record CM046031.1, read on the forward strand.
GTTCACGAAAGAATTAATGATCATGATATAAGTATCAGCAGGTATCCATAAGTCCACATACAATCATCATGTAAAGCACAATTATAGTTCATAAATAACAGAGCATGTTTCATCCCAAAACAACAATAAAAAGGGGGATCACTAGAACTCACCTTAGGTTTCAAGTCAAAAGTCTCTTGGTGTGCCGGGAGTGTCTCAAGTCTAGCACCCTAACATGTACATATTAAGTAATAAGCTACTGCCCTAAACTTATTTAAGGTGCAATAATAGTGTCAAGAGTTTAGCTATTGAGTAAGGCTTTGGTTTCGTGAAGGTTTGTATAAAAAGTTTCCTTTTATGGCAGGTCAAGGTGTCTTCATGAAAATTGGGATTTTTACTTCATTAGGTTAAGTATATTAAGGAATTTTGTTGTTCAAGTGATTATTAGCTTCCTGGAAGTCGGTTATGAAGTTTGGAAAAATTTTACAGTTTGGTCCCTCAAGTTTCAAAATTGACAGTTTCTACCCTCAAGTTTCAAAATTGACATTTAAGACCAAAAATCAGATTCTTAGAGTAATATTATACTTTTTATAGAGTAAGTGCTTCAAAATTTTAGTTTACGGGTCCGATATTAGAAACTATGCGAGTAACGCTCCCGGTTACGGTAAAAGCCGGAGAGTTTTAACCATTAATTTAGGGTTTTCATAAATTTGAATCTTGGACCAGTAAGTATCATCTAAAAGAAATTTTTATCAAGTTTTATTCCTTAGGTTGTGAAGTTGGGCCTTTAATAGTTGAAAATCTCGTTTTTACGTTTGACTTGTTAAAACGCGGTTTTGACCGGGTTTGACCATTTAAAGCTTGTTTGACCAATTTTTCAAGTCCTTTAAGTCTTTTATTACTTAACTTACTGAAATCATATAATTTTTATAAACCTTAGCTTTGAACTCCAATTCTATGGATTTTTCTTAAAATGATGCTCGGTTAGGACCCGTTTTTAGCTAAAACGTCATTTATTTGCTCCTTTGACCACTTAAATTTCCCATTGACTCCAGAACACTTTATTTATCATTTTTAAGCCTGGAATACTTTTCAAGAGTGTTAAATTCATATTCTTACTATTTTTAAGGTCGTTTTACCATGTTTTCGGGCCCCGAAAGTGACTAAAATGGGGCAAATCACAACATGTCCTTTATTCCAGAGATTAAACATTACTAACACTCTTAATATTCATCAAAACCTACTGAAATTTCAGTCCCAAAGAGTGGCCTAGTTGTTCTACACATCCATAGACTTCAAATATGTAGAAAATGTCATAACCGACCATAACACTTGTGTAAATCATCTTAACTTGAGCTTAAACATTACCAACACTTTATTTGACTTTATAAACAGATTATTCAGGTGACTCAAAGTCGTTCACGAGTAGTGTCACACCCCAACCTTGACGGCGGAAACGTCGAGGTGTGAGGACTTAGATTGTTCACAACCACATAACGCTATATTTAAATTGCAAATATTATTATCATAAGTCTTAAAGTGAAATACAAGCATAAGTCTCAAACATGAAATAAGTTCCAAACAAGACTAAACATTTTATAAACATTTTATTCATTAACTAGGTCCAAGTCCTAGTTTTATTGCAAGCTTCAAAAGTCCACCTTAAACTTGGGGGGTTTTCCTGAAACATGATAAAAATAAGAGTCAACTAAAAATAGTTGGTGAGTTTCCAAGGTTTTCATACATAATATGAAAAAGGTTACAAGTAGCAATTCATGTCATGGATTATAAGTTAGTAAGGTTATAGAACACATATCGTTACAACCAAACCTCGACTTGATTACAAGTATAAAAGATTGGCTAAGTGTATTTGGTTCCCTAGTGCACAAGCGTACGGCCCCTAGGAGTCGGCAATACCTCGACTTTAGCACCAAATAGGCTTGTCAGGCCCAAAGATCTAAGACGTCGCCAGGCTAGCAATAGTTAATGATTGTAAACAAACTATGTATCTCATATAAACACTTACAATACACAAATAACCATGACCAAATAATAAGTAGAATTGCATGTGCATTACAAGTCTCAAATGTTTAAACGTGTATGTAATATAAGCATCATGTTTCACCCCAAATAAGTGTGAAAATATGAAAAAGGGGCAAGGAAAACTCACATGGAAATAAGCATTTCAAGATGATATAAAAGATTACAAGATAAATCCCAAGTGTCCATTACAAGCACCTAAATATATAATTTACAAGATGAAGATTAAGGTTAATATATTGATTAATGTTTAAATAAGAATTAGGGTTTCAATAGTTTTTAGGGTTTTGATGAGTAATTATGTTTATAATGATGATGATAATAATTTAAACGAGGTTCCAAATGGTTTCTTTTACAAGTTGTTTAAACGTATAGATTTCAAGATTAGGTTTAATAATAAGATTACAATTTTTAGACATGAACTAGGGTTTCCAATAGAACTTGGAAGTTTAAATAAGTAATTAAGTGAGATAATGAATCATTTAGGTTTAATAAAGATGATGTAAATCAATTAAACCGTTAATATGTGAAAAGTAATAATTAATTTAAAAATTAACTATTTAAAAGTTGATAAGGATATTACATATTAAAATCATATTATAAAGTTTTAAGCTTATTAAAATGATTTATTATAAAGGTTTTTAAAACCTTAAAATAAAGCAAATTATATTGTTTTATAATTTTCAAGAATCTAAACAAAAGTTAACGATTAAATTCAATAAATGGTATAACATGCTCAAATGATTTGATGAATAATAAATTATTCAAATAGTCATTTTAACAACTACTTGAATAATTATTTATCATTTAGATTTATAATGTTTTAATAAAATTTGAACCATAATAAGTTTTATAACACAAAAGAATTTATAACTTTTTAAAATAAAACTCCATTTAAAATATCGTGATTTAAACGATAAAATCTAAGGAAAGTTCGGATCACTACTATTTGTTAATTATTTAAAATCTATGTTAATAATTCAAAAATAACCTTTAAAATGTTTTATTACAAAGGTTTTTTTTTAATTGTTTAATATTTTAAAATATCACTGAAAATTATTTGACAACTTAAAATACATTTAAAGGTTATAAAATATTTTTTTTTATATTTATTAGAAATTTTCTAAAGTTGATTTAAGGCTTAAAAAGCCATTTTAAAAAAAATATGGGGGTGCCCGGGGTCGAACCCGGGACCTCCAAGTTAGAATGTGTGTGGGGAACCAGTGAACCAAGGCATACAGCCGCGGTTTAACTCCGTTTTTAATTCTTAAAAACATAACCCAAGCAACACCCCCAAATCCTATGAACCCTAATTTGACAAATCCCCAAATTAAACCTCAATTCGTTTAAGATAGAGAAATCAATGTTGGGGCTTTTAATCCCCAAACAATTTCGAGTATATTTGTATAACCAATTACCTAGATTGAAGTTTAAATCGATGCGAACGAGACGAGGAATAAGTCGCGGTCGTAGGTGCGCCAGGTATGGCCAATCTTCAATGATAACTGAATTAAACTTGTGGGAAGCTTCTTTGGGTTATGATAATCGAAAGCCCCCAATCAATCGTGATCTATGATGTCCAGAAGATGTAGTTCGACTAGGTTGCAGGTTCACGATGAAGGTGATGTTCGAATTCGTTGATGGAGTTTGTTTCAGGTGTAATTGAAAGTTGCAGACAATTAAGAATTGATAGATGAACGATTAGGTTAGTTTAATTAGGTTAATTTCAGGTTTAAATTGTCAATTGATGGAGGATTAATGTCCGACAGTTACTCAAATTTGAAAGCACTTGTAACCGGTGTTGGATCTTCAATGAAACACCACAATCGGTTCGAATCTCTTTTGTGAACGGTTAGAAATCTGTTTCGTTGGCTGAAATTCGAAAAAAACGAGGCTTTTGGCCTCGCCGGAGCTCGGCCGGCAGGCGGCCGTAGAACCACCGGAAAAACGGGGTTGAATGGGGGTGGGGGTTTGGGTTTTTAATAATTACACAAATGGTCCCTGCGGTTTGGGTTCTTGTTATTCCATAGGTAAACTTTTCATTTAAGTTTCTAATTTGGCATAACAACCCCCCAGACTTATGTAACTCAAGTTTTTAAACATTTTTAAGTTTAACAACTTTATAAATTGTTATAATGTTATAGTTAACAATAATATTATCACTAGTATTATCATTACTATTATTGTTAACATTATTATTATTATTACCATTAATCGTATTATTATTATTATTATTATTGCTATTTATTATTATTATTATCAATAATAATATTATTAGTAATAATAACAATAACATTGTTATTATTATTTTAATCACAATTATTTTTTTAAGATTTTTATCACTTTAAGTTAAATTTTATAATATTAAGTAAACATTATAACACATATAATGTTATTGTTATTTATTAAATTAATTTGTTAACCACCAAATTAATTATGAAGCATAATAAACCCTCAATGTTTCACAAAAGACATAAAAGGTCCTTTTACTTAACAAAAATACGAGATGTTACAGTCTCCCCAACTTAAAAGAATTTCGTCCCGAAATTAAGAATGAACTTAAATGAACAAAGGAATTGAAATGAAAAGTGAGTGTTCAACAAGCAGTGTTTGACGTTTGATTACAGGTGGAACGCTTCACCTTATGGAATCTTACAAGATTCTCAGCATAATAAACGCGAGACGTTTTGAGATGAAACGTTGGAAAACGATGACGAGTTACCGTGGTACCTTAGATTTATAAGTCACAACTTCTAGAATATAATGATGTTTAGAAATCAATAAAAGACCAACAATTTATAAGAAAGGTTAACCGTCAGGATTTAAGAATCTCAAACGTCACCATATGAAACGATCCTAACGCATATCTTGAGAATATGTATCTCTCCTTTGACCAATCATCGGCCTAAGAATAATACGATATGTGAAGATTTTGGAATAAGTTCACAACGATGGTTAGGAACATTATTAAAAGCAGAAAATAAATTGATCATCCACATTAATGATCGATGTTTAACGACATACCACGGTATATGACTATTTGAGATAGATACAAGCCAATTTCTTGACCCGTTATTCCACCTGAGTTGATATGTAATTAACCAATCGGTCTATAATGCACCAATTGTCATCATGACAGCTAAGATAAGAGACACTTAGTGAATGAAAAGTTAAACAGGAGATCCATAGGATCACGAATGTTAGGTCTTGTCATATGTGAAGGTAAGACACTTGGATACATACCAAGTTACGTCTTTTCCTTTATGCCAAACCCATGACTACAAGTTACGAAGGTTTATGAACCTTTATATCCGCGTCACAATGTAAGTAATAACGAGTCTCGTTGATCGAAATCAAGATAGTGTTTTAATGATTTTCAATGGTTAAGGATTAAAGACGATTTAAGAAATGACGTGAACAATAGGAAATGTACTTATATTTTGCAAGGTAGCAAATTTCCAAGTATAGTTTGCATACACAGTTCATCAAACCCATGAGTACAGTCGAGAACATTCGTATGACTAGAAAGACATAACCACAAGTTGATAATGTCTTTATTTAGTAGAAAGATTGTTTAAGAAGACTACCATCACACAATCATGTGTTGATGATATCTCAAAATGAAAGTTGATAAGTAGGGAATAAATGGTTCGATATAGCTAGATCAAATCAAAACATAAGGATAAAGGGAAAGAAATCAATTTAAATGCTCCAAGCTCGGAATCAGAATTAACCTAGAGTGATCGGGTCTCCTTTCAAGTTCAGAAACCATACTTTGGCTTGATAGGTCCAAACACTGACATTGGTTCACCCTTCAAGTTACTATATGTTTCTTGTCACTTGATTAAAACCTTGGTAAGTTGGAGATCAAGAAATGAGAATAGTCATCAAGGTGTGGTTTTCACTCCTAACTTGATGGTGCATTCCCAAGGTATGACCACTAACTTACCAATCAAAAAGTTCGATCCAAACTTCTTGTTGAGGATCCACAGAAATAAGACGAGGTAACTCACCATCAAGGTAAGGGAAATCACTCCTATCTTAACGGTGAAGTTTTTCAAAAACAAAATATAAGAAGATGAACTTCTTCATCAAAATCCAGAATTCACTCCTACTTTGATGAAGTCGTCTCATTTGAACAAATACGATTCATACAGATAATATTGTCATCAAGGTATTGAATTCACGCCTATCTTGATGATTGAATTTCATAATAGCAAGAAAACAATCGAAGATTGACATTTGTCACCAAAGTACGGGTTTCAATCCTATTTTGGTGATACCATGTCATTTGTGAAATGCCATTCCAAAGTAAATAATTGAAGTCAATCCTCGGGATAAGGAAATCACTCCGATCCAGAGGATGAAATTTTTATAAATCACAATTGGAAACCATTTATCGAAACGACTAGAAAATCATCAAAGTAAGGGAATCACCCATGTTTTGATGAGTCGGAATTATTTAGGAGATATGAGTGTTCTTAGTCATAGGTTGACTTGCAACTCTTGCATCTCCCACGGTGCAAACGGTATGAAGTTCGACTTAACAACGAAAGGAAGAGAATATCTATTAGAAATTCAAAAAAATTTCAAGTTACATCAATATAACAAAAGGAAAAATCATGCTTACAAGCTTAAGATCAAAGTTCAAGATAACAGAAGTTGCTGTGGTGTTCAAATCATGGATGGTTTCAATCGGGAAGACGAAATTAAGGGCAGAAAATTATTCAACGCCACAACGAGATGTGAACGTTCGATTCACAATCGAAAGGAATACACGGACTTCCCAAGATATGAGGTCAACCATAGTCTTATTGAAGGCACACGTACTTATAAGTGATCATTCATCTTGAGGGTTTCGAGTCATGTAAATGGATTCAATGATCGAGTCAAATCACCATTTACACTTTGCCTAGACAAAGTATCCCGAGATGTAAGAATTCCACCTATAGAATTGCATGTTCTTTAGTTATGGGACACATCCTTAAGAAGACTCAAGAACCATAATTAACGGTTTAAAGTTTTTGATGACCATTCGGTTTAGATTCCCAATATCTTTGGGTATATTAAGATCCATGTTCACGGGTGTCACGATATAGAAATAGTTTCATGAAACGCTCAACGTGTAACGGTGTTTAAACGTAAGAGTTGAAATGTCGGTTAGGTTCAATATTAACACGAACATTATGTATGATAAGAATGAAGTGATACCAGTTCAAGGAGTCAAAGATTTTAAGATACGAAGAGGATGGTTCCATTTGGTAATGCATTACCATTTGGAATTATTGACACGTCAAGGTAAATTGACCCATTTGCCATAGAGACTTGTGTATGTTGATCATAGTTTATCACTCATCCCAGAAATCCCCAGGTAAGCATAACTGGTCTCACAATGAGATTTATACGATATGCTTGCCTTAGCCCGAAGGCCTTTTGCCAGGAAATCCAGAATACAGGTATCTATGTGTCACACAAATTTCTTTGGTTTATGAAATCAAAACCTTGATGAGATTTTCATAGATTAGACATAGAGTCTAAGGAATTAAACCCACGATGATAAGTGTAGATTCCACATGTCGTTGAGAATAGATTTAGGAAGTTCATTTGTCGGGGAGAATCAAAGAGTTAAATTTAAGTTTAGGGAGACAAGTAACTAAGTTTAAGCATACATAAGGCAATCCTATGCTAAGGCATCAAGTTGCACAAAAGGCATAGCATTATGTAGCATGCAAACAACATGTAAGCACAAAAGTATAAGGATCTTTCTATGAGGTTCATGCAACTATAGTCTAGGTCACCATTTCTAATAACCTAAATCCCTATAGTTATGGGCTCTGATACCAATCTGTCACACCCCAACCTTGACGGCGGAAACGTCGAGGTGTGAGGATTTAGATTGTTCACAGCCACATAACGCTATATTTAAATTGCAAATATTATTATCATAAGTCTTAAAGTGAAATACAAGCATAAGTCTCAAACATGAAATAAGTTCCAAACAAGACTAAACATTTTATAAACATTTTATTCATTAACTAGGTCCAAGTCCTAGTTTTATTGCAAGCTTCAAAAGTCCACCTTAAACTTGGGGGGTTTTCCTGAAACATGATAAAAATAAGAGTCAACTAAAAATAGTTGGTGAGTTTCCAAGGTTTTCATACATAATATGAAAAAGGTTACAAGTAGCAATCATGTCATGGATTATAAGTTAGTAAGGTTATAGAACACATATCGTTACAACCAAACCTCGACTTGATTACAAGTATAAAAGATTGGCTAAGTGTATTTGGTTCCCTAGTGCACAAGCGTACGGCCCCTAGGAGTCGGCAATACCTCGACTTTAGCACCAAATAGGCTTGTCAGGCCCAAAGATCTAAGACGTCACCAGGCTAGCAATAGTTAATGATTGTAAACAAACTATGTATCTCATATAAACACTTACAATACACAAATAACCATGACCAAATAATAAGTAGAATTGCATGTGCATTACAAGTCTCAAATGTTTAAACGTGTATGTAATATAAGCATCATGTTTCACCCCAAATAAGTGTGAAAATATGAAAAAGGGGCAAGGAAAACTCACATGGAAATAAGCATTTCAAGATGATATAAAAGATTACAAGATAAATCCCAAGTGTCCATTACAAGCACCTAAATATATAATTTACAAGATGAAGATTAAGGTTAATATATTGATTAATGTTTAAATAAGAATTAGGGTTTCAATAGTTTTTAGGGTTTTGATGAGTAATTATGTTTATAATGATGATGATAATAATTTAAACGAGGTTCCAAATGGTTTCTTTTACAAGTTGTTTAAACGTATAGATTTCAAGATTAGGTTTAATAATAAGATTACAATTTAGACATGAACTAGGGTTTCCAATAGAACTTGGAAGTTTAAATAAGTAATTAAGTGAAATAATGAATCATTTAGGTTTAATAAAGATGATGTAAATCAATTAAACCGATAATATGTGAAAAGTAATAATTAATTTAAAAATTAACTATTTAAAAGTTGATAAGGATATTACATATTAAAATCATATTATAAAGTTTTAAGCTTATTAAAATGATTTATTATAAAGGTTTTTAAAACCTTAAAATAAAGCAAATTATATTGTTTTATAATTTTCAAGAATCTAAACAAAAGTTAACGATTAAATTCATTAAATGGTATAACATGCTCAAATGATTTGATGAATAATAAATTATTCAAATAGTCATTTTAACAACTACTTGAATAATTATTTATCATTTAGATTTATAATGTTTTAATAAAATTTGAACCATAATAAGTTTTATTACACAAAAGAATTTATAACTTTTTAAAATAAAACTCCATTTAAAATATAAAACTCCATTTAAACGATAAAATCTAAGGAAAGTTCGGATCACTACTATTTTGTTAATTATTTAAAATCTATGTTAATAATTCAAAAATAACCTTTAAAATGTTTTATTACAAAGGTTTTTTTTAATTGTTTAATATTTTAAAATATCACTGAAAATTATTTGACAACTTAAAATACATTTAAAAGTTATAAAATATTTTTTTTATATTTATTAGAAATTTTCTAAAGTTGATTTAAGGCTTAAAAATCCATTTTAAAAAAATATGGGGGTGCACGGGGTCGAACCCGGGACCTCCAAGTTAGAATGTGTGTGGGGAACCAGTGACCCAAGGCATACAGCCGCGGTTTAACTCCGTTTTTAATTCTTAAAAACATAACCCAAGCAACACCCCCAAATCCTATGAACCCTAATTTGACAAATCCCCAAATTAAACCTCAATTCGTTTAAGATAGCGAAATCAATGTTGGGGCTTTTAATCCCCAAACAATTTCGAGTATATTTGCATAACCAATTACCTAGATTGAAGTTTAAATCGATGCGAACGAGACGAGGAATAAGTCGCGGTCGTAGGTGCGCCAGGTATGGCCAATCTTTAATGATAACCGAATTAAACTTGTGGGAAGCTTCTTTGGGTTATGATAATCGAAAGCCCCCAATCAATCGTGATCTATGATGTCCAGAAGATGTAGTTCGACTAGGTTGCAGGTTCACGATGAAGGTGATGTTCGAATTCGTTGATGGAGTTTGTTTCAGGTGTAATTGAATGTAACACCCGGAAATTTATTATTTTGAAGCCGACGAAGAAAGAAAAGAAATAAAGTTCAAAGTCGAGGGACCAAACTCGCCAACGAAGAAAAGTTGGGTAATGTGGTGATATGTGTAGGGAGAGGGCAGCCCACTCTCCCCACACTTCACATATTTTCAGGTTTGAGAGGAAGAGAAGAGAGAAAGAAGAGAAAAAGGGAGAAAAGTGGTGTTTCGGGTGATTCGAGTGTCCAAATCCATCGAGTAGCAAGCCAAATCGAAGCTCTTGTCTTTGTGCTCGATTGTGTGAGTTCTAGGACCCCACTTTTACTTGTTTTCAACCAATTTTGGGGCTGGAAAGTGTGCAAAACCCGTTTTCTTAAGTGTGTGTGTTTGACCCATTTGGGTGTGATATGTATGGTGTGTTTAGAGTTTGATTTCGGGCTTGTGTGTGCTTGTATGGTGTTAAGGTATACATTCCTAAGGTCCAGGAGGGTTGATTTAGGCTTAGAATGGGTTTGGATGAGCTTGGAGGCCGAAAATGGCAGATTGGGTTCGGGATGAACTCCATTCTGCATCAGCTAGGGCTAGGCGACCGAATGAAGGCCATACGGCCGAATGAGGGCGATTGAAGGTTCATTCGCACGACTGGGACTCAGTCGCACGACAGGGTGTCCAGTCGCATGAGAGATGTGCGACTGAGGGTTCAGTCGCATGAAGGCTTAGTCGCATGAGTCCATACGCATGAGGTTAGTCGCATAGGTGCCCATTCGCAGTAATCCCAGTCGCACAAGGTCCATACGCACGATTGGATGTTCATTCGCATAGATGACCATCCGCATGAGTTCAGTCGCATGATGTTCAGTCGCATGGAGGCCATGCGACTGAAGAGTGTCCATACGCCCGAATGGGGTTGTTGCACTCGAGGGAATGAGTAATTTGACTTCTGGCCTTCGGGGAAAGGTGCAGATGTAAGTTTGATGTAAAGCAACCCGTAGAGCATGTAAGGTGAATGTTATGGCCTTAGAGAGCATGTAGGGCATGAAGATGATGATGTTGCATGTTTATGCATATTATGAATGTATGATGTTGCCCTGTATGATGATGATGAATGTGTATAAATGTTCCTTATTATGATGTATGCTTATCTTTCTTGTGGCTTTACATGTCATGCTAATGAATGAACGAATGAATGAAGTATTATGTAATGTAAAGCGAAAGATAATGAAAGAGGAACATGAAGTAAGAATGCATGCATTAATGAACGATGAATGAACGAAAGAAAGGCTTGCAAGCATATTTATTGAGGTGAGCGACTTTGTGTTGCAAAAGACTCGAGTAAGAGCTATCGTAATGTTGCCTTGGGGTGAGCAACCTTGTTGTTGCAAAAGACTCGGATAGCTTGCTATCGTAATGGGCAATTGGGGTGAGCAACCTTAGGGGTGCAAAAGACTCGGATAGCGAGCAATCATGAGATTGCCTATGAGGTGAGCAACCTTGTCGTTGCAAAAGACTCGAGTAAGAACTATCGTAATGTTGCCTTGGGGTGAGCAACCTTGTTGTTGCAAAAGACTCGGATAGCTTGCTATCGTTATGGGCAATTGGGGTGAGCAACCCTAGGGGTGCAAAAGACTCGGATAGCGAGCAATCATTGAGATTGCCATTGAGGTGAGCGACCATGTTGTCGTAAAAGACTCGGAAGACAGAATGAACGAAAAGAACGGAAGATAATGAATGATGATGAAAGATAATAATGATATTATCTGTATATACGTATGTTGCATGATCGCATGATAAAGGAATGGTCTTTAATGAAAGTAAAGTATGTTTTATTATTAAAACTAGAACTCACTCAGCAACGCTGACTTTTATTGCATTTTCCAGTTGGCAGGTAAATGATTGCTGAGGATGGCACGGCGAAGCTACTCAGCTCTTTTGGGATGGCATCCAATTATATAGCTTTTGTGATGTAATGCAAACATGAATTTTGTAACCGGATAATGATGTATTATTTGGCAAAAGTATTTATAATGAAATGTGATGTCATTTTTGAATGTTTCCGCTGCAATGTTTTCTTAATGCAAATGAAATTATATGTTTTATGTGCGATGAATGACCAACTGTAAGCGTCCCGGGAACGGGGCCTTACAAGTTGGTATCAGAGCCAAAGTTTAAGTGAAATGGGTAAATTTTCAAAATAAACCTTAACTTAAACTGAGAATGGGACGGAAAGGGGAATGGGATGCCAAACTGAGTAGCTGCGTGCCATCAGGTATTTTCTTAAAGTTAACCGGTTTTATGTGCGCATGGTATATGTTATGTGTTGTATGTAGATTTGAATACTGATGTAGTCAGGACAGGTAATACTTGGGGTATGAAGAGTACAGTAAGTGGCTAATCACAACTGGCCACTGTAATTAGGGACTTACTATACTTGACATAAACTGAGTTGTTTCCTTGAATGACCGTGTTGGTGTTTGAATCTTTCAGTGTGATAGAGTATGGCTGGTGGTAGATCTTCTAGAGCTTCTAGGGGTGGAGGCCGTGATGGCCCTGTTGCTGAACCACGCCCTAAGAGAGGAAGGCCTAGAGCTGAGAAAGAGGTTCCTGCAGAACCTGAGACTCCTCATCCAGAAGCTGGGGATGAGAGTGCGAACTTGAGGGCCTCAGTAAAAGAGGCTGTCGTGGAGGAAGTACACCAGGTCATGCAGACAATCTTACCGTCTGTGGTGACCGAAGTCATCAAGGCTGTGAAGGAAGGGGAAAGGAAGGAGAGAAACCGGGCCTCGGGGGAGCAACCGGAGCCTGAAACGATTTTCTCCGATAATGAGGAGGAAGAGGAAGAGGAGCCTGTGCGGGAGGTGGCACGAGGCTGTAACTACGGGGTGTTTATGAGATGCAAGCCCCCTACTTTTGATGGTAATGGTAATGCTGCTGCTGCTCACCGATGGGTGAGAGAAATGGAGGCTGTTCTCGACATCAGCGAGTGCCGAGAAGATCAGAAAGTCAAGTTTGCCACCCACTCCTTCGTGGACTCGGCACTATGCTGGTGGGACAACATTGTCCAAGCAGAGGGTAATCGGGCGATCGGGCGAATGAGGTGGCCCGAACTGAAGAAGATGGTATCGAGGAGTTTTGTCCTCATCGGGAAATGGACAAGGTCGAAAGAGAGTTTCTGCAACTGGAGGCGGGAACCATGACACACCAACAGTACACCACGAAGTTCAACGAGATGGCACGTCTGGTGCCGGATCAAGTGACACCTCTGTCCCGAAAGATCAAGAGGTATATACAGGGTTTGCCGGCGGATATTCGCAGGCACATGATCGCCGCCCGGCCGAGCACGTTTAGGTCGGCGGTGGATTTGGCGGGAAGATTGTATGATGAGAGGACGGTGGTGGTGACTGATGGTGGCAGGAAGAGCGGTGGTGACCGAAACTGGCAGGGGAAGAGGTTTGGTCGGGGTAATGCCTCGACGGGTAATAAGAAGGCACGGGTGGATGATCGCCGTGTGGTCACGTCAGGTGCGGGTCGAGAAGGTGTGTCAAATGTGGACGGGAGCACAGCGGGGAGTGCAGGTTTGGATCGAACTTGTGCTTCAGGTGTGGAAAGGCGGGGCACATGGCAAAGGACTGTCGTGCGTCCGATGCTTTAACTGTGGTGAAGAGGGTCACGTGCTCAAAGATTGTAAGAAGCCGAGGGCTGAGAGTTCAGGGGCAAAGAGGACGGGAGGTGATGGACCGAGGGCGAGCGCCAGGGCATTCACCATGACACAGGAGGAAGCTAGAACGGACCCTGATGTCGTGTCCGGTACGTTTCTGGTGAACCAAACTTTAGCTTCTGTGTTATTTGATTCGGGTGCTAGTAAGAGTTTTATTTCTGCTGCTTTCTGTGCTAAGCTGCCTGTTAGTAGTAGACGTGTCGATGCGCCCTTTGATGTAGAAACTGCCATAGGTAAGTCTACCAGGATTTCTGAGATGATAGAGAATTGTGATGTGGAGCTCGAGGGTCATAAGTTTCCTGTTAGACCGTTTGTGATGACCTTAGGTGGTTTTGATTTGGTTCTCGGGATGGATTGGTTAGCGGACTTCGAGGCGAACATTGTGTGTCGCAAGAAGATGATTCGGTTGTTGGCGCCTGACGGTAGTTCAGTGACAGTGTATGGTGATCGGGTTACTACGATTCCGAAAGTGATCTCGATGGCGGTGGCGGGAAAGTGTATGAGGCGTGGATGTAGTGCCTACTTGGCCTATGTAAAGGATGTGGATACGCCAACACCACAACTAGCCGATGTTCCAGTTGTGTGTGACTTTCCAGATGTGTTTCCAGAAGATTTATCAGGAGTGCCACCTGACAGAGAGATCGAGTTTCAGATTGATTGATACCGGGTGCCCAACCTGTCGCCAAGGCACCGTATCGGTTGGCTCCGACCGAGATGAAAGAGTTGATGGAGCAGTTGCAAGAGTTGCTTGATAAGGGGTTCATTCGACCGAGTATCTCTCCTTGGGGTGCTCCGGTCCTGTTTGTAAAGAAGAAGGACGGTAGTATGAGGATGTGCATCGACTACCGCGAGCTGAACAAGTTGACAGTGAAGAACCGATACCCCTTGCCGAGGATAGATGATTTGTTTGATCAGCTTCAGGGTGCCAGTTGGTTTTCAAGGATAGATCTTCGATCTGGTTACCATCAGTTGAAGGTGAAGGAGCAGGATATTCCTAAAACAGCTTTCCGTACGCGCTATGGTCACTACGAGTTTCTTGTCATGTCTTTTGGCTTGACCAACGCGCCAGCTGCTTTTATGGATTTGATGAACCGTGTGTGTCGGCCTATGTTGGATAAATCAGTGATTGTGTTTATTGATGATATCCTGATTTACTCGAGGAGCGAAGCAGAGCATGCCGGTCACATTCGGGAAGTTCTAGAGACGTTAAGAAGGGAGAAGTGTATGCTAAATTCTCCAAGTGCGCGTTCTGGTTGCGCGAAGTTCAGTTCTTGGGTCACGTGGTGAATCCCGATGGGATTATGGTGGACCCGGCAAAAGTGGAGGCGGTTATGCAATGGAAGTCACCGAAGACGCCATCCGAGATTCGCAGTTTCTTGGGTTTGGCGGGCTACTATAGAAGATTCATCCAAGACTTCTCCAAGATTGCTTCTCCACTAACCAAGTTGACCCGAAAAGATGTGAAGTTCGTATGGGGTCAAGCTCAAGAGAAGGCGTTTGAAGAGTTGAAGGCGAGATTGACTCAAGCTCCTGTTCTGTCATTACCCGATGGAAGTGAAGATATGGTGGTTTACTCCGATGCTTCTTACTCGGGGTTGGGGTGTGTGTTAATGCAGAGAGGAAAGTTATAGCCTATGCATCCCGACAGTTGAAGGTTCATGAGGTCAATTATCCTACTCATGACTTGGAGCTAGCAGCTGTGGTCTTTGCATTGAAGATTTGGAGGCACTATCTGTACGGGACTAAGTGCACCATATTTACTGACCACAAGAGTCTGAAGTACTTCTTTGAGCAGAAGGATTTGAACATGAGGCAGAGGCGGTGGTTGGAACTGATAAAGGATTATGATTGTGAGATCCACTACCATCCGGGCAAGGCCAACGTGGTGGCTGATGCCCTTAGCCGAAGGAGAGGCCCGAGCCGATTCGGGTGAAAGCCTATCAGTTGATCATGACCTCCGACGTGATGATGCAGGTTAAAGAGTTCAAGATGAGGCATTGAAAGAAGATCATCTTAACTCTGAAAGAATGAGAGGTCTGGTTGGGGAATTGGGTGAAAACACACTCGGTGTTAGAACCCGATTTGATCGTGTGTGGATTCCTCGTTTTGGGGATCTACGGGTGAAGATTATGGATGAAGCTCACAAGACTCGGTACTCCATTCATCCTGGTGCCACGAAGATGTACCATGATATGAAGAAAGATTATTGGTGGCCGGGTATGAAACGCGACGTGGTGGAGTACGTGAGTAAGTGCCTTACTTGCTTACAGGTGAAGGCCGAGCACCAAAAGCCGTATGGGAAGATACAACCTTTGGATATACCGGAATGGAAGTGGGAGCACATCACCATGGATTTCATTACCAAGCTACCGCGTACCTCGAAAGGGTACGATGCCATATGGGTGATAGTTGATCGTTTGACAAAGAGTGCTCACTTCCTACCGATCCGCGAGACATATTCATCTGAGAGGTTGGCTGATCTGTTCATCAAGGAAATTGTGACTCGTCATGGTGTGCCGGTGTCTATCGTGTCGGATCGCGACACCCGGTTTACATCTAAATTCTGGAAGAAGTTCCACGATGCTATGGGGACGAGGTTACATATCAGCACGGCTTATCATCCCCAGACTGATGGTCAGTCAGAAAGGACCATTCAGACGCTGGAAGACATGCTTCGGGCATGTGTGATTGATTTTGGTGGAAGTTGGGATGACCACCTACCGTTAGCTGAATTCTCATACAACAACAGTTATCATGCCAGCATTGGTATGCCTCCATATGAGATGCTATACGGTAGGAGATGTAGAACGCCCGTTTGTTGGGGTGATATTGGTCAGAAGGAATTGGGAAGCGTCGAGGTATCGAGGCTACGACTGAGAAGCTTGAGAAGATCAAAGCCTTCATGAAGGCAGCCAAAGACAGACAGAAGTCGTATGCTGATAAAAGGCGCAGGCCGATTGAGTTCCAGGTGGGTGACCGGGTTATGTTGAAGGTCTCACCTTGGAAGGGTATCATTCGCTTCCGAAAGCGGGGCAAGTTGAGCCCAAGGTATATAGGCCCTTTCCGAATCATTGCTCGAGTAGGAGAGGTGGCCTATAGACTGGAGTTGCCAGATGAGTTAAGTGGAATTCACCCGACATTCCATGTATCTCATCTAAGAAGTGCTTAGCAGATGAAGATATGATTGTCCCATTGGAAGATATCGAAGTAGATGAACGGCTCAATTATGTGGAGCAACCAGTGGCAATCATCGACCGAAAGGAGAAAAGGCTAAGGAATAAAGTGGTTCCTCTTGTGCGTGTACAGTGGAAGCACAGGAAGGGATCCGAGTCAACGTGGGAGACTGAGGAAGAAATGAGACAGCATTATCCACGTTTGTTCGAGGAATAACAGGTTTCGGGGACGAAACCTATTTAAGGGGGGTGGACTTGTAACACCCGGAAATTTATTATTTTGAAGCCGACGAAGAAAGAAAAGAAATAAAGTTCAAAGTCGAGGGACCAAACTCGCCAACGAAGAAAAGTTGGGTAATGTGGTGATATGTGTAGGGAGAGGGCAGCCCACTCTCCCCACACTTCACATATTTCAGGTTTGAGAGGAAGAGAAGAGAGAAAGAAGAGAAAAAGGGAGAAAAGTGGTGTTTCGGGTGATTCGAGTGTCCAAATCCGTCGAGTAGCAAGCCAAATCGAAGCTCTTGTCTTTGTGCTCGATTGTGTGAGTTCTAGGACCCCACTTTTACTTGTTTTCAACCAATTTTGGGGCTGGAAAGTGTGCAAAACCCGTTTCTTAAGTGTGTGTGTTTGACCCATTTGGGTGTGATATGTATGGTGTGTTTAGAGTTGATTTCGGGCTTGTGTGTGCTTGTATGGTGTTAAGGTATATATTCCTAAGGTCCAGGAGGGTTGATTTAGGCTTAGAATGGGTTTGGATGAGCTTGGAGGCCGAAAATGGCAGATTGGGTTCGGGATGAACTCCATTCTGCATCAGCTAGGGCTAGGCGACCGAATGAAGGCCATACGGCCGAATGAGGGCGATTGAAGGTTCATTCGCACGACTGGGACTCAGTCGCACGACAGGGTGTCCAGTCGCATGAGAGATGTGCGACTGAGGGTTCAGTCGCATGAAGGCTTAGTCGCATGAGTCCATACGCATGAGGTTAGTCGCATAGGTGCCCATTCGCAGTAATCCCATTCGCACAAGGTCCATACGCACGATTGGATGTTCATTCGCATAGATGACCATCCGCATGAGTTCAGTCGCATGATGTTCAGTCGCATGGAGGCCATGCGACTGAAGAGTGTCCATACGCCCGAATGGGGTTGTTGCACTCGAGGGAATGAGTAATTTGACTTCTGGCCTTCGGGGAAAGGTGCAGATGTAAGTTTGATGTAAAGCAACCCGTAGAGCATGTAAGGTGAATGTTATGGCCTTAGAGAGCATGTAGGGCATGAAGATGATGATGTTGCATGTTTATGCATATTATGAATGTATGATGTTGCCCTGTATGATGATGATGAATGTGTATAAATGTTCCTTATTATGATGTATGCTTATCTTTCTTGTGGCTTTACATGTCATGCTAATGAATGAACGAATGAATGAAGTATTATGTAATGTAAAGCGAAAGATAATGAAAGAGGAACATGAAGTAAGAATGCATGCATTAATGAACGATGAATGAACGAAAGAAAGGCTTGCAAGCATATTTATTGAGGTGAGCGACTTTGTGTTGCAAAAGACTCGAGTAAGAGCTATCGTAATGTTGCCTTGGGGTGAGCAACCTTGTTGTTGCAAAAGACTCGGATAGCTTGCTATCGTAATGGGCAATTGGGGTGAGCAACCTTAGGGGTGCAAAAGACTCGGATAGCGAGCAATCATGAGATTGCCTATGAGGTGAGCAACCTTGTCGTTGCAAAAGACTCGAGTAAGAACTATCGTAATGTTGCCTTGGGGTGAGCAACCTTGTTGTTGCAAAAGACTCGGATAGCTTGCTATCGTTATGGGCAATTGGGGTGAGCAACCCTAGGGGTGCAAAAGACTCGGATAGCGAGCAATCATTGAGATTGCCATTGAGGTGAGCGACCATGTTGTCGCAAAAGACTCGGAAGACAGAATGAACGAAAAGAACGGAAGATAATGAATGATGATGAAAGATAATAATGATATTATCTGTATATACGTATGTTGCATGATCGCATGATAAAGGAATGGTCTTTAATGAAAGTAAAGTATGTTTTATTATTAAAACTAGAACTCACTCAGCAACGCTGACTTTTATTGCATTTTCCAGTTGGCAGGTAAATGATTGCTGAGGATGGCACGGCGAAGCTACTCAGCTCTTTTGGGATGGCATCCAATTATATAGCTTTTGTGATGTAATGCAAACATGAATTTTGTAACCGGATAATGATGTATTATTTGGCAAAAGTATTTATAATGAAATGTGATGTCATTTTTGATTGTTTCCGCTGCAATGTTTTCTTAATGCAAATGAAATTATATGTTTTATGTGCGATGAATGACCAACTGTAAGCGTCCCGGGAACGGGGCCTTACATTGAAAGTTGCAGACGATTAAGAATTGATAGATGAACGATTAGGTTAGTTTAATTAGGTTAATTTCAGGTTTAAATTGTCAATTGATGGAGGATTAATGTCCGACAGTTACTCGGGTTTGAAAGCACTTGTAACCGGTGTTGGATCTTCAATGAAACACCACAATCGGTTCGAATCTCTTTTGTGAACGGTTAGAAATCTGTTTCGTTGGCTGAAATTCGAAAAAAACGAGGCTTTTGGCCTCGCCGGAGCTCGGCCGGCAGGCGGCCGTAGAACCACCGGAAAAATGGGGTTGAATGGGGGTGGGGGTTTGGGTTTTTAATAATTACACAAATGGTCCCTGCGGTTTGGGTTCTTGTTATTCCATATGTAAACTTTTCATTTAACTTTCTAATTTGGCATAACAACCCCCTAGACTTATGTAACTCAAGTTTTTAAACATTTTTAAGTTTAACAACTTTATAAATTGTTATAATGTTATAGTTAACAATAATATTATCACTAGTATTATCATTACTATTATTGTTAACATTATTATTATTATTATTACCATTAATCGTATTATTATTATTATTATTATTATTGCTATTTATTATTATTATTATCACTAATAATATTATTAGTAATAATAACAATAACATTGTTATTATTATTTTAATCACAATTATTTTTTTAAGATTTTTATCACTTTAGGTTAAATTTTATAATATTAAGTAAACATTATAACACATATAATGTTATTGTTATTTATTAAATTAATTTGTTAACCACCAAATTAATTATGAAGCATAATAAACCCTCAATGTTTCACAAAAGACATAAAAGGTCCTTTTACTTAACAAAAATACGAGATGTTACAAGTAGGTTATGAGTCTTGGTTGAGAGGGTTTTTCAAACAAATGCTTAAAGGGTGTTGTTACATGTAGAAAGAAGGATTTCAAGGTGTAATCCATGTAATAACCGTGGGTTCGAGTTATGCAGCCTTTTGGAACTTTTAAAACAGGTTCTTGGGAGTCCATTAAGCCATTAACATGCAGGTTACAAGTTTGGTTTACAAGAGTTGCAACATTCATAAGTTAGATGATACCAAAACACCCAAAAAGAGGGTTTTCATGGTGGAAATCGGTTTCCACCTCAAGAATGACTATCATAACATGAGATTTACCTTCAAGAACGTTGGGAACTCCTTAAGAACAAAGTGATGGTGAGAAGTTTCTGCTACAACAAGGAAAAGCAAGGTTTTTAGGTGAAAAATGAAGAAAACAAGAGAAATGTCCAAAACCGACAACATGGAGCTTACACTTGATGTAACTCACGGTTTGGAAGGTGTTGATGGTCGTGGATGGCTAGAAACTCCTTGGACTTGGCTGTATAACCTCGAACCAAGGCTGGAAAAGTCGGACAAGTGCAGGTGTGTGTCCAAGACTCGCGAATGAGGCCACCTTCTTGCGGTTTGAGCTTGGCCGATGGTTGCTTGGTGTTGTTGTTCATGATCTTGTGCTGGACTAGAGAGGATTTTTGAGAGAGTTGTGGTGTGTGTGTGTGTGTTCCCAGCTGAGATTTCGAATAAGAGGGAAGAGAGGGAGAGAGTTGAAGTCTTGCATGGAGTGTGAGTGGTGGGTGTGGTGGTGGTGTAGAGAGGAGGAGAGTGGAGGGAGAGGGGGCGGCCACTTTTGGCTTGTAGTGAGGATTTTTGATTTAATTTTTAATTACAAATTATTATTATGTAGTGTAGTTTTGTAGTATTGGGTATAATGTATTGTTTAGTGGATGGTGTTAATTGAGGTATCTAGTGCATGTCCATGCATGCATGGGCCGAAAATATGAGAGTGTGAGTGTGTATGCTCACATTTTAATTGCTTTCTCTTGAAATTAATTTTGTAAGGGTGACTAGTCAACATTCCCGGAACACAAATTTTTAAAAGGTAGGAACCTAAATTAACTAAAAGTCAATAATAAAAATCATATGAAACCATAATTTGAATCAAGTAACAAGAATTGTTTCCAATTTCATGGTAGGGTTGAATAGTTTCAATTATTAGCACTCATAAGATGGATAATGATGCAAGTAATTTAGGGTTAGGATAACAACCTAGAGGTCGGTTGTCACACACGGCCCCGTGCTAAATGGGGCACGGCCCCGTGTTGGTGGTGGGGCACGGCCCCGTGTTGGTGGTGGGGCACGGCCCCGTGCCTTATGGGGCACGGCCCCGTGTCTACTTTTAGGGGACAGTACTTTTTGTTCTGTCAGATGTCCAAGCACGGGGGTGTGTTAATTTAGCACGGGGGTGTGTTTCTGGCAAGGCATGGGGGCGTGCTTAATGAGGCACGGCCCCATGCTTGGAGTCCAAAGCTCGGATTGCTTCAATTTCTTGTTAAATATGCTCCTTTTGTCCATCTTGCCCTTTTAAACACCTGAAAACACAATTTAACACTTTTAAGTACATTTTCATCATTTTAAGGAAGATATTAAGGAATAATTGATGTGCTTTTGATAGGATTTTTATGTATAGTTTGGAGCACATCAAACATCCCCACTCTTGAACTTTGCTTGTCCTCAAGCAAAAATCACTTAAAATGACAATTCCACCAAAAACCAAATAAATCAAATTATAAACATGTCTTTCGAGAAGTATGCAAGTAAATACTATTTTCATCCAAATATAAATATTCTAAGCACATATAAAATGATATCCTAGCAAGCAATAGGTTGGTTAGTAAAGATTATTATCATGTAAAAATCCACACTTCTCACAAGATGCACTCACACTCGGCTAAATATATGGAGTCATAATCAAGATTAAGTATGACTAATACACTCAATTGCCTAGTATGAATACGTGTGAAATCATATGCTTGTTAAGGGATCAAATCTCCACCTACTTAGATATTTATTTGCATAAATCATTAGGTCTTTGATGGGTTGTAACTTGGCTTGGGCTCGGGTATGGAATATTTGGAAAGAGTGGCTAATTGCTAAAGACGACGGTCTTGGCTTATTTTTCTAACATAAACTACAAGGAAAGCAATAAAGGTTCCCTATACAATACTTCAAGCTAGAAGGGATATGCTAGCTTGAGGACTCGTTTAAGGTCAGATTGTCAAGACCGTATTTTGCTTTCAAGAATCGCACTTCATCTTTTACCCGAAGATTCACAAAACTTTCCTTTCTCAAGGATCGTTCGGCTTGAAGCCTAATAGCACCCAATCGGATTAATTTTGTGTATTCGTATTGAGATTCAGTTTGATTCTTTTTGCATTTTCCATTATGGGACCAATTTCCACAATTCGGGCATCTTTTATATCTTTTTGCTCATCTCTTTATAGAACTTTTTGAAATCCCACAAAATGGCGGAACTTGTTCCTTTTTTCGCCATTTCTTTCTTGCGTCAAACGTGAGATTGAAAATTTGTTCGCAGATTTCCGGGTGAAGTCCTGGTTTTGCGTGATGAAGGCAACAAAGCAAATTGAAATCAAAAGAATGCATTCCAGTTCTTTAAGGTCTGCTGGTAAAAGACCAAACATTTTTTTTATAAGCCAAAAACGTGTCTTTAACGAAAACGGGTTTTGTTGAAGGCTTTTTGGTTAAGTGACTTGGTGACTCGAGTGATTGAAAGATAAAAACGTTTAAGCTCAACAGGGCTAACTAGGGTTGACGTTCGGGTAAGGAAAATTAAAGACAATGGTTGGGGCTTGAATGGTTAAGGTTTCCTAGTGCATAACTCATTTTTATGCAACAAATACTAATTAAGGTCTTAAAATGTATACCCAAAGCAAGTTCTAATCACACGTATCATATGGCACCCTCAATTAAATCCAGAATGAAAGTAGAATTGCAACTTGCAAAAGCTTGTTTAAGGCTCAAAAATAAACTCACATACGGATGGAATTGGGTAAAAGTGTTTCATTTTACATGATTAAATATTTTACTAGATTATTGCTTTTAAGGATATCACAAAAAAACATTTTCAATTTTTATTTGGACGTCATGGATTTACTTCTCTATTTCCCGAAAACGTATATTTATAATTTGGTTTATCAAAAATTATATTAAATTTTTGGTTTCTTGTCACAAAAATTATTTGGTAAGTGATCTTTTCTTAAAATTTTAATTTGGACCTTTTTAGCAAAGTCAAAGGCATTACTCCCATCCCCACACTTAAAATTCACATTGTCCTCAATGTGATTAAAATATTCATGATCGAGAAAGGGTAATGAAATAACTCCCCTAAAAATGATGAATTTTTCACTTGTGTTTGGTTGCCCTCACATTGTTAGAATCCTCAGTATCACCTGAAATGTCACCAATTTATTGAAAGCATTAAAATCCTAAGCACACAAAATAAAAATAAAACGACATAAATTAAAAGATAGATTGGCACAAAACAACTGTGCCGGAGCCCAGAAAATGATACGGTTTTCAAGGGCTTTGTGGTGGGATATCCCCCCACTCGTGGTACATTCGGTTTCTGATGTACGTGACATCTCTGCTCAAGTCATCGACTCGGGAATTCAGTTTTTCGACTCGGTTGAAGGCTCGTTGGGCATATTCAAATGATCGCCTTGCATGGGTTTCAGTGGTTTGGATTGACTCATAAAGGTCTAACATGGTTGGGAATTCCTTTGTACGTGAACTTGAAGATCCAGCTCCGGCTCCTTCCGGCTGTATCGGCATGTCGAGATCCATGATAATTTCTTCGGGATCCGCCGGATCCCAGATTTGTCCCTTCTTATCCGTGAATCTCGGCTGCCCATTTGGTAAACTTGTCACCATGTGCATACTTGTATAGACGCTCAAGTCCAACAGTCCTGACATCACTCCTTCGGTTCCCTCAGTGTTATAACCATAGCTTTCATATAAGTTCAAAATCCAGCTTCCTCCAAACATGGGTGTTGGAGCACCTGCAATTGCGTTCCTGGCAAAAAGATTACAAAACAAATACCCAATATTACATGGCAACTGATTAACCATACAATATAAAATAAACAAGTCCCTCAAATTAACAACTCCCTCGCTTTGACCACGAGTTGTCATGGAATGACTGAGTAACCAATGAATGTATCGCAACAACGGGTCTCGTATCTGACTGCTTTTTGTTTTGCTCGAGTTGAACCCTCCGGTTCCAATCCGCTCCCAAAATGCTTTCCTCATTGCACCACGTTCCGCGTCTCTACTTTCCTCGTCCGGGAAGGTATGATACGCCGGCATTCCAGATATAGCCTCCTCCTCCATTTCTTGTTCCGTGTATATTCCAAGATATACACCGAACAAGGCAATGGATGTCTTATGCCAATTCCCAGCTAGTTTGAATGAAACTGCATTTTCATCCCAAGGATCAGAGTCTTTCATGCTAAATTTAAAAGTTGCTAAAAATTCAAGAGTCAGTTCATAAACGGAAGGTCTATTTTGTGAAAATAAACGTTTCCACTGGACACTTAATAAATTATTATATCTTTCTAGCTGTCCGACTGCCGCTAGTGTTTCTTCATCTGCTTGTAAGTGGGATCTTTCGACCCTTTGTAGCAATCTTTGAAGTCTATCATGACACCATCTCTCGCGGTTCCCTTCAAAATGTAAGTAGGGATGCTCCATGATCTTGAAATTTAAAAATAAATTAATCTATACAAAACAAATTTCTTAAGCAGTCTCATGATGTTAGTGAAAATCATATGTTTTTCAAGACATAACATCATAATGATTCAATTCATGTTCAAAATAGTTAAGAATTTATCATCCAAGGAAAAAAATTTTGAACATGGGGGTGCGCTTTGTACAACGTGGGGGTGCGGTTAACATGTTTGGGCATGAAATCTTGACTCGAGCAATCGTGGTTTTGTTTGTAAATCATTGATTAAGCATGGGTTTAACATTTTCTTGCTTCAAAAATCAAAGATTATACGTTGAACATTTTAATCATTTGTTAATAATTCAAGATACTAAAAATATATATTGTTTTACATAACTTGAGAATTCTTGTAACTTGAACATGATTAACAAAGGTTTCACCACGAGTTATGAAGATAGTCTTGTTAATAAAAGAAAACAACTAACTAACCAACTAAACATACTAATATCTAACTAAACACACTAATTAACACTAATCTACTACAAGAACAAACATGAACAAGTAGGTTTAAAGCATTCATCATTCCATAACACGTTTAAGAACAAGTGTTTACACATAATTGCTAGGATTTCGGTTGTTTAGAGACCTAATCACCTAACTACATGTAAATGACTTTCATAATCAAAGGAATTAGTATGCTAACCTCTTGGCCAAATACTCTTGCAAGAACACTTGAACAAATGAAAGAAAAATGGAAAAGAAGAGAGAATTGAAAGTAGATACGACTTTGCAAGCACATTAGCTCGGTTTTTATCATGCAACATTGATTGGAAAAGGACAAAAGGCTGAAAATTGGCAGGTGGTGTCAATTTTTGTCGAACACGGGGGCGTGCCCCTTTGAACACGGGGCCGTGTTCATGCACAAATGTTCGGTTTCAGTCTTTTGTTGTTCCGTTTTTCGATTTCGCGTGTTGTGTAATTTTTCCCGATAAGTTTTATCACTTCCAAATCATCAGAAAAGATACGAAAATAGTCCTATAGTTAAATAACACAAGCCAAATTGAAAATTACATTCCCTAGAATCCTACAGTTACACGATACGTTAAAAGCCGAGAATCTGAAACAGCAAAACTAGACTCTTTAACGCGCAACAGCGCACTTAACACATCACGGAATGTTTCTAAAAGAAACCTCCACACATTTCGTGTGGAAGTTTTGGTATGGGATAGTGAGAAGTGCGGTTGCTCAATTCCGCGAGCTGCTGGTTAATGGAAATGAGTTCCTCGCCCATCTGCTGAACTTTTTGGATTAGTTCAGCCAAGCGTTGGGAAGCAACGAGGTTCATTTCCGTCAATTTCTTAATCAGTTCATGCATTTTGAAGAAATACTCTTGAGTTGTCGGCTCTCGCGTTTCGGAACGCGGTTTCTTCGCAGGATTCCAGTTTGAGCTTCCGTGACTTGATTCTTTCATTTTTTTGACGTTTTTGAGCAGGAATGAGTGTGATGAAAGAATGGAACAAGTGTGGTATGTATACACAGGTCGGGAAGAGTGAACACGGGGGCGTGCTTAGCTAGGCACGGCCCCGTGCTTGTCAGAAATCGTCTTAAATTCGATCTGCAACGTTCCAGAGTCGTCAGCGGAGATCGTGGAAAAATTTTGTCAGAGGCACGGGGGCGTGCTTGATGGGGCACGGCCCCGTGCTTGTGCTTGTGAGGTCCTAAAAATTGCTAAAAAGTGAGAAAGTTTTATGTACAGGTGCCGCGTTTAAGTTTCGGGTCTTCGGCACGACCCTTCCCCACACTTAGTTTTTGTTGGGGTGGAGGTTTAATTCCTCCGAAGAAATCTTGGTTGGTCCATCGTTATATGGTTTCAAACGATGACCATTTACTTTGAAACTTAAACCTGCGTGGTTGTAAATTTCAATGGCACCATTCAGAAACACGTTTTTGATCGTATAAGGTCCAGACTAACGTGATTTCAGTTTTCCGGGAAATAAACGCAAACGAGAGTTATACAGTAAGACACGTTCCCCCACATAAAATTGTTTTGTGCTCTTTAATCGGGCGTCGTGGAATTTCCTTGTCTTTTCTTTGTAAACCCTAGCGTTTTCGTACTCTTGTTCCCTCAATTCCTCCAATTCGTGAATTTGTAGGAATCGATTCTTTCCTGCAAGGTCTTGGTCCAGGTTTGCTGCTTTAAGTGCCCAAAAGGCCTTATGCTCTAGTTCTACAAGTAGATGACACGACTTCCTATAAACTAGTTTAAACGGTGTTGTGCCGATAGGAGTCTTATAGGCTGTTCGAAAAGCCCATAATGCATCATCTAACTTGATAGACCAGTCCTTGTGATTTTGACCTACAGTTTTCTCAAGGATTCGTTTGATACCTCGGTTAGTGACTTCGGCTTGCCCATTCGCTTGTGGATGGTAAGCAGTTGTAAAGCGATGGTGAACTCCATAACGTGCCATTGCTCTTTCAAGCTGATTGTTACAGAAATGAGTTCCTCGGTCACTAATCAGAGCTTTGGGGGTACCAAAACGAGAAAATAGTTTCTTAAGGAATTTGACAACGTTCCTGGCATCATTAGTAGGCAGGGCTTGAGCTTCAGCCCATTTTGAAACGTAATCAACTGCTACCAAGATGTAACGATTGCCAAATGATACCGGGAATGGCCCCATGAAATCAATACCCCATATATCAAATATCTCGCATACTTGAACTAGTTTCTGAGGCATCTCATCCCGTGTCGAGATATTGGTTGCTCTTTGACATGCATCACAGGTGCGTACCATGTTATGAGCATCTTTGAAGATCGTGGGCCAGTAAAATCCAGAGTCGAATACTTTCTTGGCTGTTAAGGTTGCTCCATGGTGTCCTCCTGTGGGTCCTTCATGACAGTGCCTTAGGATTTGTTCTGCTTCACTTCCGTATACGCATCTTCGAATGAGTTGGTCTGCACCGATTCTGAATAGATACGGATCCTCCCAATAGTAATGTTTGATATCAGTAAAGAACTTCTTCTTTTGCTGATAAGTCATTCCTTTGAGAAGGATTCCGCTTGCTAAGTAATTCACAAAATCGGCGAACCAAGGGTGTTCATCAATTGAGGATTGAATGTGCATAAGGAATTCATGAGGAAAATTGTCGTTTATTTTTGTTTCCTCAGTTTGTGAAGGACTTGAGTCCTCAAGACGCGAGAGATGATCAGCTGCTAGATTTTCCGCTCCTTTCTTATCACGAATTTCAATATCAAATTCTTGAAGCAGAAGAATCCAACGGATCAATCTCGGCTTTGCATCTTGTTTGTTGAACAAATAACGAAGGACTGCATGATCGGTGTAAACAATTGTCTTTGAAAGGATGAGATACGAGCGGAATTTATCGAATGCGAAAACTACCGCTAGAAGTTCTTTTTCGGTGGTAGTGTAGTTTTCTTGTGCGTCGTTTAGGGTTTTGCTCGCGCAATGAATTGGGTGAAATTGCTTATCTTTCCTCTGTCCTAATACAGCTCCTACCGCGAAATCGCTTGCATCGCACATGAGCTCAAATGGTAGTGTCCAATCTGGGGAAACCATGATTGGAGCAGTTACCAATCTCTCCTTAAGCAATTTATATGCACTAATGCATTCATCAGAAAATACGAATTTCGCGTCTTTCTCTAGGAGTTGAGTCATTGGTCGAGCGATTTTTGAGAAATCTTTGATGAAACGACGGTAGAATCTTGCATGTCCTAGGAAACTTCTGATGTCTTTCATGGTTGTGGGATGCGGAAGTTTAGAAATAGTGTCGACTTGGGCTTGATCGAATTCAAGCCCCGATCGAGAGATTTTGTGTCCTAACACTATTCGTTCCGTGACCATGAAGTGGCACTTTTCCCAATTTAAAACAAGGTTGGAGTCTTCACATCTAACCAGCATCTTTTCCAAGTTTTCAAGACATTGCTCAAATGAGTTTCCAAAGATGGAGAAATCATCCATGAAAACTTCCATTGAGTGTTCAATCATGTCATGAAAAATTGCTACCATGCATCTTTGAAATGTAGCAGGAGCATTACACAAGCCAAAGGGCATTCGCCGATAAGCAAACGTGCCATATGGACAGGTGAATGTTGTCTTTTCTTGATCTTCGGGAGCAATAGGAATTTGAAAATAACCTGAGAAACCATCCAGAAAACAATAGAACATTTTTCCAGACAATCTCTCAAGCATTTGGTCGATGAAAGGAAGAGGGAAGTGATCTTTCCTTGTGGCGTAATTGAGTTTGCGATAGTCTATGCTAACTCTCCATCCTGTAACCGTACGAGTGGGAATAAGCTCATTCTTCTCGTTAGTTACAACAGTCATTCCTCCTTTCTTTGGAACAACTTGGACGGGATTGACCCAAGGCGAATCAGAAATAGGGTAAATCAAACCGGCATCTAGCAGTTTGATTACTTCTTTCTTCATCACCTCTTGCATGCTCGGGTTTAAACGTCTTTGAGGTTGAATGACGGATTTGAAATTCTCCTCCATCAATATTTTATGAGTGCAAAAGGATGGATTGATTCCCTTGATGTCCATGATTTTCCATGCAATTGCTCGTTTGTGTGCCTTAAGCATATTGAGCAACTTGTTCTTCTCATCAATTGATAAGGCGGATGAGATTATGACAGGAAGTTGAGATGTGTTTTCAAGAAAAGCGTATTCGAGATGAGATGGAAGTTCTTTGAGCTCTAAGACTGGAGGGTCTTCGATAGAAGGTTTGGCTTTTGGTTCTAAGTCTTGCTCAATGATCTCAAATGCTTCTTGATGAAATGATGTTTCGTCAACTCCAAGTTCTGGATGTAGGATTCTATGTGCCCAAGACACGTAGAATATTGATGCGGTTAGTACGTTATGATCCAAGTCGGGTTATACCCAATAACAAGCTTAGCAAACACCAATTAATATTTAATTGATGATATGATCATGCAATTAAATATTTACACCAATTTAGAAAATGGGTTTTCTAAATAAGTTGCATATGAGAAGGAACAACTTATTAGAATATTTGTTCAATAATATTATTTAAAGTGTTATTTAAATAAGTTAGATAACACCAAATAATAATGAGAAATTATAACTTGTACATACAATTAAATGGTTAATTGTATGTCTAGTTACAAGACCATTTTAATGTGTGTATGTGCTATGTTTAAAAGGGGGAAAACCCTTTTTTGAATTTAAATTCAGCCCCCCCTTTATTCTTATTGGACCATTTTACTTTGAAATGTACACACATTAACTTGTCTTGGGGGCTCTTTTTCTCCACCATTCTTATTACATGCAAAAGAAAACAAAAAGGCTCTCTCCTCTCTCTCAAAAAACCCACGGTTCTAGCAGCTTGTTTTAGAGGTTTTTGAAACCCTTTTGGTGGTGAATCTTCCTAACAAGAAGGTGTTTGCAAGGAGGCTTGGGGTATACAAGCTTGAGGACTTCTAATCTTGAAGTTTTGGCCGATTTTTCAGCATCTTTCCCACCTTTTCTGTCGACTTTTGAAGGCTGTTTTAGAAGGTAGTTATGGCAGCCCTTTGTGGCTGTCATATTATGTTGTTTTATGTTTACATAGCATGTTTATTCACATATAATGATCCTTTGATATATGGGTTTGTTTTAAACATTAATATGATCACCTAATGAACATTTTTTCAGCTTATAAACAAGTTTATAAAGTTGTAATTCCGCTGCGTTTTTCAGTAAGTTTAAGAGGTTAAACTATGTTTTGTGTTCTTACAAACCCTTCAATGGCATCAAGAGCCGGTTATGTGGATAGCTTGCTTGTTCTTCTCCTTTAAAATTGGTTTTAAAGGATGATTATCAACTCATAATAGGCTGATTTTGGTTGATTCAATAAACCCCATGTCTTTCAAAGTTATATCTTCATGCTTATGATTAAACTTTGAAAGATAGAAATGTCAATTGGTTGATATGTTTGGTTGTTGTTTGTTTGGACAAACAAACCCAAATTTTCAGTTTATGTTGGCTGAAAATTTGGGGCTTGATGGGGTTTATTTTGTTTGTTGAATGATGTTTATGATTGTTCATATGATAGTGCATAACCTAGCTTAGACCTTGTGTTGTTTGGTTTGGATTGGATGTATTTATCTGATTATATTCATTCAATGGGGTTGTATATTAATTTGTGCTTTGTTTAAAATGTATTTTGTCTATTTATTCATTGGGATGTAATAATAGATTAGGAGTAATTTTCTTTTACTAGAAAATATGTATTAGGATATATATTTTGTAAAAGAAGATGCTCGGGAAGGAAGCACAAGAGGAAGATACAAAGAAAAGGACTTCAAGCATATGGATGCAAGTTCAAGTGGGAGTCTATGTTGATCTCAATTTTGTGTTGTATTCAACCCTTAGGAAAGACCTAATGACCACACTTGTGATGGCAAACAAGTGTGGTCACAATAGTAGCTATGGTTATGCACATTGTGGTTGTTTATATTATGCTTGTTTGATTGTGATTTTATGAATGATTGTATGATATTTGGATATGATGGACAATCTTAATATAAATGATCTTAACAAGCTAATACAAAATGGTTCTTAATCACTAAGTGTTAATAAATGGTTATTATAAGGATTAATGATTTCGTAATAAAATGGGTTTTATTAAAAGGACCATAGGGTATCTTGTATTTGAAAGCATGCAAATACAAGTACATAGAGTTTTCTAAACTAGAATTATGAAATCTCTAAACTTTTGACAAACAAGTTTAACACCGTCCTTTTGCATAACACTTGAGTCATTTGGAAACTCTTAATGGGATAAAGGTCACCTAACCATTTAGAGGGAACTTGTGATTTAAGGTGGGGATACCACATTGGTGGGATAAAGGTCACCTAACCACTTATGTGGGTAAACTCACACGTGTGTGCAAGTAGGATAACTTGATTTGCAAACCATGTTAAATGGATCACCTAAATATGGTTTCCAAATGGTGTTGATGGGATTAACATGCCGACTTTACATATGATGTTTAAAGTCGATCCCATACCTCTAGAAGTTGCAAATGGTTGCAACCGTCAATCGTTGACCACCTTATTAATTTAAATCGTGGGATAAAGGTCACCTAACCACAATTTAAATGTAATGTTGGGTTCTAGATTTTAATATAAAAATGACCTTAAAAGGCATTAATTATTAAAAATAGCAATATCGAAAATACTAAATAGATCTTTGTTAAATTTTGTAGATGGCCACCAGTAATGACAATCATGATAACTCATCCACGTCCACCCAATCATTACGAGCGATCCTCCAAAAGGAACGTCTAAATCATAACAATTTCATTGATTGGTATCGAAACTTGAGAATCGTTCTCAAGCAAGAGAGACGATCATATGTTTTAGACGACCTTATCCCCGATCAACCTACTGAGGATGATGAGGAGGCCTACAACGATTGGCTGAAGTACACTGAGGACTCCGTCCAAGTGTCTTGTCTCATGCTAGCGAGCATGACTCCGGATCTCCAAAAGGAGTATGAACATCATGGAGCTTATGACATGATAACCCAGCTGAAGGAAACGTTCCAACATCAAGCAAGGGTTGAGCGCTTCGAAACGGTTCGAGCACTCCATGCATGTCGTATGGACGACAACCAATCTGTTTCATCTTATGTACTTAAGATGAAAAGTCATATTGACCGCCTTGAGAGGCTTAATTGTCCCGTCTCGAAGGAATTGGCCACGGATTTGATCCTTAATGGCCTTACCAAGAAGTTCGAGACATTTGTGTTGAATTACAACATGAATGCATGGGACAAGAGCATTGGTGAGCTTCACTCAATGCTTAAAAGGGCCGAGGCAGCCATGGGTAAAAGGGTTTTACCCGTTCTCACCATCCATGAAGGTGGGAACAAGAAAAGGCCTCATCCCGCACCCAAGGCAAAGGTTGCCAAGGGTAAAGGACCCGTATGGGGAAAAGGGAAAGGGGTGGCAAGGGTGCCACCCAAACCACAAGAGAAGAAGCAAAAGGTTGCTACCAATGACCCATGCTTCAAGTGTGGGAAGATTGGACATTGGGCAAGAAATTGTCCTGTCCATCTCCAAGAGTTGAAAGCAAAGAGGGATGCCGGGCAGACCTCAGGTACAATATACATGATTCATATTGATGTTAATGTTACATCTTCTAACACATGGGTATTAGATACCGGATGTGGAACTCATATTTGCAATTTGTTGCAGGGGTTCAAAAGAAGTAGGGACTTCAATCAAGGGGATGTTAGTCTCTTCATGGGCAATGGAACCAAAGTCCAAGTTGAAGCTCATGGGGACTACATCCTAAAACTTCCAAGTGGCTTGGATGTTATTTTGAAGAATGTTTTGTATGCTCCTAGTCTGACTAGGAACATTATTTTTGTATCCCAATTAAGACATTATGATTGTGTATTATCTTTTGTTGAAAATGATATTCATGTTTCTTTAAATGATATGTTCTATTTTAAAGCAATTCCCATTAATGGTATTTATGAATTGGTTCATGAAAATGCTTTAAATAGTTCATTGTACCAAACTAACACCAACAAACTCAAGTTGGATTTGAATGATACCTATCTTTGGCATTGTCGTCTTGGTCATATAAACAAGAAACGTATACAAACACTTCAAAAGAATGGTCTTTTAAAAACGAATGAATGTGATTCATTTGATGTATGTGAATCTTGTTTACAAGGTAAAATGACTAAGGCACCCTTTAGTGGAACTAACGAAAGGGCAAAAGATTTATTAGGAATCATACATTCGGATGTATGTGGTCCTTTTAAGCCAATGACTAGGAATGGTGAAGATACTTCATTACCTTTACCGATGATTATAGTCGCTATGGGTATGTGTACTTATTAAGGCACAAAGATGAAGCTTTTGAAATGTTCAAAATCTTCAAGAATGAAGTGGAAAATCAACTCAACAAGTCAATTAAAGTTCTCCGTACCAATAGAGGAGGTGAATACCTAAGTGATGCTTTTCAAGATCATCTTAGGAGTTGTGGGATTGTATCACAACTCACTCCACCTGGAACACCACAACACAATGGTGTGTCTGAGAGGAGGAATCGAACCTTATTGGATATGGTCCGATCTATGATGGCTAGAAGCACATTGCCTCTATCATTTTGGGGTTTCGCTTTGCTCTCCGCGGCCCGTATTCTAAATATGGCCCCAACCAAAAAGGTGGAAAGGACACCTTTTGAGATATGGCATGGAAGAGTTCCATCCCTATCATACTTAAGGGTCTGGGGTTGTGAGGCTTATGTTAAGACTCCCACCCCAAACAAATTGGAAGTCCGATCCACCAAGTGTATCTTTATTGGATATCCTAGAGATTCTATGGGATATTATTTCTATGATCCACTGGAACAAAAGGTGTTTGTTGCCAGAAAGGGTGAGTTCTTAGAAGCAAAGTTCCTTATGGAAGGAACTAGCAGTAGAACAGTGGATCTTGAGGAGGATCAAGAACCACAACCCGATGCACGTTTGGTTGAAACTAGCACTCAACATGAGGATGTTGAGGTTGATCAAGTGGTTGATCAATACACACAAAACGTTCCTAGAAGTGGTAGAACTAGTAATCCACCTGAAAGATACGGATTTTTCATGGATGGATGCTATGTGGTAGATTCAGATGAACCAACCACATACCATGATGCAGTGTCCAATTTGGATTGTGACAAATGGCTTGAGGCCATGAACGTTGAGATGCAATCCATGTATGACAATCAAGTTTGGGAACTTGTTGTACCACCTCTTAATTCCAAGGTAGTTGGAAGTAAGTGGGTTTTCAAGAAGAAAACCGATATGCATGGAAATTGGATACTTATAAAGCTAGACTTGTAGCAAAGGGTTTCACTCAAACTCAAGGGGTTGATTATGATGAAACCTTCTCACCTGTTGCGATGCTAAAGTCTATAAGGATATTGTTTGCCATAGCTGCTCATTATGATTATGAGATTTGGCAAATGGATGTCAAAACGGCTTTCCTAAATGGATATCTTGAGGAAGATGTCTATATGGTTCAGCCTGAAGGTTTTGTCAATCCAAAACATCCTAATAAAGTATGCAAGTTAAAGAAATCAATCTATGGATTGAAACAAGCATCTAGAAGCTGGAATCATCGTTTTGATGAGGAGGTAAAGAAATTTGGCTTCATCAAAAACGCTGATGAGGCTTGTGTGTATAAGAAGGCTAGTGGGAGCACAATAACTTTCCTGGTATTGTATGTTGATGACATACTACTATTTGGAAATGACATTCCAACCTTGGAAGGTGTAAAAACCTGGCTTGGAAGTTGTTTTTCCATTAAGGATCTTGGAGAAGCCGCTATATTCTGGGAATAAAGATCTATAGGGATAGATCAAGGCGGTTGATTGGTTTGAATCAAAGTGCATACATTGATAAGATCATGAAAAGGTTCAAGATGGAGAACTCTAAGAAAGGTACCGTACCTATTCAAAGAGGAACGATATTGAGTACGACTCAATGTCCTAGCTCAAAGGATGAGCAAGATAAAATGAAGGCAGTCCCATACGCATCTGCTATTGGATCCATCATGTATGCAATGATATGCACTCGACCGGACGTGTCATGCCCCTTAAGCATGACAAGTCGTTACCAGCAAAATCCTGGAAACAGTCATTGGATGGCTGTTAAGAACATACGGAGGACAAGAGATATGTTCCTAATCTATGGATCTGGTGATGAGGAACTCGTTGTAAAAAGTTACACGGATGCGAGTTTCCAAACCGATCGTGATGATTCTCGGTCACAATCGGGATATATTTTCATTCTGAATGGAGGAGCGGTCTCATGGAAGAGCTCCAAACAGGATGTGGTGGCTCTATCAACTACAGAATCAGAATATGTCGCCGCCTCATTGGCAGCTCAAGAAGCTGCATGGTTGAAGAAATTCATTGCCGATCTAGGGGTTGTCCCTTCCATTCAGGACCCCCTAGAGATCTTTTGTGATAACGAGGGTGCGATTGCTCAAATCAAGGAACCTCGTGCTCATCAAAAGACTAGGCACATTGAGCGGAGATTCAACTACATACGAGATGAAGTTGAAAAGGGAAAGATATGTATTCGCAAAATTCACACAGATCAAATCATTGCGGATCCTCTCACGAAGCTCCTTGAAAAGGCAAAGCATGAAGGTCATACTTGTGCCATGGGACTTCGATATTCTAGTGATTGGAATTGATCTGTAAATTTTGTATTTGGATATATGGAACTCTTTATTATTTGAATAAAATTGTTTGGTTATAATGTTTCAATTAATGTTCCAATTTAGCATGTTTAATCCATGAGTAAATTGTTTACTCTAAATGTCCGTAGTCGTTCATACTTGTGGGAACAAGTGTGAGAGTAAGATTATTATGAACTTGGATTGGTTGATATTCATAAGGATGAATATAGAGCAATGGGTTGCTACCAAGGTTCATAGATATTTGTGGGATACAAATATTGGACTAACCCGCATCTCAAATTTTACTACATGGAATCTCATTGATTGATCATAAGTAATTTTGAGTAAAGGCGAATATCATTTGGTATCCTCCGACCTGAGATACATATTGGGTTTTGATATTCACCAAATGTCATACCTTGAGTTTGTTCTTCACTGTTCTGAAATAGTGGACAACACATAAGGGTATGTTCAGGTATGACACGAGGTGTTTGTGAGAAACGTATGTAGTCAAGATGGAATTTCTTCCTCTTATTCGTTGAGAGTTAGATGTCTAAGGCCTGATAAGTTAAATCAACAAGGAATGATCATTCTGTGTTCTTGGATTTAACATGACATCTGTAACAAAAGGATAGATGATTAGAGAATTCAGCAGAGTAACTCTCCCACCAAAGCTTTCCAAAAATGGTGAGCTTAGGCTTCTATTTATAGGCTTTCCGGAGTGTTTAAGCACGGCCCCGTGCCTAAAAGGCACGGCCCCGTGCTAGTACAATGCTTACGAAAGTTGGTCGGCTCGTACGTGCAGGTTGTGTCGGGCACGGCCCGTGCTAAATGGGGCACGGCCCCTTGTTGGTGGTGGGGCACGGCCCCGTGTCTACTTTTAGGGGACAGTATTTTTTGTTCTGTCAGATGTCCAAGCACGGGGGTGTGTTAATTTAGCACGGGGGTGTGTTTCTGGCAAGGCATGGTGGCGTGCTTAATGATGCACGGCCCCATGCTTGGAGTCCAAAGCTCGGATTGCTTCAATTTCTTGTTAAATATGCTCCTTTTGTCCATCTTGCCCTTTTAAACACCTGAAAACACAATTTAACACTTTTAAGTACATTTTCATCATTTTAAGGAAGATATTAAGGAATAATTGATGTGCTTTTGATAGGATTTTTATGTATAATTTGGAGCACATCATCTACTAACTAAGTTGACCCGGAAAGATGTAAAGTTTGTATGGGGTCAGGCTCAAGAGAAGGCGTTTGAAGAATTGAAGGCGAGATTGACTCAAGCTCCTGTTCTGTCATTACCCGATGGAAGTGAAGACCTGGTGGTTTATTCTGATGCTTCCTACTTGGGGTTGGGGTGTGTATTAATGCAGAGAGGGAAGGTGATAGCCTATGCGTCCCGACAGTTGAAGGTTCATGAGGTCAATTATCCTACTCATGACTTGGAGCTAGCAGCCGTGGTCTTTGCGTTAAAGATTTGGAGGCACTACCTTTACGGGACGAAGTGCACCATTTTCACTGACCACAAGAGTCTGAAGTACTTCTTCGAGCAGAAGGATCTAAACATGAGGTAGAGACAGTGGTTGGAACTTATAAAGGATTATGATTGTGAGATCCACTACCACCCGGGCAAGGCCAATGTGGTGGGTGATGCCCTTAGCCGGAAAGAGAGGCCCGAGCCGATTCGTTTGAAAGCATATCAGTTGATCATGACATCCAATGTAATGAAGCAAGTTAAAGAGTTTCAAGATGAGGCATTGAAAGAAGATCATCTTAACTCTGAAAGAATGAGAGGTCTGGTTGGGGAATTGGGTGAAAACACACTCGGTGTTAGAACCCGATTCGGTCGTGTGTGGATTCCTCGTTTTGGGGATCTACGGGTGAAGATATTGGATGAAGCTCACAAGACTCGATACTCCATTCATCCTGGTGCCACGAAAATGTACCATGATATGAAGAAAGATTATTGGTGGCCGGGGATGAAACGCGACGTGGTGGAGTATGTGAGTAAGTGCCTTACTTGCTTACAGGTGAAGGCCGAGCATCAGAAGCCGTATGGTAAGATCCAACCGTTGGATATACCGGAATGGAAATGGGAGCACATCACCATGGATTTCATTACGAAGTTGCCGCGTACCCCAAAAGGGTACGATGCCATATGGGTGATAGTTGACCGTTTGACGAAGAGTGCTCACTTCCTACCGATTCGCGAGACATATTCATCTGAGAGGTTGGCTGATCTATTCATCAAGGAAATTGTAACTCGTCATGGTGTGCCGTGTCTATTGTGTCGGATCGCGACACCCGGTTTACATCTAAATTTTGGAAGAAATTTCACGACGCTATGGGGACGAGGTTACATATCAGCACGGCTTATCATCCCCAGACTGATGGTTAGTTAGAAAGGACCATTCAGACACTAGAAGACATGCTTCGGGCATGTGTGATTGATTTTGGTGGAAGTTGGGATGACCACCTACCGTTAGACGAATTCTCATACAACAACAGTTATCATGCCAGCATTGGTATGCCTCCATATGAGATGCTATACGGTAGGAGATGCAGAACACCCGTTTGTTGGGGTGATATTGGTCAAAAGGAATTGGGGAGCGTCAAGGTAATCGAGGCAACGACTGAGAAGCTTGAGAAGATTAAAGCCTTCATGAAGGCAGCCAAAGATAGAC
This sequence comes from Flaveria ramosissima, assembly GCA_025215565.1. NCBI lineage: Eukaryota > Viridiplantae > Streptophyta > Magnoliopsida > Asterales > Asteraceae > Flaveria > Flaveria ramosissima. Next base: position 28,585,113 of record CM046031.1, read on the forward strand.
AGAAGTCGTATGCTGATAAACGACGCAGGCCGATTGAGTTCCAGGTGGGTGACCGGGTTATGTTGAAGGTCTCACCTTGGAAGGGTATCATTCGCTTCCGAAAGCGGGGCAAATTGAGCCCAAGGTATATAGGCCCTTTCCGAATCATTGCTCGAGTAGGAGAGGTGGCCTATAGACTGGAGTTACCTGATGAGTTAAGTGGAATACACCCAACATTCTATGTATCTCATCTGAGAAAGTGCTTAGCTGATGAAGATATGATTGTTCCACTAGAGGATATCGAAGTAGACGAACGGCTCAATTATGTGGAGCAACCAGTGGCAATCATCGATCGAAAGGAGAAAAGACTGAGAAATAAAGTGGTTCCTCTTATGCGTGTACAGTGGAAGCATAAGAAGAGATCCGAGTCAACGTGGGAGACTGAGGAAGAAATGAGACAACATTATCCACGTTTGTTCGAAGAATAACAGGTTTCGGGGATGAAACCTATTTAAGGGGGGTGGACTTGTAACACCCGGATATTTATTATTTTGAAGCCGACGAAGGAAGAAAAGAAATAAAGCCCAAAGTCGAGGGACCAAACTCGCCAACGAAAGAAAGTCGGGTGAGTGGGAGTATATAAACCCTCTCCCCCACACTCATATTTTCAGCCATCTAGAGAGGAGAAGAGGGAAAGAAGAAGAAAAGAGGAAAAAAGGGTCGGTTCGGGTGGTTCGGGTGGCCAAACTCGTTGTGTAGCAAGCCAAATCGAAGCCCTTGTCATTGTGCTCGTTTGTGTGAGTTCTAGGACCCCACTTTTACTTGTTTGCAACTGATTTTGGGGCTGGAAGGCATCAAAAACCCGTTTTTGTGTGTGTATGTGTTTGACCCATTTGGGTGTGATGTGTTGATGCGTTTCGTGTATGTTTCCGTCTTGTGTGTGCTTGTATGGTGGTGTGGGTATGCATTCCTAAGGTCTAGGATGGTTAATTTAGGCTTAGAATGGGTTTGGATGAGATTGGAGGCCGAAAATGGCAGATTGGGTTCGGGATGAACTCCATTCTGCATCAGCTAGGGCTATGCGACCGAATGAAGGCCAATACGGCGATTGAGAGGCGATTGAGGGTCATTCACACGATTGGGATTCATTCGCACGATTGAGGGTTCAGTTCGCACGACTAGTTTCATTCACACGACTGGGGGGTCCAGTCGCATGGGGAGTCATACGACTGAGGGTTCGTCGCATAGATGCTTGTCGTCATGAGTCCATTCGCATGAGGTCAGTCGCATAGATGCTCATTCGCATTAGTTCCATCCGCATGAGGTTCCATACGCACGACTGAATGTTCATTCGCATTCGCATAGATGTTCACCGCAGGACTCCAATCGCATGGTGTTCAGCCGCATGGAGGCCATGCGACTGAAGGGTGTCCATACGCACGAATAGGGCTGTTGCACCGAAGGAAAGTGTAGTTAGACTTCTGGCTTTCGGGGAAAGTGCAGATGTAAGTTTTGACGTAAAGTTTTCCGTAAGAGCATGTAAGATGACTGTTATGGCCTCAGAGAGTATGTTGGGCATGATGATGATGATGTGGCATGTTTATGCATGTTATGTATGTATGATATTGCCCTATATGATGATGATGAATATGTATGATATGTTCCTTATTATGATGTATGTTTATCTTTCTTGTGGCTTTACGTGTCATGTTAATGAATGAATGAAGTATTATGTAACGTAAAGTGAAAGATAATGAAAGAGGAACATGAAGTAAGAATGCATGCATTAATGAATGATGAATGAACGAAGGAAAGGCTTGCAAGCACATATATGGGGTGAGCAACTTTGTGTTGCAAGAGACTCGGATGACGTGCAATCGTTGAGATTGCCCATGGGGTGAGCAACCTTGTTGTTGTAAGAGACTCGAATAACGTGCTATCGTGATGTTGCCATGAGGTGAGCAACCTTGTTGTTGCAAGAGACACGGATAGCGTGCTATCATTAAGATTGGCAATGAGGTGAGTAACCCTATGGTTGCAACAGACTCGGATACCGTGCAATCTTTGAGATTGCTATTGAGGTGAGCGACTCTGTCGTCGCAACAGACTCGGAAGGATGAACGTATGAAAAGAACGAAAGTTAACGAATGTAATGAAAGATAATGATGTTATTACCTGTATACGTATGATGAATGATCGCATGAGTAAATGGATAGTTTGTAATGAAAGTAAAGTATGTTTTATTATAAAACTAGAACTCAGTCAGCAACGCTGACTTTTTATATGTTTTCCAGTTGGCAGGTAATGGTTGCTGAGGATGGCACGAGGTGGCTACTCAGCTCTTTTAGGATGGCATCCATTTATAATGCTTTTGTGATATAATGCAAACATGTATTTTGTAATCGGATAATGATGTATTATTTGGCAAAAGTGTTTATAATGAAATGAGATGTCATTTTTGAATGTTTCCGCTGCAATATTTTCCTAAGGCAAATGTAATTATATGTTTTATGTGCGATGAATGACCAACTGTAAGCGTCCCGGGAACGGGGCCTTACACACTCCTGGTAGGTCTTCGGGAAACACATCTGAAAAGTCACACACAACCGGTACATCGGACAGTTATGGCGTTGGCCTATCCACATCCTTTACGTAAGCCAGATAGGCGTTACATCCACGCCTCATGCACTTTCTCGCTACCGCCATTGAAATCACCTTCGGAATCGTAGTAACCCGATCACCATAAACCGTCACTGAACTACAGTCGGGCGCTGTCAAACAAATCATTTTCTTGCGACACACAATGTTCGCCTCATAATCCGCTAACCAATCCATCCCGAGAACCACATCAAAACCACCTAAGGTCATCACGAATGGTCTAACAGGAAACTTGTGACCTTCTAACTCCACGTCACAACCCTCTATCATCTCAGAAATTCTGGTAGACTTACCTATGGCAGTTTCTACATCAAAGGGCACATCAACACGTGTACAACTAACATGCAGCTTAGCACAGAAAGCAGCAGAAATAAAACTCTTACTAGCACTAGAATCTAATAACACAGAAGCTAAAGTTTGGTTTACTAGAAACGTACCCGACACGACATCAGAGTCCGTCCTAGCCTCCTCCTGCGTCATCGTAAACGCTCTGGCGCTTGCCCTCTGTCCTTCTCCTCCAGTCTTCTTCATCCCCGAACTCTCAGCCCTCGGCTTCTTACAGTCTCTACTTATGTGACCCTCTCCCCCACAGTTAAAACATCTGATCACACGACAGTCCTTTGCTATATGACTAGGTTTTCCATACTTGAAGCACACATTCAATCCCAGCCTACATTCTCCCGCATGCTCCGTTCCACACTTGCCACACTTCTTCGACCCCGCACCCGATGTGGCCACACGGCGGTCATCCACCCGTGCCTTCTTGTTACCCGTCGAGGCATCACCCCGACCAAACCTTTTCCCGTTCCAGTTCCGGTCACCACCACTCTTCTTGCTCGCTTCAGTCACCACCACCTCCCGCTCATCATATAGCCTCCCTGCCAAATCGACCGCCGACCTAAACGTGCCTGGCCGGGCGGCGATCATATGCCTGCGAACATCCACCGGCAAGCCCTGAATGTACCTCCTGATCTTTCAAGACAGAGGCGTCACCAGATCCGGCACCAGCCGTGCCATTTCGTTGAATTTGGTGGTGTACTGCTGGTGTGTCATGGTTCCCGCCTCCAGCTGCAGGAACTCTCTCTCGATCTTATCCATCTCCCTATGAGGACAGAACTCCTCAATCACCATCTTCTTCAACTCCTCCCACCTCATCCTTCCTATCGCTCAGTTACCCTCGGCTTGGACAATGTTGTCCCACCAACACAGAGCCGAGTCCACAAATGAGTGGGTAGCAAACTTCACTTTCTGGTCCTCCCGGCACTCGCTGATATCAAGAACAGCCTCCATTTCCCTCACCCACCGGTGAGCAGCAACAGCAGTGCCGTTACCATCGAAAGTAAGGGGCTTGCATCTCATAAACGCCCCATAGTTACAGCCTCGTGCCACCTCTTGCACAGGCTCATCTTCCTCTTCCTTGGCATCGGAGATAATCATTTCCGTCTCCGGTTGTTCCCTTCCTCCAGTGGACCTGTTCCGATCCCTCCTCTCTCCTTCCTTTACAGCCTTAATCACTTCGGTCACCACAGACGGTAAGATCGTCTGCATGACCTGATGAACCTCCTCTGCAAGTGCCTCTTTCATTGAGGCCCGCAAATTCGCACTCTCATCACCAGCCTCCGGATGAGGGGTCTCGGGCTCTTCATGAGCCACCTCTTCAGCTCTGGGTCTTCCTCTTGTGACCCGTGGTCCAGCACCACGTCCACCACGACCTCCACCCCTCGAAGCGTTTGAAGATCTACCACCGGCCATTCTCTAACACACTGAAAGATTCAAACACCAACACGTTCATTCAAGGAAACAGCTCAGTTTATGTCAAGTATAGTAAGTCCCTAATAACAGTGGCCAGTTGTGATTTGCCACTTACTTTACCCTTCATACCCCGAGCATTACCTGTCCTGACTACATCAGTATCTAAATCTACATACAACACATAGCCCACATAACATGCGCACGTAGTACCGGTTAAAATTAAGAAAATACCTGATGGCACGCAGCTACTCAGATTGGCATCCCATTCCCTTTCCGTCCCATTCTCAGTTTAAGTTAAGGTTTATTTTGAAAATTTACCCATTTCACTTAAACTTTGGCTATGATACCAACTTGTAAGGCCCCGTTCCCGGGACGCTTACAGTTGGATCATCATCGGACATAAAAGATATAATTACATTTGTATTTCATAAAACATCACAGCGGAAACATTTAAAACATTCTTCCATTTCAATATAATAGCTTTTGCCTAATAATACATCGTTATCCAATTACAAAATCCAAGTTGCATTACATCACAAAAGCATTATAAATGGATGCCATCCCAAAAGAGCCGAGTAGCCTCGCAGTGCCATCCTCAGCAACATTACCTGCGAACTGGAAACACATAAAAAGTCAGTGTTGCTGAGTGAGTTCTAGTTTTATAATAAAACATACTTTACTTTCATTAAAAACCGTTTGTTACTTTTGCATGATCACACATCATACGTACACATAGATAATGTCATTATTATCTTCATTATTCGTTCTTTCTATCACCTTTCATATCTTCCGTACCAATACCATATGGTACACCCCAAACTATATGGCTACTGGGCCGAAGTCTATCAATAGACAGCTATACATGGTGCCGTAGTACCGGGGTAAGCGGTAGAGGTTCTATACAAATGGTCGATCACAAAGACGGACCTCGATGTGCATCCTTCTGGGGTCGCTAACCCACACACCGTTGGACTAACACCCTTCATTGGGCGTGTTCCTTCCATACATTTTCTTGCAAGCCTTTCATTACTTTCGTTCATTTATGCATGCATTCTTTCATTTCGTTCCTCTTTTCATTATCTTCCACTTAACATTATATAATACTTTTCGTTCATTCATTAACATTCCAGAAAAAGCCACAGGAAGACAATCAAATAAAACAAGGAACATATTAAACGTACAGCATCATCATACGAGGCATATGATAAACATACATAACAACATACATAAGCAATACACCCACATCGACAACATGCCCCAAGCACTAACTATGACCTCAAAAGTCAACTTACAGGAACCTCCGGGAACCTCTCATGTCATAGCCTACCTCTAAACAACTCCCCGAAAGTCAGAAGGTTAAACTAGGCTCTTTCGGGTGCACGAGCCCTATTTGGGCGTATGGACACCCTTCAGTCGCATAGCCTTCCATGCGAATGAACACTTAGGCGAATGGACATCAGGCGAATGGACCCTATGCGAATGGACCTATGCGGATGGACCTATGGGTGAATGGACTCCTATGCGTATGGACTCTCAGTCGCATGACCTTCATGCGTATGGCCTTCAGTCGCATGACTTCATGCGCATGGGCTTCAGTCGCATACCCTTCGTGCGAATGAACCTCAGTCGCATGGCCTCCAGGCGCATCCCAGTCGCATAACCTTCGTGCGAATGAACCTCAGTCGCATAACCTTCAATCGCATGCCTTACAGGCACATGAACTTCAATCGCATGACTTCCATGCGTATGAACCTCAGTCGCATGGCAATCGTGCGCATGGACCTCAGTCGCATGCTAATCGGCCGTATGGCCTCCAATTGCACTCTAGTCGGTCGCCTAGCCCTAGCTGATGCAGAATGCAGTTAAGCCGAACGCAAACTGCCCTTTTCGGCCTCCAAGCTCTTCCAAACTCGATTAAAGCCCAAATCAACCATCCTAAACCTTAGAAACACCTACCACAACATCATTCAAGCACACACAAGCCCGAAAACCAACCCCACTCGCATCTTACACAAACACATACACACGGGTCAAACACACACATTTCAAAAAAGGGTTATCTAAATGTTCCAGCCCCAAAATCCTTTGAAAACATGTAAAAGAGGGGTTCTAGAACTCACACAAACGACCACAACAAGAAGAGCTTCGAATCAACACGATACACTTCGATTTTCACACTCGAATCCAGACGAACCAAGCTCGAGACCACTTTTTCTTCCTCTTCTCTCTCTCTAATCCGAAAATTATGAGTGTGGGGGAGGGTGTTGGATGCCTTCCCAAAAAAACCTTTTCCCGTTGGTGGGTTTGGTCCCCCGACTTTGGACTTTATTTCTTTTTCTTCATTCGTCGGCTTCAAAATAAATAACCGGGTGTTACACAAACACAAAACCACATCAATGGCCTTGGAAATCAATCAACCCCCTCACAAAAATCATCAAGAACAATTCACAACCAACTTCAAACACTCTTGCCTCAAAAATCAACCAAATCAATCAAAATTACAACTATAGATCCACAAAATACTTTATTAACAATCTAGGCAAAGAAATAGGTGCGAAGGATTAAGAAACTGTTTGTATTCACTCGATAACAATCGCGAATCAAATTAAACAAACGGAAGGAAAGTTATCATATATCATACAGAAAGATGATGTGTGGTCGATGAAAAAGAAAGCAAATCAAGTTAAAACGACCATGTAAATAAGATTTACTTGTATTTTAATCAAAATTGTGCAACTACAAATTGGTGCGTCAATGTACTCACGAATGCTTAAGTAAATAAAGGGGAAAGGAACTTGTTATTAAAAAAACTTAAACAACAGTAGTTCTCACGTGCATAGTTTTTTGCTTTCCATAACAACCTACAATGCTATGGAGTTTTTGATTATCTTGTTTTATAAACACACTTGTGAACCAATCCAATCAAATATGATTATATTCATCATTGCAATCACACTAATCAATCACAAAAAGAACGTAGGATTTATTGCTTAAATCAAAACCAAAATCAAACACAAAACTACATGAATGGCCTTTGAAATCAATCAACTCCTGCGCAAAACTCATCGATAACAATTCACAACCCACTTCGAACACTCTTGCCTCAACAATCCATCAAATCAATCAAAATGACATTTATGGATCCAGAAAATGCCTTTTTAACAATCTATGCAAAGAAATAGGTGCGGAGGATCAAGAAACTATTCGTATTCACTCCATAACAATTGAGAATCAAATTAAACTAACAGGATGAAAGTAATCATAAATCATACAGAAACATGATGTATGGTCGATGATAAAGAAAGCAAATCAAGTTAACACACCCATGTAAATAAGATTTACTTGTATTTTAATAACACTTGTGCAACTTAAAATTGGTGCATCGAAGTACTCACGAATGCTTAACTAAATAAAGGGAAAGGAACTAGTTATACAACAACACTAAACAACAGTAGTTCTCGTGTCTGTAGTTTTTTGCTTTCAATAACAACCTACAATGCTATGGAGTTTTGATTCTCTTGTTTTGTAAACACACTTGTGAACCAATCTAATCAAATATGATTATATTCATCATTGAAATCACACTAATCAATCACAAACAAAATGTAGGATCTATTGCTTAAATCAAAACAAAAATCGAACACAAAACCACATGAATGGCCTTTAAAATCAAGCAACTCCCGTGGAAAACTCATCAATAGCAATTCACAACGCACTTCGAACACTCTTGCCTCAACAATCCATCAAATCAATCAAAATGACATTTATGGATCCGGATAATACCTTTTTAACAATCTATGCAAAGAAATAGGTGTGAAGGATCAAGAAACTATTTGTATTCACTCCATAACAATCGAGAATCAAATTAAACTAACGGGATGAAAGTAATCATAAAACATATAAAACATGATGTGTGGTCGATGAAAAAGAAAGCAAAATCAAGTTAACAGGACCATGTATATAAGATTTACTTGTATTTTATTCATAATTTGTGCAACTACAAATTGGTGCATCAAAGTACTCACAAATTCTTAACTAAATAAACAGGAAAGGAACTAGTTATACAAAAACATTAAACAACATTAGTTCTCGTGTCCATAGTTTTTTTGTTTTCAATAACAACCTACAATGCTATAAAGTTTTGATTCTGTTGTCATGTAAACACACTTGTGAACCAATCTAATCAAATATGATTATAGTCATCATTGCAATCATACTAATCAATCACAAAAAGAACGTAGGATTTATTATTTAAATCAAAACCAAAATCAAACACAAAACCACATCAATGGCCTTGGAAATCAATCAACCCCCTCGCAAAAATCATCAAGAACAATTCACAACCAACTTCGAACACTCTTGCCTCAACAATCAACCAAATCAATCAAAATAACAACTATAGATCCTCAAAATACTTTTTTAACAATCTAGGCAAGGAAATAGGTGCGAAGGATTAAGAAAATCTTTGTATTCACTCGATAACAATCGTGAATCAAATTAAACTAACGGAATGAAAGTAATCATATATCATACAGAAAGATGATGTGTGGTCGATGAAAAAGAAAGCAAATCAAGTTAACACGACCATGTAAATAAGATTTACTTGTATTTTAATCAAAATTGTTCAACTACGAATTGGTGTGTCAATGTACTCATGAATGCTTAAGTAAATAAACGGGAAAGGAACTTGTTATTCAAAAAACTTAAACAACAGTAGTTCTCACGTGCATAGTTTTTTGCTTTCCATAACAACCTACAATGCTATGGAGTTTTTGATTATCTTGTCTTATAAACACACTTGTGAACCAATCTAATCAAATATGATTATATTCATCATTGCAATCACACTACTCAATCACAAAGAGAATGTAGGATTTATTACTTAAATAAAAACCAAAATCAAACACAAAACAACATGAATGGCCTTTGAAATCAATCAACTCCCGCGCAAAACTCATCGATAGCAATTAACAACCCAAATCGAACACTCTTGCCTTAACAATCCATCAAATCAATCAAAATGACATTTATGGATCCAGAAAATGCCTTTTAAACAATCTATGCAAAGAAATAGGTGCGAAGGATCAAGAAACTATTCGTATTCGAGAATCAAATTAAACTAACAGGATGAAAGTAATCATAAATCATACAGAAACATGATGTGTGGTCGATGATAAAGAAAGCTAATCAAGTTAACACGACCATGTAAATAATATTTACTTGTATTTTAATCAAACATGTGCAACTTAAAATTGGTGCATCAAAGTACTCACGAATGCTTAACTAAATAAAGGGCAAAGGAACTAGTTATACAACAACACTAAACAACAGGAGTTCTCGTGTCTATAGTTTTTTGCTTTCAATAACAACCTACAATGCTATGGAGTTTTGATTCTCTTGTTTTGTAAACACACTTATGAACCAATCTAAACAAATATGATTATATTCATCATTGCAATCATACTAATTAATCATAAACAGAAGGTAGGATCTATTGCTTAAATCAAAACAAAAATCAAACACAAAACCACATGAATGGCCTTTGAAATCAATCAACTCCCGCGCAAAACTCATCAATAGCAATTCACAACGCACTTCAAACACTCTTGCCTCAACAATCCATCAAATCAATCAAAATGACATTTATGGACCCGGATAATACCTTTTTAACAATCTATGCAAAGTAATAGGTGTGAAGGATAAAGAAACTATTCGTATTCACTCCATAACAATCAAGAATCAAATTAAACTAACGGGATGAAAGTAATCATAAATCATATAAAAACATGATGTGTGGTCGATGAAAAAGAGAGCAAAATCAAGTTAACACGACCATGTATATAAGATTTACTTGTATTTTAATCAAAATTGTTCAACTACGAATTGGTGCGTCAATGTACTCACGAATGCTTAAGTAAATAAACGAAAGAGAAACTTGTTATTCAAAAAACTTAAAAAACAGTAGTTCTCACGTGCATAGTTTTTTGCTTTCCGTAACAACCTACAATGCTATGGAGTTTTGATTATCTTGTCTTGTAAACACACTTGTGAACTAATCTAATCAAATATGATTATATTCATCATTGCAATCACACTAATCAATCACAAACAGAACGTAGGATTTATTATTTAAATCAAAACCAAAATCAAACACAAAACCACATCAATGGCCTTGGAAATTAATAAACCCCCACGCAAAAATCATCAAGAACAATTCACAACCAACTTCGAACACTCTTGCCTCAATAATTAACCAAATCAATCAAAATGACAACTATAGATCCACAAAATAATTTATTAACAATCTAGGCAAGGAAATAGGTGCGAAGGATTAAGAAACTGTTCGTATTCTGTAACGCCCGGAAATTTATTATTTTGAAGCCGGCGAAGAAAGAAAGGAAATAAAGTCCAAAGTCGAGGGACCAAACTCGCCAACGAAGAAAAGTCGTGTAATGTGGTGATATGTGTAGGGAGAGGGCAGCCCACTCTCCCCACACTTCACAAAATTCAGCTCACAAGAAGAGGGAAGAGAGAAAGAAGAGAAAAAGGGAGAAAAGGGTTGATTCGGGTGATTCGGGTGTCCAAAGTCGTCGAGTAGCAAGCCAAATCGAAGCCCTTGACGTTGTGCTTGATTGTGTGAGTTCTAGGACCCCACTTTTACTTGTTTTCAACTGATTTTGGGGCTGGAAGATGTCAAAAACCCGTTTTTATGTGTGTGTGTGTTTGACCCATTTGGGTGTGATGTGTATGATGTGTTTAGAGCATGTTTTCGGGCTTGGGTGTGCTTGTATGATGTTAAGGTATGCATTCCTAAGGTCCAGGAGGGTTGATTTAGGCTTAGAATGGGTTTGGATGAGCTTGGAGGCCGAAAATGGCAGATTGGGTTCGGGATGAACTCCATTCTGCATCAGCTAGGGCTAGGCGACCGAATGAAGGCCATACGGCCGAATGAGGGCGATTGAAGGTTCATTCGCACGATTGGGACTCAGTCGCACCACTGGGAGTCCAGTCGCATGAGGGATGTGCGACTGAGGGTTCAGTCGCATAGATGCTTAGTCGCATGAGTCCATACGCATGAGGTTAGTCGCATAGGCGCCCATTCGCAGTAATCCCATTCGCACAAGGTCCATACGCACGATTGGATGTCCATTCGCATAGATGACCATCCGCATGGGTCCAGTCGCATGACGTTCAGTCGCATGGAGGCCATGCGACTGAAGAGTGTCCATACGCCCGAACAGGGCTGTTGCACTCGAAGGAATGTGTAGTTTGACTTCTGGCCTTCGGGGAAAGGTGCAGATGTAAGTGTTGATGTAAGGTAACCCGTAAGAGCATGTAAGAGGATGGTTATGGCCTTAGAGAGCACGTAGGGCATGATGATGAGGATGTTGCATGTTTATGCATATTATGAACGTATGATATTGCCCTGTATGATGATGATGAATGTGTATGATATGTTCCCTATTATGATGTATGCTTATCTTTCTTGTGGCTTTACATGGTATGTTAATGAATGAATGAATGAAGTATTATGTAATGTAAAGCGAAAGATAATGAAAGAGGAACATGAAGTAAGAATGCATGCATTAATGAACGATGAATGAACGAATGAAAGGCTTGCAAGCATATTATTGGGGTGAGCGACTTTGTGTTGCAAAAGACTCGGATGAAGTGCAATCGTTTAGATTGCCTATGAGGTGAGCAACCTCGCCGTTGCAAAAGACTCGAGTAAGAGCTATCGTGATGTTGCCTTGGGGTGAGCAACCTTGTTGTTGCAAAAGACTCGGATAGCTTGCTATCGTGATGGGCAATTGGGGTGAGCAACCTTAGGGGTGCAAAAGACTCGGATAGCGAGCAATCATTGAGATTGCCATTGAGGTGAGTGACCATGTTGTCGCAAAAGACTCGGAAGACAGAATGAACGAAAAGAATGGAAGATAATGAATGAGATGAAAGATAATAATGATATTATCTGTATATACGTATGTTGCATGATCGCATGATAAAGGAATGGTTTTTAATGAAAGTAAAGTATGTTTTATTATTAAAAGTAGAACTCACTCAGCAACGCTGACTTTTATTGCATTTTCCAGTTGGCAGGTAATGATTGCTGAGGACGGCACGGCAAGGCTACTCAGCTCTTTTGGGATGGCATCCAATTATATAACTTTTGTGATGTAATGCAAACATGTATTTTGAAATCAGATAATGATGTATTATTTGGCAAAAGTAACTATAATGAAACGTGATGTCATTTTTGAATGTTTCCGCTGCAATGATTTCTTAATGTAATGTAATTATATGTTTTATGTGCGATGAAAGACCAACTGTAAGCGTCCCGGGAACGGGGCCTTACAAGTTGGTATCAGAGCCAAAGTTTAAGTGAAATGGGTAAATTTTTTTAAAATAAACCTTAACTTAAACTGAGAACGGGACGAATGGGGAATGGGATGCCAAACTGAGTAGCTGCGTGCCATCAGGTATTTTCTTAAAGTTAACCGGTTTTATGTGCGCATGGTATATGTTATGTGTTGTATGTAGGTTTGAATACTGATGTAGTCAGGACAGGTAATACTTGGGGTATGAAGAGTACAGTAAGTGGCTAATCGCAACTGGCCACTGTAATTAGGGACTTACTATACTTGACATAAACTGAGTTGTTTCCTTGAATGACCGTGTTGGTGTTTGAATCTTTCAGTGTGTTAGAGTATGGCTGGTGGTAGATCTTCTAGAGCTTCTAGGGGTGGAGGCCGTGATGGCCCTGTTGCTGAACCACGCCCTAAAAGAGGAAGGCCTAGAGCTGAGAAAGAGGTTCCTGCAGAACCTGAGACCCCTCATCCAGAAGCTGGGGATGAGAGTGCGAATCTGAGGGCCTCGGTAAAGGAGGCTGTTGTTGAGGAAGTACATCAGGTCATGCAGACAATCTTACCGTCTGTGGTGACCGAAGTCATCAAGGCTGTGAAGGAAGGGGAAAGGAAGGAGAGAAACCGGGCCTCGGGGGAGCAACCGGAGCCTGAAACGATTTTCTCCGATAATGAGGAGGAAGAGGAAGAGGAGCCTGTGCGGGAGGTGGCACGAGGCTGTAACTACGGGGTGTTTATGAGATGCAAGCCCCCTACTTTTGATGGTAATGGTAATGCTGCTGCTGCTCACCGATGGGTGAGGGAAATGGAGGCTGTTCTCGACATCAGCGAGTGCCGAGAAGATCAGAAAGTCAAGTTTGCCACCCACTCCTTCGTGGACTCGGCACTATGCTGGTGGGACAACATTGTCCAAGCAGAGGGTAATCGGGCGATCGGGCGAATGAGGTGGCCCGAACTGAAGAAGATGGTGATCGAGGAGTTTTGTCCTCATCGGGAAATGGATAAGGTTGAGAGGGAGTTTCTGCAACTGGAGGCGGGAACCATGACACACCAACAGTACACCACGAAGTTCAACGAGATGGCACGTCTGGTGCCGGATCAAGTGACACCTCTGTCCCGAAAGATCAAGAGGTATATACAGGGTTTGCCGGCGGATATTCGCAGGCACATGATCGCCGCCCGACCGAGCACGTTTAGGTCGGCGGTGGATTTAGGCGGGAAGATTGTATGATGAGAGGACGGTGGTGGTGACTGATGGTGGCAGGAAGAGCGGTGGTGACCGGAACTGGCAGGGGAAGAGGTTTGGTCGGGGTAATGCCTCGACGGGTAATAAGAAGGCACGGGTGGATGATCGCCGTGTGGTTATGTCTGGTGCGGGATCGAGAAGGTGTGGTAAATGTGGACGGGAGCACAGCGGGGAGTGCAGGTTTGGGTCGAACTTGTGCTTCAGGTGTGGAAAGGCGGGGCACATGGCAAAGGACTGTCGTGCGGTCCGATGCTTTAACTGTGGCGAAGAGGGTCACATGCTCAAAGATTGTAAGAAGCCGAGGGCTGAGAGTTCAGGGGCAAAGAGGACGGGAGGTGATGGACCGAGGGCGAGCGCCAGGGCATTCACCATGACACAGGAGGAAGCTAGAACGGACCCTGACGTCGTGTCCGGTACGTTTTTGGTGAACCAAACTTTAGCTTCTGTGTTATTTGATTCGGGTGCTAGTAAGAGTTTTATTTCTGCTGCTTTCTGTGCTAAGCTGCCTGTTAGTAGTAGACGTGTTGATGCGCCCTTCGATGTAGAAACTGCCATAGGTAAGTCTACCAGGATTTCGAGATGATAGAGAATTGTGATGTGGAGCTCGAGGGTCATAAGTTTCCTGTTAGACCGTTTGTGATGACCTTAGGTGGTTTTGACTTGGTTCTTGGGATGGATTGGTTAGCGGAATTCGAGGCGAACATTGTGTGTCGCAAGAAGATGATTCGGTTGTCGGCGCCTGACGGTAGTTCAGTGACAGTGTATGGTGATCGGGTTACTACGATTCCGAAAGTGATCTCGATGGCGGTGGCGGGAAAGTGTATGAGGCGTGGATGTAGTGCCTACTTGGCCTATGTAAAGGATGTGGATACGCCAACACCACAACTAGCCGATGTACCGGTTGTGTGTGACTTTCCAGATGTGTTTCCAGAAGATTTATCAGGAGTGCCACCTGACAGAGAGATCGAGTTTCAGATTGATCTGATACCGGGTGCCCAACCTGTTGCCAAGGCACCGTATCGGTTGGCTCCGACCGAGATGAAAGAGTTGATGGAGCAGTTGCAGGAGTTGCTTGATAAGGGGTTCATTAGACCGAGTATCTCTCCTTGGGGTGCTCCGGTCCTGTTTGTAAAGAAGAAGGACGGTAGTATGAGGATGTGCATCGACTACCGCGAGCTGAACAAGTTGACAGTGAAGAACCGATACCCCTTGCCGAGGATAGATGATTTGTTTGATCAGCTTCAGGGTGCCAGTTGGTTTTCAAGAATAGATCTTCGATCTGGTTACCACAGTTGAAGGTGAAGGAGCAAGACATTCCTAAAACAGCTTTCCGTACGCGCTATGGTCACTACGAGTTTCTTGTCATGTCCTTTGGCTTGACTAACGCGCCAGCTGCTTTTATGGATTTGATGAACCGCGTGTGTCGGCCTATGTTGGATAAATCAGTGATTGTGTTTATTGATGATATCCTGATTTACTCGAGGAGCGAAGCAGAGCATGCCGGACACATTCGGGAGGTTCTAGAGACGTTGAGAAGGGAGAAGTTGTATGCGAAATTCTCCAAGTGCGCGTTCTGGTTGCGCGAAGTTCAGTTCTTGGGTCACGTGGTGAATCCCGATGGGATTATGGTGGACCCGGCAAAAGTGGAGGCGGTTATGCAATGGAAGTCACCAAAGACGCCATCCGAGATTCGCAGTTTCTTGGGTTTGGCGGGTTATTATAGAAGATTTATCCAAGACTTCTCCAAGATTGCTTCTCCACTGACTAAGTTGACCCGAAAAGATGTGAAGTTCGTATGGGGTCAAGCTCAAGAGAAGGCGTTTGAAGAATTGAAGGCGAGATTGACTCAAGCTCCTGTTCTGTCATTACCCGATGGAAGTGAAGATCTGGTGGTTTATTCCGATGCTTCTTACTCGGGGTTGGGGTGCGTGTTAATGCAGAGAGGAAAGGTCATAGCCTATGCATCCCGACAGTTGAAGGTTCATGAGGTCAATTATCCTACTCATGACTTGGAGCTGGCAGCCGTGGTCTTTGCATTAAAGATTTGGAGGCACTACCTCTACGGGACGAAGTGCACCATATTCACTGACCACAAGAGTCTGAAGTACTTCTTTGAGCAGAAGGATTTGAACATGAGGCAGAGGCGGTGGTTGGAACTTATAAAGGATTATGATTGTGAGATCCACTACCATCCGGGCAAGGCCAACGTGGTGGCTGATGCCCTTAGCCGGAAGGAGAGGCCCGAGCCGATTCGGGTGAAAGCCTATCAGTTGATCATGACCTCTGATGTAATGAAGCAGGTTAAAGAGTTTCAAGATGAGGCACTGAAGAAGATCATCTTAACTCTGAAAGGATGAGAGGTCTGGTTGGAGAGTTGGGTGAAAACACGCTCGGTGTTAGAACTCGATTTGATCGTGTGTGGATTCCTCGTTTTGGGGATCTACGGGGGAAGATAATGGATGAAGCTCACAAGACTCGGTACTCCATTCATCCTGGTGCCACGAAGATGTACCATGATATGAAGAAAGATTATTGGTGGCCAGGGTATGAAGCGCGATGTGGTGGAGTATGCGAGTAAGTGCCTTACTTGCTTACAGGTGAAGGCCGAGCATCAAAAGCCGTATGGGAAGATACAACCTTTGGATATACCGGAATGGAAGTGGGAGCACATCACCATGGATTTCATTACCAAGCTGCCGCGTACCCCGAAAGGGTATGATGCCATATGGGTGATAGTTGATCGTTTGACGAAGAGTGCTCACTTCCTACCGATCCGCGAGACATATTCATCTGAGAGGTTGGCTGATCTGTTCATCAAGGAGATTGTGACTCGTCATGGTGTACCGGTGTCTATCGTGTCGGATCGCGACACTCGATTTACATCTAAATTCTGGAAGAAGTTCCACGACGCTATGGGGACGAGGTTACATATCAGCACGGCTTATCATCCCCAGACTGATGGTCAGTCAGAAAGGACCATTCAGACACTGGAAGACATGCTTCGGGCATGTGTGATTGATTTTGGTGGAAGTTGGGATGACCACCTACCGTTAGCTGAATTCTCATACAACAACAGTTACCATGCCAGCATTGGTATGCCTCCATATGAGATGCTATACGGTAGGAGATGTAGAACGCCCGTTTGTTGGGGTGATATTGGCCAGAAGGAATTGGGAAGCGTCGAGGTTATCGAGGCTACGACTGAGAAGCTTGAGAAGATCAAGGCCTTCATGAAGGCAGCCAAAGACAGACAGAAGTCGTATGCTGATAAACGACGCAGACCGATTGAGTTCCAGGTGGGTGACCGGGTTATGTTGAAGGTCTCACCTTGGAAGGGTATCATTCGCTTCCGAAAGCGGGGCAAGTTGAGCCCAAGATACATAGGCCCTTTCCGAATCATTGCTCGAGTAGGAGAGGTGGCTTATAGACTGGAGTTGCCAGATGAGTTAAGTGGAATTCACCCGACATTCCATGTATCTCATCTAAGGAAGTGCTTAGCAGATGAAGATATGATTGTTCCATTGGAGGATATCGAAGTAGATGAACGGCTCAATTATGTGGAGCAACCAGTGGCAATCATCGACCGAAAGGAGAAAAGGCTAAGGAATAAAGTGGTTCCTCTTGTGCGTGTACAGTGGAAGCACAGGAAGGGATCCGAGTCAACGTGGGAGACTGAGGAAGAAATGAGACAACATTATCCACGTTTGTTCGAAGAATGACAGGTTTCGGGGACGAAACCTATTTAAGGGGGGTGGACTTGTAACGCCCGGAAATTTATTATTTTGAAGCCGGCGAAGAAAGAAAGGAAATAAAGTCCAAAGTCGAGGGACCAAACTCGCCAACGAAGAAAAGTCGTGTAATGTGGTGATATGTGTAGGGAGAGGGCAGCCCACTCTCCCCACACTTCACAAAATTCAGCTCACAAGAAGAGGGAAGAGAGAAAGAAGAGAAAAAGGGAGAAAAGGGTTGATTCGGGTGATTCGGGTGTCCAAAGTCGTCGAGTAGCAAGCCAAATCGAAGCCCTTGACGTTGTGCTTGATTGTGTGAGTTCTAGGACCCCACTTTTACTTGTTTTCAACTGATTTTGGGGCTGGAAGATGTCAAAAACCCGTTTTTATGTGTGTGTGTGTTTGACCCATTTGGGTGTGATGTGTATGATGTGTTTAGAGCATGTTTTCGGGCTTGGGTGTGCTTGTATGATGTTAAGGTATGCATTCCTAAGGTCCAGGAGGGTTGATTTAGGCTTAGAATGGGTTTGGATGAGCTTGGAGGCCGAAAATGGCAGATTGGGTTCGGGATGAACTCCATTCTGCATCAGCTAGGGCTAGGCGACCGAATGAAGGCCATACGGCCGAATGAGGGCGATTGAAGGTTCATTCGCACGATTGGGACTCAGTCGCACGACTGGGAGTCCAGTCGCATGAGGGATGTGCGACTGAGGGTTCAGTCGCATAGATGCTTAGTCGCATGAGTCCATACGCATGAGGTTAGTCGCATAGGCGCCCATTCGCAGTAATCCCATTCGCACAAGGTCCATACGCACGATTGGATGTCCATTCGCATAGATGACCATCCGCATGGGTCCAGTCGCATGACGTTCAGTCGCATGGAGGCCATGCGACTGAAGAGTGTCCATACGCCCGAACAGGGCTGTTGCACTCGAAGGAATGTGTAGTTTGACTTCTGGCCTTCGGGGAAAGGTGCAGATGTAAGTGTTGATGTAAGGTAACCCGTAAGAGCATGTAAGAGGATGGTTATGGCCTTAGAGAGCACGTAGGGCATGATGATGAGGATGTTGCATGTTTATGCATATTATGAACGTATGATATTGCCCTGTATGATGATGATGAATGTGTATGATATGTTCCCTATTATGATGTATGCTTATCTTTCTTGTGGCTTTACATGGTATGTTAATGAATGAATGAATGAAGTATTATGTAATGTAAAGCGAAAGATAATGAAAGAGGAACATGAAGTAAGAATGCATGCATTAATGAACGATGAATGAACGAATGAAAGGCTTGCAAGCATATTATTGGGGTGAGCGACTTTGTGTTGCAAAAGACTCGGATGAAGTGCAATCGTTTAGATTGCCTATGAGGTGAGCAACCTCGCCGTTGCAAAAGACTCGAGTAAGAGCTATCGTGATGTTGCCTTGGGGTGAGCAACCTTGTTGTTGCAAAAGACTCGGATAGCTTGCTATCGTGATGGGCAATTGGGGTGAGCAACCTTAGGGGTGCAAAAGACTCGGATAGCGAGCAATCATTGAGATTGCCATTGAGGTGAGTGACCATGTTGTCGCAAAAGACTCGGAAGACAGAATGAACGAAAAGAATGGAAGATAATGAATGAGATGAAAGATAATAATGATATTATCTGTATATACGTATGTTGCATGATCGCATGATAAAGGAATGGTTTTTAATGAAAGTAAAGTATGTTTTATTATTAAAAGTAGAACTCACTCAGCAACGCTGACTTTTATTGCATTTTCCAGTTGGCAGGTAATGATTGCTGAGGACGGCACGGCAAGGCTACTCAGCTCTTTTGGGATGGCATCCAATTATATAACTTTTGTGATGTAATGCAAACATGTATTTTGAAATCAGATAATGATGTATTATTTGGCAAAAGTAACTATAATGAAACGTGATGTCATTTTTGAATGTTTCCGCTGCAATGATTTCTTAATGTAATGTAATTATATGTTTTATGTGCGATGAAAGACCAACTGTAAGCGTCCCGGGAACGGGGCCTTACATATTCACTCGATAACAATCGCGAATCAAATTAAACTAACGGAATGAAAGTAATCATATATCATATAGAAAGATGATGTGTGGTCGATGAAAAGGAAAGCAAATCAAGTTAAACACAACCATGTAAATAAGATTTACTTGTATTTTAATCAAAATTGTGCAACTACGAATTGGTGCGTCAATGTACTCACGAATGCTTAAGTAAATTAACGGGAAAGGAACTTGTTATTCAAAAAACTTAAACAACAGTAGTTCTCACGTGCATAGTTTTTTGCTTTCCATAACAACCTACAATGCTATGGAGTTTTTGATTATCTTGTCTTATAAGCACACTTGTGAACCAATCTAATCAAATATGATTATATTCATCATTGCAATCACACTAATCAATCACAAACAGATGGTAGGATTTATTGCTTAAATCAAAACCAAAATCAAACAAAACTACATGAATGGCCTTTGAAATCAATCAACTCCCGCGCAAAACTCATCGATAGCAATTCACAACCCACTTCGAACACTCTTGCCTCAACAATCCATCAAATCAATCAAAATGACATTTATGGATCCAGAAAATGCCTTTTTAACAATCTATGCAAAGAAATAGGTGCGAAAGATCAAGAAACTATTTGTATTCACCCCATAACAATCGAGAATAAAACTAACGAGATGAAAGTAATCATAAATCATACAGAACATGATGTGTGGTTGATGATAAAGAAAGCAAATCAAGTTAACACGACCATGTAAATAAGATTTATTTGTATTTTAATCAAACTTGTGCAACTTAAAATTGGTGCATCAAAGTACTCACGAATGCTTAACTAAATAAACGGGAAAGAAACTAGTTATACAACAACACTAAACAACAATAGTTCTCGTGTCTATAGTTTTTTGCTTTCAATAACAACCTACAATGTAATGGAGTTTTGATTCTCTTGTTTTGTAAACACACTTGTGAACCAATCTAATCAAATATGATTATATTCATCATTGCAATCATACTAATCAATCACAAACAAAATGTAGGAACCATTGCTTAAATCAAAACAAAAATCGAACACAAAACCACATGAATGGCCTTTGAAATCAATCAACTCCCGCGAAAAACTCATCAACAGCAATTCACAACGCACTTCGAACACTCTTGCCTCAACAATCCATCAAATCAATCAAAATGACATTTATGGATCCGGATAATACCTTTTTAACAATCTATGCGAAGAAATAGGTGTGAAGGATCAAGAAAGTATTCGTAATCACTCCATAACAATCGAGAATCAAATTAAAGTAACGGAATGAAAGTAATCATAAATCATACAAAAACATGATGTGTTGTCGAGAAAAAGAAAGCAAAATCAAGTTAACACGACCATGTATATAAGATTTACTTGTATTTTAATCATAATTGTGCAACTACAAATTGGTGCATCAAAGTACTCACAAATGCTTAACTAAATAAACAGGAAAGGAACTTGTTATATAAAAACATTAAACAACAGTAGTTCTCGTGTCCATAGTTTTTTTGCTTTCAGTAACAACCTACAATGCTATAAAGTTTTTATTCTGTTGTCTTGTAAACACACTTGTGAACAAATCTAATCAAATATGATTATAGTCATCATTGCAATCACACTAATCAATCACAGAAAGTACGTAGGATTTATTATTTAAATCAAAACCAAAATCAAACACAAAACCACATCAATGGCCTTGGAAATCAATCAACCCCCACGCAAAAATCATCAAGAACAATTCACAACCAACTTCGAACACTCTTACCTCAACAATCAACCAAATCAATCAAAATGACAACTATATATCCGCAAAATACTTTATTAACAATCTAGGCAAGGAAATAGGTGCGAAGGATTAAGAAACTATTTGTATTCACTCGATAACAATCGCGAATCAAATTAAACTGACGGAATGAAAGTAATCATATATCATAGAGAAAGATGATGTGTGGTCGATGAAAAAGAAAGCAAATCAAGTTAACACGACCATGTAAATAAGATTTACTTGTATTTTAATCAAACTTGTGCAACTTAAAATTGGTGCATCAAAGTACTCACGAATGCTTAACTAAATAAACGGGAAATGAACTAGTTATACAACAACACTAAACAATAGTAGTTCTCGTGTCTATAGTTTTTTGCTTTCAATTACAACCTATAATGTAATGGAGTTTTGATTCTCTTGTTTTGTAAACACACTTGTGAACAAATTAAATCAAATCAAATATGATTATATTCATCATTGCAATCATACTAATCAATCACAAACAAAATGTAGGAACCATTGCTTAAATCAAAACAAAAATCGAACACAAAACCACATGAATGGCCTTTGAAATCAATCAACTCCCGCGAAAAACTCATCAACAGCAATTCACAACGCACTTCGAACACTCTTGCCTCAACAATCCATCAAATCAATCAAAATGACATTTATGGATCCGGATAATACCTTTTTAACAATCTATGCGAAGAAATAGGTGTGAAGGATCAAGAAAGTATTCGTAATCACTCCATAACAATCGAGAATCAAATTAAACTAACGGAATGAAAGTAATCATAAATCATACAAAAACATGATGTGTTGTTGAGAAAAAGAAAGCAAAATCAAGTTAACACGACCATGTATATAAGGTTTACTTGTATTTTAATCATAATTGTGCAACTACAAATTGGTGCATCAAAGTACTCACAAATGCTTAACTAAATAAACAGGAAAGGAACTTGTTATATAAAAACATTAAACAACAGTAGTTCTCGTGTCCATAGTTTTTTTGCTTTCAGTAACAACCTACAATGCTATAAAGTTTTTATTCCGTTGTCTTGTAAACACACTTGTGAACAAATCTAATCAAATATGATTATAGTCATCATTGCAATCACACTAATCAATCACAGAAAGTACGTAGGATTTATTATTTAAATCCAAACCAAAATCAAACACAAAACCACATCAATGGCCTTGGAAATCAATCAACCCCCACGCAAAAATCATCAAGAACAATTCACAACCAACTTCGAACACTCTTACCTCAACAATCAACCAAATCAATCAAAATGACAACTATATATCCGCAAAATACTTTATTAACAATCTAGGCAAGGAAATAGGTGCGAAGGATTAAGAAACTATTTGTATTCACTCGATAACAATCGCGAATCAAATTAAACTGACGGAATGAAAGTAATCATATATCATAGAGAAAGATGATGTGTGGTCGATGAAAAAGAAAGCAAATCAAGTTAACACGACCATGTAAATAAGATTTACTTGTATTTTAATCAAACTTGTGCAACTTAAAATTGGTGCATCAAAGTACTCACGAACGCTTAACTAAATAAACGGGAAAGGAACTAGTTATACAACAACACTAAACAATAGTAGTTCTCGTGTCTATAGTTTTTTGCTTTCAATAACAACCTACAATGCTATGGAGTTTTGATTTTCTTGTTTTGTAAACACACTTGTGAACCAATCTAATCAAATATGATTACATTCATCATTGCAATCATACTAATCAATCACAAACAAAATGTAGGATCCATTGCTTAAATCAAAACAAAAATCGAACACAAAACCACATGAATGGCCTTTGAAATTAATCAACTCCCGCGCAAAACTCATCAATAGCAATTCACAACGCACTTCGAACACTCTTGCCTCAATTGTCACACCCCGGGCCCAGAGAGGCAGGACGTTAAAGATTGGTGAACAACAACCATAATGCAGCGGAACTAAATGGTTTATTTCAATGCTTTTCATACTATTTACATTAGGATGTTTGCTTTGTTTCAACTGACAAGGCATCTCGATCTAAAATTTATAGGTATCATGAGTTATCACTTGGTCAACATTTCTTGAGGCTTCCGTAACTAAGGCTTATAGACTCAACTTTTGCCTTCAACTTCTACCCTTAATTCTCGCTTTGGCTTTAGACGTCTTCTATAACTCATCTAACTTCCCTAGCAGTACCTGAAGACATGCTCAAAAGGTTTTTGGGTCAACATAAAGTTGGTGAGTTCAAGCGCTTAAAGTTTAAAAACAAAAGGGATTCATTGGAATCCACATTAGATTCTAAAATCATAGCATCTTTGTTGTGGAGATCACAATCAACCCTGCACTCAGCCCCGACTAGCCTCTTCAAAAATAAAGTTACCGGTTAAATCCCCGTTGGGATAACCGAGCCTCAAACCAGTGGACCGTACCTGCCGGATGGTCCACCATAGTATCTTAATAAAACCTGTTACATGCCACAAACAACCCCGCAGGATCTCAGTGTGGTACCCTTCCCGTTCATCACAGGAGGCACTGTGTGTGGGGGATTCCCCAAGTAGATCTACTCATATAAACAAGCGGTTCACACAAGAATTAATGACTGTAATACAAGTATCAGCAGGTCTCAACATAACCACAACATATAGCATCATAATATAGCACAAAAATAGTTCAGTTTAAACAGAGCATGCTTCATCCCAAAAAAAAACAGTAGCAAAAAGGGGAACACTTAAACTCACCTGGTATCCTTATATAAATTCTAAGCTTGACAAAAAGTGAAGGTCTCCAACAATGGAAACCTAATTTGAACATATAAGACTTACGTTTAGAATTAGCACGATGTTATTACATGTGTGCGGTTGAGCTCTTTACTTTCTTAAAGTTAATGATTAGTATCATTAAGGTACCTTAGCTTCTTATGAAATTATTAATTGTTAGGTATTGATTTGTGCATATTAGGTTAATTAATGTTTTTATTCGAGAAATGATTCATTGCATAATGAATGTAAAAGTAAACGGTTGATATTAAGGGTTCCATATCTTTATATATAATTATTATTGATGATATAAGTAATCTATAATGTTCCAAATGATGTTTATATTGCTTACGCTTATAACCTTACGTTAAATTGATTCTTCAAATGTGTGATACTTGTATAGGTATGCATGTAGTCAAACCTCTAAATGTTGGGTAGTATTAGCAATCTACAATGCATCAAATATTATGGATTAAATTCTTATGTCATGATATTATGTTCTTTTCACGCGCATAGTATATATATACTTTTTAAGATTGCCTAACTTAGGCTATTAAAATGCTTAGCTTATTAATTATACGTTACTTAGGTGGTCCACGGATAGATATGTTTAGATTCCGCTTAACTCGTTTAATGCAAACCAAAAACATGTTTTAAACAATAAGTGTAAGTACACCTTCAAAGATCATCAATATTCCATAATTATATAGATATATTCCTACCAATAAGGAGTTAATATGATGCTAGAATAATTTGAATATCAATAATAGTTGTCATTATATTGAATAAAAAGGGGTGATACAAATCATATTTATTCCAATAATAACAAGATGATCGACTATTAATAATAATATGATGATGGATTATTAAAAATTATGAGCATTTTGCCTTAAATAAATACAAGTAAATATAGGTTTACTTAAAGTACCTATTGCACAATAGGAATACACACGAATGTATTTTGCATGCATTTTAAATCTCGAAGTCTTATAAAGGTTGAATGACATGAGGTTAAGTAATTTCTTATATGTCGTCTAACTTCTGTTTATAAGATAACATTACCAACTTGTTTATCATTAAGCGATTGGTCTCGCCATTTCGAGTTTACACATTCATTCTTGATGATTTATAACTAGTTAACCTTTTATACTTATTTGAAGCTCAATACACACCAGTTTATATATAATCATTATATTAACGTATATGGATGTCTAACGCATGGTTATACCTAACATCTCCGTATCGCGTCTTAGAACTCGCTTGATCCGACCCGCATCGCGTTGACTGTCCATTGACCAGTTTGACCAGCTTTGACCAAGGTTTAACCTAACCAAAACACACCAAGATTACATATAACACTATTACATTGTTATCTTGCAACCAAACGCAACCATAACCGCACTATACGTTACCAAACACCTCGGTTGAGCCTTCTACCACCGTAGTCCATCACTTGCAACCACTGTCCATCATGGTTAGCCACTGGCCGCCGTCGGCTGCCCCTTGGCCGGCCGGAATCCTCGCCAGAATAACCCCACTTAACCAAATCTTGAAGATCTCCTCTGTAATTCAACATGCAGCAACTAATACAACGTAAAACGGCTCCAGTTCACCTTAAACAGTAGCAACCACCCCAAACCACCAACAATTCCCCCCTCCGGATAGCACCGCCGCAGTCGGTAGCCCGCGGCCGGACCAGGCTACACCGGGTAACCGTCCAAAGCCTCCAAAATCTCAAGGATCTCGCCTTCAATCCAACATGGTGCCACAAACCAAACAATCATCAAATATAGATCTGGTTCGAAGCCGAAAATGGTTCATGGAGCTTACCAAAGTCGCCGGAAAACGAGAGAGAGAAGATAAGGGCGGAACCCTAGCTGTCACAATCTTCATCTGCCGATAACTTTCAAACCGCCACGAATTAGACAACGCAGCTACCACCATTGGAAAGATCTCGTCGAGAGGAAGAAGAGCATGGGCTGCACTTGCCGCCACTCGCCGCCACTAGCAGGCTCCGGCGGCGGAACCCCGCCGGAACACTAGCCGCCCCCTTCTCTCTTCCATATCTCCCACGTCGTTGCGAATCAGAAGAAACCACCACCACCATCGTGATCAGGGCATTGTCTTTAGTGGGGGTAGGCCGAGACTTTGCCGGAAGTCGCCGTCCGCCGCCGCGCATCAATAGCAATTCATAACGCACTTCGAACACTCTTGCCTCAACAATCCATCAAATCAATCAAAATGACATTTTTGGATCCGAATAATACCTTTTTAACAATCTATGCGAAGAAATAGGTGTGAAGGATCAAGAAACTATTCGTAATCACTCCATAACAATCGAGAATCAAATTAAACTAAAGGGATGAAAGTAATTATAAATCATACAAAAACATGATGTGTTGTCCATGAAAAAGAAAGAAAAATCAAGTTAACACGAGCATGTATATAAGATTTACTTGTATTTTAATCATAATTGTGCAACTAAAAATTGGTGCATCAAAGTACTCACAAATGCTTAACTAAATAAACAGGAAAGGAACTAGTTATATAAAAACATTAAACAACAGTAGTTCTCGTGTCCATAGTTTTTTTGCTTTCAATAACAACCTACAATGCTATAAAGTTTTGATTCTGTTGTCTTGTAAACATATTTGTGAACCAATCTAATCAAATATGATTATAGTCATCATTGCAATCACACTAATAAATCACAAAAAGAACGTAGAATTTATTATTTAAATCAAAACCAAAATCAAACATAAAACCACATCAATGGCCATGGAACTCAATCAACACCAACACAAAAATCATCAAGAACAATTCACAACCAACTTCGAACACTCTTGCCTCAATCAATCAAATCAATCAAAATGACAACTATATATCCACAAAATACTTTATTAACAATCTAGGCAAGGAAATAGGTGTCAAGGATTAAGAAACTATTTGTATTCACTCGATAACAATCGCGAATCAAATTAAACTAACGGAATGAAAGTAATCATAAATCATACAGAAAGATGATGTGTGGTCGATGAAAAAGAAAGCAAATCAAGTTGACACGACCATGTAAATAAGATTTACTTGTATTTTAATCAAACTTGTGCAACTTAAAATTGGTGCATCAAAATACTCACGAATGCTTAACTAAATAAACGGAAAAGGAACTAGTTATACAACAACACTAAACAATAGTAGTTCTCGTGTCTATAGTTTTTTGCTTTCAATAACAACCTACAATGCTATGGAGTTTTGATTTTCTTGTTTTGTAAACACACTTGTGAACCAATCTAATCAAATATGTTTACATTCATCATTGCAATCATACTAATCAATCACAAACAAAATGTAGGATCCATTGCTTAAATCAAAACAAAAATCGAACACAAAACCACATGAATGGCCTTTGAAATTAATCAACTCCCGCGCAAAACTCATCAATAGCAATTCACAACGCACTTCGAACACTCTTGCCTCAATTGTCACACCCCGGGCCCAGAGAGGCAGGACGTTAAAGATTGGTGAACAACAACCATAATGCAGCGGAACTAAATGGTTTATTTCAATGCTTTTCATACTATTTACATTAGGATGTTTGCTTTGTTTCAACTGACAAGGCATCTCGATCTAAAATTTATAGGTATCATGAGTTATCACTTGGTCAACATTTCTTGAGGCTTCCGTAACTAAGGCTTATAGACTCAACTTTTGCCTTCAACTTCTACCCTTAATTCTTGCTTTGGCTTTAGACGTCTTCTATAACTCATCTAACTTCCCTAGCAGTACCTGAAGACATGCTCAAAAAGGTTTTTGGGTCAACATAAAGTTGGTGAGTTCAAGCGCTTAAAGTTTAAAAACAAAAGGGATTCATTGGAATCCACATTAGATTCTAAAATCATAGCATCTTTGTTGTGGAGATCACAATCAACCCTGCACTCAGCCCCGACTAGCCTCTTCAAAAATAAAGTTACCGGTTAAATCCCCGTTGGGATAACCGAGCCTCAAACCAGTGGACCGTACCTGCCGGATGGTCCACCATAGTATCTTAATAAAACCTGTTACATGCCACAAACAACCCCGCAGGATCTCAGTGTGGTACCCTTCCCGTTCATCACAGGAGGCACTGTGTGTGGGGGATTCCCCAAGTAGATCTACTCATATAAACAAGCGGTTCACACAAGAATTAATGACTGTAATACAAGTATCAGCAGGTCTCAACATAACCACAACATATAGCATCATAATATAGCACAAAAATAGTTCAGTTTAAACAGAGCATGCTTCATCCCAAAAAAAAACAGTAGCAAAAAGGGGAACACTTAAACTCACCTGGTATCCTTATATAAATTCTAAGCTTGACAAAAAGTGAAGGTCTCCAACAATGGAAACCTAATTTGAACATATAAGACTTACGTTTAGAATTAGCACGATGTTATTACATGTGTGCGGTTGAGCTCTTTACTTTCTTAAAGTTAATGATTAGTATCATTAAGGTACCTTAGCTTCTTATGAAATTATTAATTGTTAGGTATTGATTTGTGCATATTAGGTTAATTAATGTTTTTATTCGAGAAATGATTCATTGCATAATGAATGTAAAAGTAAACGGTTGATATTAAGGGTTCCATATCTTTATATATAATTATTATTGATGATATAAGTAATCTATAATGTTCCAAATGATGTTTATATTGCTTACGCTTATAACCTTACGTTAAATTGATTCTTCAAATGTGTGATACTTGTATAGGTATGCATGTAGTCAAACCTCTAAATGTTGGGTAGTATTAGCAATCTACAATGCATCAAATATTATGGATTAAATTCTTATGTCATGATATTATGTTCTTTTCACGCGCATAGTATATATATACTTTTTAAGATTGCCTAACTTAGGCTATTAAAATGCTTAGCTTATTAATTATACGTTACTTAGGTGGTCCACGGATAGATATGTTTAGATTCCGCTTAACTCGTTTAATGCAAACCAAAAACATGTTTTAAACAATAAGTGTAAGTACACCTTCAAAGATCATCAATATTCCATAATTATATAGATATATTCCTACCAATAAGGAGTTAATATGATGCTAGAATAATTTGAATATCAATAATAGTTGTCATTATATTGAATAAAAAGGGGTGATACAAATCATATTTATTCCAATAATAACAAGATGATCGACTATTAATAATAATATGATGATGGATTATTAAAAATTATGAGCATTTTGCCTTAAATAAATACAAGTAAATATAGGTTTACTTAAAGTACCTATTGCACAATAGGAATACACACGAATGTATTTTGCATGCATTTTAAATCTCGAAGTCTTATAAAGGTTGAATGACATGAGGTTAAGTAATTTCTTATATGTCGTCTAACTTCTGTTTATAAGATAACATTACCAAATTGTTTATCATTAAGCGATTGGTCTCGCCATTTCGAGTTTACACATTCATTCTTGATGATTTATAACTAGTTAACCTTTTATACTTATTTGAAGCTCAATACACACCAGTTTATATATAATCATTATATTAACGTATATGGATGTCTAACGCATGGTTATACCTAACATCTCCGTATCGCGTCTTAGAACTCGCTTGATCCGACCCGCATCGCGTTGACTGTCCATTGACCAGTTTGACCAGCTTTGACCAAGGTTTAACCTAACCAAAACACACCAAGATTACATATAACACTATTACATTGTTATCTTGCAACCAAACGCAACCATAACCGCACTATACGTTACCAAACACCTCGGTTGAGCCTTCTACCACCGTAGTCCATCACTTGCAACCACTGTCCATCATGGTTAGCCACTGGCCGCCGTCGGCTGCCCCTTGGCCGGCCGGAATCCTCGCCAGAATAACCCCACTTAACCAAATCTTGAAGATCTCCTCTGTAATTCAACATGCAGCAACTAATACAACGTAAAACGGCTCCAGTTCACCTTAAGCAGTAGCAACCACCCCAAACCACCAACAATTCCCCCCCTCCGGATAGCACCGCCGCAGTCGGTAGCCCGCGGCCGGACCAGGCTACACCGGGTAACCGTCCAAAGCCTCCAAAATCTCAAGGATCTCGCCTTCAATCCAACATGGTGCCACAAACCAAACAATCATCAAATATAGATCTGGTTCGAAGCCGAAAATGGTTCATGGAGCTTACCAAAGTCGCCGGAAAACGAGAGAGAGAAGATAAGGGCGGAACCCTAGCTGTCACAATCTTCATCTGCCGATAACTTTCAAACCGCCACGAATTAGACAACGCAGCTACCACCATTGGAAAGATCTCGTCGAGAGGAAGAAGAGCATGGGCTGCACTTGCCGCCACTCGCCGCCACTAGCAGGCTCCGGCGGCGGAACCCCGCCGGAACACTAGCCGCCCCCTTCTCTCTTCCATATCTCCCACGTCGTTGCGAATCAGAAGAAACCACCACCACCATCGTGATCAGGGCATTGTCTTTAGTGGGGGTAGGCCGAGACTTTGCCGGAAGTCGCCGTCCGCCGCCGCGCATCAATAGCAATTCATAACGCACTTCGAACACTCTTGCCTCAACAATCCATCAAATCAATCAAAATGACATTTTTGGATCCGAATAATACCTTTTTAACAATCTATGCGAAGAAATAGGTGTGAAGGATCAAGAAACTATTCGTAATCACTCCATAACAATCGAGAATCAAATTAAACTAAAGGGATGAAAGTAATTATAAATCATACAAAAACATGATGTGTTGTCCATGAAAAAGAAAGAAAAATCAAGTTAACACGAGCATGTATATAAGATTTACTTGTATTTTAATCATAATTGTGCAACTAAAAATTGGTGCATCAAAGTACTCACAAATGCTTAACTAAATAAACAGGAAAGGAACTAGTTATATAAAAACATTAAACAACAGTAGTTCTCGTGTCCATAGTTTTTTTGCTTTCAATAACAACCTACAATGCTATAAAGTTTTGATTTTGTTGTCTTGTAAACATACTTGTGAACCAATCTAATCAAATATGATTATAGTGATCATTGCAATCACACTAATCAATCACAAAAAGTACGAAGTATTTATTATTTAAATCAAAACCAAAATCAAACACAAAACCACATCAATGGCCTTGGAAATCAATCAACCCCCACGCAAAAATCATCAAGAACAATTCACAACCAACTTCGAACACTCTTGCCTCAATCAATCAAATCAATCAAAATGACAACTATATATCCACAAAATACTTTATTAACAATCTAGGCAAGGAAATAGGTGTCAAGGATTAAGAAACTATTTGTATTCACTCGATAACAATCGCGAATCAAATTAAACTAACGGAATGAAAGTAATCATATATCATACAGAAAGATGATGTGTGGTCGATGAAAAAGAAAGTAAATCAAGTTAACACGACCATGTAAATAAGATTTACTTGTATTTTAATCAAACTTGTGCACCTTAAAATTGGTGCATCAAAGTACTCACGAATGCTTAACTAAATAAACGGGAAAGGAACTAGTTATACAACAACACTAAACAATAGTAGTTCTCGTGTCTATAGTTTTTTGCTTTCAATAACAACCTACAATGCTATGGAGTTTTGATTCTCTTGTTTTGTAAACACACTTGTGAACCAATCTAATCAAATATGATTACATTCATCATTGCAATCATACCAATCAATCACAAACAAAATGTAGGATCCATTGCTTAAATCAAAACAAAAATCAAACACAAAACCACATGAATGGCCTTTGAAATCAATCAACTCCCGCGCAAAACTCATCAATAGCAATTCACAACGCACTTCGAACACTCTTGCCTAAATTGTCACACCCGGGCCTAGAGAGGCGGGACGTAAAAGATTGGTGAACTACAACCAAAATGCAGCGGAACTAAATGGTTTATTACAATGCTTTTCATACTATTTACATTAGGATGTTTGCTTTGTTTCAACTGACAAGGCATCTCGATCTAAAATTTATAGGTATCATGAGTTATCACTTGGTCAACATTTCTTGAGGCTTCCGTAACTAAGGCCTATAGACTCAACTTTTGCCTTCAACTGCTACCCTCAATTCTTGCTTTGGCTTTAGACGTCTTCTATAACTCATCTAACTTCCCTAGCAGTACCTGAAGACATGCTCAAAAAGGTTTTTGGGTCAACATAAAGTTGGTGAGTTCAAGCGCTTAAAGTTTAAAAACAAAAGGGATTCATTGGAATCCACATTAGATTCTAAAATCATAGCATCTTTGTTGTGGAGATCACAATCAACCCTGCACTCAGCCCCGACTAGCCTCTTCAAAAATTAAGTTACCAGTTAAATCCCCGTTGGGATAACTGAGCCTCAAACCAGTGGACCGTACCTGTCGGATGGTCCACCATAGTATCTTAATAAAACTTGTTACATGCCACAAACGACCCCGTAGGATCTCAGTGTGGTATCCTTCCTGTTCATCACAAGTGGCATTGTGTGTGGGGGATTCCCCAAGTAGATCTACTCATATAAACAAGCGGTTCACACAAGAATTAATGACTGTAATACAAGTATCAGCAGGTCTCAACATAACCACAACATATAGCATCATAATATAGCACAAAAATAGTTCAGTTTAAACAGAGCATGCTTCATCCCAAAAAAAACAGTAGTAAAAAGGGGAACACTTAAACTCACCTCTTATATAGATTCTGAGCTTGACAAAAAGTGAAGGTCTCCAACAATGGAATCCTAATTTGAATATATAAGACTTACGTTTAGAATTAGCACGATGTTATTACATGTGTGCGGTTGAGCTCTTTAGTTTCTTAAAGTTAATGATTAGTATCATTAAGGTACCTTAGCTTCTTATGAAATTATTAATTGTTAGGTATTAATTTGTGCATATTAGGTTAATTAATGTTTTTATTCGAGAAATGATTCTTTGCATAATGAATGTAAAAGTAAACGGTTGATGTTAAGGGTTCCATATCTTTATAGATAATTATTATTGATGATATAAGTAATCTATAATGTTCCAAATGATGTTTATATTGCTTACGCTTATAACCTTACGTTAAATTGATTTTTCAAATGTGTGATACTTGTATAGGTATGCATGTAGTCAAACCTCTAAATGTTGGGTAGTATTAGCAATCTACAATGCATCAAATATTATGGATTAAATTCTTATGTCATGATGTTATGTTCTTTTCACGCGCATAGTATATATATACCTTTTAAGATTGCCTAACTTTGGCTATTAAAATGCTTAGCTTATTAATTATACGTTACTTAGGTGGTCCACGGATAGATATGTTTAGATTCCGCTTAACTCGTTTAATGCAAACAAAAGATATGTTTTAAACAATAAGTGTAAGTACACCTTCAAAGATCATCCATATTCCATAATTATATAGATATATTCCTACCAATAATGGAGTTAATATGATGCTAGAATAATTTGAATATCAATAATAGTTGTCATTATATTGAATAAAAAGGGGTGATACAAATAATATTTATTCCAATATTAACAAGATGATCGACTGTTAATAATAATATGATGATGGATTATTAAAAATTATGAGCATTTTGCCTTAAATAAATACAAGTAAATATCGGTTTACTTAAAGTACCTATTGCACAATATGAATACACACGAATGTATTTTGTATGCATTTTACATCCCGAAGTCTTATAAAGGTTGAATGACATGAGGTTAAGTAATTTCTTATATGTCATCTAACTTCTGTTTATAAGATAACATTACCAACTTGTTTATAATTAAGCGATTGGTCTCGCCATTTCGAGTTTACACATTCTTTCTTCATGATTTATAACTAGTTAACCTTTTATACTTATTTAAAGCTCAACACACACCAGTTAATATATAATCATTATATTAACGTATATGGATGTCTAACGCACGGTTATACCTAACATCTCCGTATCGCGTCCTAGAACTCGCTTGATCCGACCCGCATCGTGTTGACTGTCCATTGACCAGTTTGACCAGCTTTGACCAAGGTTTAACCTAACCAAAAAACACCAAGATTACATATAACACTATTACATTGTTATCTTGCAACCAAACGCAACCATAACCGCACTATACGTTAGCAAACACCTCGGTTGAGCCTTCTACCACCGTAGTCCATCACTTGCAACCACTGTCCATCATGGTTAGCCACTGGCCGCCGTCGGCTGCCCCTTGGCCGGCCGGAATCCTCGCCAGAATAACCCTACTTAACCAAATCTTGAAGATCTCCTCTGTAATTCAACATGCAGCCACTAATACAATGTAAAACGGCTCAAGTTCACCTCAAACAGTAGCAACCACCCCAAACCACCAACAATTCCCCCCCTCCGGACAGCACCACCGCAGTCGGTAGCCCGCGGCCGGACCGGGCTACACCGGGTAACCGTCCAAAGCCTCCAAAATCTCAAGGATCTCGCCTTCAATCCAACATGCTGCCACAAACCAAACAATCATCAAGTATAGATCAGGTTTGAAGCCGAAAATGGTTCATGGAGCTTACCAAAGTCGCCGGAAAACGAGAGAGAGAAGATTAGGGCGGAACCCTAGCTGTCACCATCTTCATCCGCCAATAACTTTCAAACCGCCACGAATTAGACAACACAGCTACCACCATTGGAAAGATTTCGTCGAGAGGAAGAAGAGCATGGGCTGCACTTGCCGCCACTCGCCGCCACTCGCAGGCTCCGGCGGCGGAACCCCGCCGGAACACTAGCCGCCGCCCCCTTCTTTCTTCCATATCTCCCACGTCGTTGCGAATCAGAAGAAACCACCACCTCCATCATGATCAGGGCATTGTATTTAGTGGGGGTAGGCCGAGACTTCGCCGGAAGCCGCCGTCCTCCGCCGCGGCTCCGCCGTGGAGCCTCCAGCTCTAGCGGTTGCGGCTGGTGCATTCTATTGAGAGCATTTTGTTTGGTTTTTAGGGTTTGCAAATGAAGAAAAGGTGGAAAAGTTGTTTAAATACCTAGTATTTTTAGGTGGGTTTCTTTTAAAAATCGCGTATATGTCCCGAAAACTTTGTTATCGCGTAACAACCGGTCTTTTGGATCGAACTTCGTTAGAAGACCTATGATAGATATATCCAATTACTTCTGCATGAAATAAAAAAATTCGTTGTATTTATCGTCAAATCCTCGGGTTTCACTCAATCTCACGCCGGTACACGCCTCGGTCGCGTCTCGAGTCACATTTGCTCTGGATAAACGTCTCACTTCTAATTTAGAATGTTATAATAGATATAATAATTAGATAAATTGTGACATCCGTCACCTTAAGGTCCGTCAATTAACGTGATTGTCCGTTATCTATTCTTTGATCGATCATTCCTCATCCTTATTTGACTCTTTATGTGGATATCATGTGTGCATTATCATCGTTGTGTGTGTGTTCGTTATAATCCTATGTTAACCTTAAAAGACTTTTAAAACTTTCATTTTCGAAACCGTCAAATATATCATTTTTATATATATTAAATGTTATTAACATAACCATTTCTTAAGTCATAATAACATTAAATGCGCTTTTACAATTAATATAAAACATCTTATAAAGTCGTTTTTCAACCGAACCAAATTTGGGAAAACTCGGGGGTTAAGTGCAGGGACTAAACTTGTAATTTTGCAAACTTGGGCTAGGTATAAATACCCCATACCAGCCCTAAATCTCCATTTTCACCATCTTCTTCATCTTCATCCTCTCTACACACACATCTTCTTCATTCTAGCACCGAATCCTACCCCTGAGGTCTCGTTTTCGTCGTCTAGACTTCATCTACAGCTTAGACTACTCGTTTCTAGCAGGTAGTCGACTTTGGTTGTCCATTTTCTTGCCTTTTTACGGCTGTCCAAAACTAGGGTTTCGGGTGTTCGGGTTCAACCCGAACACACAAGGTCGTATGGGTGCGTGTGAGGTCTTTCTGCTTGTGTTTCATGTTTGTGTATGTTTGTTGAGTGTTTCTGGAAGTCCTTGTGGTGTAAAACCCACGTTTAGAGCAGCTCGGGGGCTGCTCAGCCCGACCACAGTCGCGATTCTGCAGTTCAGGCGACTGGGTCTGTCATGCGATTGAGCCGTGCGACTGAGTGGGTCGTGCGACTGAATCATGCGTCTGAGTCAATCGTGCGACTAAGTTGTGCGACTAGGCATGTCGTGCGACTGAGTGTTATTATGCGATTGAGTCATGCGTGCGAATGAGTGTATGCGATTGAGTCATGCGTATGAATGATTGTGTGCGATTGAGTCAGGTGACCGACTGAGTGTATGCGACTGTGCGTGATTCGCACGACTGGAGTCCAATAGCACGAATGAAGGTTCAATCGTACGAAAGTAGCTAATTCGCACGATTGAAGGTTGATTCGTGCGTATGGAGGTTGAGTCGTGCGATTGAGTGTTGTGTGGTACGACTGAATGCCAGTCATACGAATGAAGGCTCAATCGTACGAATGAAGCTGATTCGCACGATTGAGGGTTGATTCGTGCGAATGGAGGTTGAGTCGTGCGTCTGGTCATGTCGTGCGACTATAATTGTTTTGTGTGATTCCTTCTTGTGCGTGGTGTGAGTATGACGTGTGATGTTGAGGTAACATTAACACAATAGCCATTGTTCGGCCACAAAGATTAAAGTCAACGCAAAAAAGGGCACAAATACTATTTTAAACAAATTAAACTAACGTTTCACAACAATCAACCGACTTGTAAATATTGACACATATTCAATACTTCTCCAATGACAATGAAACTTTACTTAAACATCATCACCAATGGCGACAATGTCTTGTACTTGGATCTACATAAGGTCTAGTACGCGTGTTAGTTTGTGTGTGTTATACGCGACCTAGCCGATACGACCCGAACCGACCTATCATTATTGCGCGCTTATTACATATCATTAATGCTTACAATAACTGTCAATAGGTGTTTGACTATTTATCTGCATTCGTGGGATTACATCGATCATACATACTTACCACTTAACAAGTGAGTTTCTTGGCCCCTTTTTACACTTATACAATATTTCAATCATTTACAACTTGGGGGAAAAGTATGCTTACTCATTTTCAATGCTGTACAACTTACATACATTTTACATACAAGGAATCAACGTGATACTGTGTTGCAAGTACTATTTGATACATGCTTGGGCCTGCTGTGTGGTTCTATCTTTGCAACTATTTAATTCTATTGTGGGAACCGACGGTTAGGTATTGGTAGTCCTACTGGGTTGATACCCCCACCCTCGTTCGATGGTATACTAGTTGGTACCATCAGTGGCCAGGAACGGGCCCTTGGGTGAATATATGCCGACAATTTCTTTGTGTACGTCGCTAGGTTTGGTTGCAAAGCTCATGTCTTGTGATTTGACTTGTGTATATAACTGTATTCATGGTATTCCATTACGCTTACTTATACAGCATCACTTACATTTTATTACATAAACCTGCGAGCTCACCAACAATTATGTTGACCGTTTTAAGCATATCTTTTCAGGTGATCATGCAAGTCCAGGAATCTAGGTGTGTTGCCTTAGTGGAGACCCTAGGGTGCATTTTGGGACTTAACATATTTTGACAAACAATCTTTTTGAACAATGTTGACATGTGTAAACAATTATCATCTTTTGAAACTTGTTCCCGGGTTGTGGGATTTAACACTTACAATTTCATCATTATGTGGTTATGTGAATCATTATCATGTTATGCTTATGGCTATGTTGTCGTAAACATTGACTAAACACGACACAAGTCCCCTTGTTGTCGGGTGTCGTCATGACACGCTTGTCATCATTTATTTATATTGCATCTCTATCGCTTACCATGTGTTATGACGATCCCGATCTCGTTACATCCCCGTGTTTCCGCTTTTAGCGGGGGTGTGACAGATTGGTATCAGAGCCATTGGTTATAGAGAATCAGGCAATACGCTTGACCTAGACTATAACCTAGGAACCTTCATGTAGATTTGCATGCTAGGACTCTGTATGCATATTATATCTCGTGTATGTGTTCCTCGCTGCTTGATTTGTTCATCTATGAGAGAGCCCTTGTGCTCACTCTTTTATGGGATGCTTCTATTGGATCTTCCGTTCCCTCTGCGCGCTGAGTTAGTTTATCAGATCCGGGTATTAAACCCGAAGAGATCTTCACAGATCATGCTATTGCGCTTGACCTTGGACATTGAGACTAACCCTGAGGAGGCTATGTCTGAAACCTCGAAAGAGGAAGGAAATAGACAACCTCCGCTAGACTAAACGTGATTGGATGCATGAACTTACAACTGTTGTGATGGATTATTATTGAGACATTACCTATTCATGGTGTGAGAACTGCACGAATTGCATACGATGTGTGATGACAATAAGTGTGATATTGACATGAAATACTGGACATGATGAGTGTTATGGATATACATTTTCAATTGATTTAAGCTTATGTGTTTACTTTTCTATGATTAGAACATGCCGCCTTGAAGAGTTACCTATAGCAATAGTGGCGGGAGTGAAGCCCCAAGGGGCAGAGGCAGAGGCAGAGGCAGAGCACCAAGGACAAATGATGCTCCTGCCAGTAACAGTCAAGGAACAGGGAACGCCGACATGGCAGCCTTGATCGCTCAGCAGTTGGCCGCACTGATTCCTACTATCGTGGCCCAAGTGAGCGACGCACTCCAGCAACACCACCCTCACGGGGATGGTGGCAACGATGATGGAGACAACGGAGAAGGAGCCCAAGGTGGGATCGAAACTGAGACGGGAAACGGAAACCCGACCGGAAACGAGAGCAACCAGGAAACCGGAAATGGGGGTACTGCCGGTATTGAGACTGGGGTGGTTAATGCTCGTCGGGGATGTTCGTACAAGGAGTTTGTGGCTTGTAAACCGAGGGAATTCGATGGGAAAGGTGGGGCGATAGCCCTAACCAGGTGGCTGGAAAAGATGGAGGCAGTGATTGATATTAGTGAGTGCCTCGACAGTCAAAGGATCAAATACGCCACCTGTTCTCTACAGGGTAAGGCCCTAACCTGGTGGAACACCCAGGTTCAAGCTCGAGGAAGAGAATCTGCGATGCAGATGTCATGGGATGAGTTCAAAGCTTTGATCACCAAGGAATACTGCCCTCTCAACGAGATGTAGAAATCAGAGCATGAGTTCTAGAATCATGCCATGGTGGGGGCAGGGCATGCAGCTTATACTGATCGTTTTTATGAGCTAGCAAGATTGGTTCCGCATCTGGTTACGCCGGAATCAAAGAGGATTGAGAGGTACATTTGGGGACTCGCGCCTCAAATTAGAGCAATGGTCACAGCAGCCACTCCTCCTACTATTCAAAGTGCAATTCTGAAAGCTGGCGCTTTGACTGATGAGATGGTTAGAACTGGGGTTTTGGGCAGAGGAGCAGAGAAGAGGAAAGATGTTGGGGAATCGAGCCGGTCGAGTGCCGGGAAGTTTGAGAAGAGGGTCAAGACGACCAGGAATTTTG
Organism: Flaveria ramosissima; assembly: GCA_025215565.1. NCBI lineage: Eukaryota > Viridiplantae > Streptophyta > Magnoliopsida > Asterales > Asteraceae > Flaveria > Flaveria ramosissima. The sequence goes on from CM046031.1 coordinate 28,624,911, forward strand.
TGGCCGTGTCTCAGGCCAAAAGAGAGTATGTGGGGCCGCACCCCAAATGTGACAGGTGCAACTATCATCATCCCCCAGGGACGCAGTGCCGGGTGTGCGCGAACTGTAGGCGCCCGGGACATTTGGCGAGAGACTGTAGAACTGCGCCGAATCTTGTAGCACCCGTCAACGCGGTTAACCCTGCCGGGAATGCAAGGGCTTGCTTTGAGTGTGGGAGCCCTGATCATTACAGAAACATGTGCCCCAGGCTGAATCGGGCACCGGGTCAACAGGGAAACAACCAGCAGCAGGTGATGGCCATAGCTGGGAATCAAGGCCCGACTAATCAGGGGAATGCAGCTCGGGGACGTGCATTCGTCATTGGAGCCAATGATGCTCGTCAGGACCCGAATATTGTCACGGGTACGCACTTACTCAATCATCACTTCGCATCTATATTATTTGATACTGGAGCAGATAATAGCTTTATATCTTCCGAGTTTGTGCAATTGCTTGATTTAAGTCCCAGTAGGCTAGAAACTAGCTACTCTGTAGAAATGGCCAACGGTAGAGTTGTTCAGGCCGATGAGATCATTAGGAAGTGCTCGTTAACATTGGAGGACCATGCCTTCGATATAGATTTGATACCTTTCGAGCTAGGAAGTTTTGATGTGATTATGGGCATGGATTGGTTGTCACAAAATGGAGCAGAGATTGTCTGTCGAGACAAAGTAGTACGTATCCCTATGCCAAACGGGGAAGTACTCAAGGTTCAGGGAGAACGACCGGGTAAGAACTTAAAGCTTATTTCCTGCATGAAAGCACGCCAGAGTTTACGAAAGCAATGCTACGCCTTTCTGGCTCATGTGGTTGAAAAGAAAGATGAAGAGAGGAAACTGGTGGATATTCCAGTGGTGCGGGATTACCCAGAAGTATTTCCAGATGACTTGTCTGGTTTGCCTCCTCCACGACAGGTGGAATTCCGTATAGAGTTGGTCCCTGGAGCTACACCGGTAGCGAAGACGCCATATCGACTAGCGCCATCCGAAATGCAAGAGTTGTCTAGTCAGTTACAGGAACTACTGGAGAATGGTTTTATTCGACCGAGTCATTCACCGTGGGGAGCACCGGTACTATTTGTCAAGAAGAAGGACGGATCGTTCCGCATGTGCATCGATTACCGTGAACTAAACAAGTTGACCGTGAAGAATCGATATCCTCTCCCCAGGATCGACGACCTGTTTGATCAGCTGCAAGGAGCTTCGTATTTCTCAAAGATCGATCTTCGTTCTGGTTATCATCAGCTAAGGGTGTTCGAGGACGACATACCGAAGACTGCGTTCAGGACTCGTTATGGGCATTATGAGTTCTTGGTCATGCCGTTTGGGCTGACTAACGCACCAGCTGTGTTCATGGATCTAATGAATCGGGTGTGCAAACCTTACTTGGATAAGTTCGTGATCGTGTTCATAGACGATATACTTATCTACTCCCGATCAAAGGAGGATCATGAAGAACACCTTCGGGCAATTCTAGAGCTGCTACGAGAAGAAAAACTTTTCGCCAAATTCTCAAAATGTGAGTTTTGGTTGCGGGAAGTGAAGTTTTTGGGTCACGTGGTTAATGAGGACGGGATTCATGTAGATCCCGGCAAGATCGAAGCGGTGAAGAAATGGGATACGCCCCAGACACCATCGGAGATACGGCAATTTTTAGGATTGGCCGGTTATTATCGTCGCTTCATCGCGAACTTTTCACAGATCGCGCAACTGTTAACCCTGCTTACTCAGAAAGACAAGAAGTTTGACTGGGGATATGCACAAGAACAAGCGTTCCAAACGTTAAAAGAGAAGTTGTGCAACGCGCCTATATTGTCTCTCCCAAACGAAACTGATGATTTTGTGGTTTACTGCGATGCGTCACATCAAGGATTGGGATGTGTACTAATGCAGAAGGATAAGGTGATTGCCTACGCTTCGCGACAGCTTAAAGTGCACGAAAAGAACTACACAACTCATGATCTTGAGTTGGGTGCTGTAGTATTTGCACTCAAGATTTGGAGGCATTACCTGTATGGAACCAAATGCATCATCTTCACTGATCATAAGAGCCTCCAACATATTCTGGATCAGAAGGAACTTAATATGCGCCAACGACGTTGGGTAGAACTTCTTAGTGACTACGATTGTGAAATCCGGTATCATCCGGGGAAAGCTAACGTGGTGGCTGATGCCTTAAGCCGTAAAGAACGTGTGAAACCACTACGTGCACGAGCGTTGGGATTGACCATTCAAACCAACTTGAAGGCTCAGATCCAAATTGCACAAAGTGAGACGTTGAAGGAAGAAACCTTGCGGGAGAAGAATTCCGAGGGTTAGACAAACAGATGATTCGCAAGGATGATGGTATTCAGTACTTCATGGATCGCATATGGGTACCCAAATGGGGAGGTGTTCGAACCTTAGTCATGAATGAAGCCCACAAGACGCAATATTCTATTCATCCTGGTGCAGACAAGATGTATCACGATCTCAAGGATCTGTACTGGTGGCCAGGCATGAAGAAAGACATTGCTTTATACGTCAGCAGATGCTTGACGTGTTCGAAGGTTAAAGCTGAACATCAAAAACCATCGGGATTATTACAGCAACCTGAGATTCCCGAGTGGAAATGGGAGAACATAGCTATGGATTTCATTACCAAACTCCCTAGAACAAGCAGCTGTCATGACTCGATATGGGTCATTGTTGATCGAATGACGAAGTCCGCACATTTCTTGCCTATCCGAGAGGACTACAAAATGGATAAGTTGGCGAGATTGTACATCAAAGAGGTCGTGACACGGCACGGGATGTCGGTGTCAATCATATCCGACCGTGATAGCAGATTTACTTCACGTTTTTGGCAGACAATACAGAAAGCGATGGGCACTCGATTAGACATGAGTACCGCCTATCATCCTCAGACAGATGGCCAAAGTGAACGAACTATACAGACGCTAGAAGACATGTTGAGAGCGTGTGTAATCGATTTTGGAGGTAGTTGGGATGCTCATCTACCGTTGATTGAGTTCTCTTACAACAACAGCTACCATACAAGCATCGGATGTGCTCCATTTGAAGCGTTGTATGGAAGGAAATGCAGATCGCCCGTTTGTTGGGCCGAAATTGGTGAAAGTCAACTAACAAGCCCAGAGATCATTCAAGAAACAACAGACAAGATTTTCCAAATCAAAGATCGACTAAAAGCCGCACGAGATCGCCAGAAGAGCTATGCCGACAACCGTCGGAAGCCTCTAGAATTCAACGTTGGGGATCGTGTATTACTCAAAGTTTCCCCTTGGAAAGGAGTCGTTCGATTTGGGAAGAAAGGGAAGTTAGCCCCAAGATACGTTGGACCATTCGAGATCACTGAAAGAATTGGTCCAGTGGCTTACCGGTTAAGGTTGCCACAAGAACTCAGCGGTGTACATGATACTTTTCACGTGTCAAACCTCAAGAAGTGTTTGGCCGACGAATCCCTTCACGTGCCAATTGAGGAAATCAAGATTGATGAAAAGCTTCATTTCGTTAAGGAACCCATTGAGATCATGGATCGAAAGGTCAAGCAACTGAAGCGCAGTAGGATACCTATTGTTCGCGTAAGGTGGAATTCAAAATGAGGGCCAGAGTTTACATGGGAACGTGAAGATCAGATGAAACTCAAATATCCACATATTTTCGAGGATGACACTCTTGGACCTAACCCCAGCTGAATTTCGGGATGAAATCTCTCAACTGGGGGATACTGTGACATCCGTCACCTTAAGGTCCGTCAATTAACGTGATTGTCCGTTATCTATTCTTTGATCGATCATTCCTCATCCTTATTTGACTCTTTATGTGTATATCATGTGTGCATTATCATCGTTGTGTGTGTGTTCGTTATAATCCTATGTTAATCTTAAAAGACTTTTAAAACTTTCATTTTCGAAACCGTCAAATATATCATTTTTATATATATTAAATGTTATTAACATAACCATTTCTTAAGTCATAATAACATTAAATGCGCTTTTACAATTAATATAAAACATCTAATAAAGTCGTTTTTCAACCGAACCAAATTTGGGAAAACTCGGGGGTTAAGTGCAGGGACTAAACTTGTAATTTTGCAAACTTGGGCTGGGTATAAATACCCCATACCAGCCCTAAATCTCCATTTTCACCATCTTCTTCATCGTCATCCTCTCTACACACACATCTTCTTCATTCTAACACCGAATCCTACCCGTGAGGTCTCGTTTTCATCGTCTAGACTTCATCTACAGCTTAGACTACTCGTTTCTAGCAGGTAGTCGACTTTGGTTGTCCATTTTCTTGCCTTTTTACGGCTGTCCAAAACTAGGGTTTCGGGTGTTCGGGTTCAACCCGAACACACAAGGTCGTATGGGTGCGTGTGAGGTCTTTCTGCTTGTGTTTCATGTTTGTGTATATTTGTTGAGTGTTTCTGGAAGTCCTTGTGGTGTAAAACCCGCGTTTAGAGCAGCTCGGGGGCTGCTCAGCCCGACCACAGTCGCGATTCTGCAGTTCAGGCGACTGGGTCTGTCATGCGATTGAGCCGTGCGACTGAGTGGGTCGTGCGACTGAATCATGCGTCTGAGTCAATCGTGTGACTGAGTTGTGCGACTAGGCATGTCGTGCGACTGAGTCGTGCGACTGAGTGTTGTTATGCGATTGAGTCATGCGTGCGAATCAGTGTATGCGATTGAGTCATGCGTATGAATGATTGTGTGCGATTGAGTCAGGTGACCGACTGAGTGTATGCGACTGTGCGTGATTCGCACGACTGGAGTCCAATCGCACGAATGAAGGTTCAATCGTACGAAAGTAGCTAATTCGCACGATTGAAGGTTGATTCGTGCGTATGGAGGTTGAGTCGTGCGATTGAGTGTTGTGTGGTAGGACTGAATGCCAGTCATACGAATGAAGGCTCAATCGTACGAATGAAGCTGATTCGCACGATTGAGGGTTGATTCGTGTGAATGGAGGTTGAGTCGTGCGTCTGGTCTTGTCGTGCGACTGTAATTGTTTTGTGTGATTCCTTCTTGTGCGTGGTGTGAGTATGACGTGTGATGTTGAGGTAACATTAACACAATAGCCATTGTTCGGCCACAAAGATTAAAGTCAACACGAAAAAGGGCACAAATACTATTTTAAACAAATTAAACTAACGTTTTACAACTATCAACCGACTTGTAACTATTGACACATATTCAATACTTCTCCAATGACAATGAAACTTTACTTAAACATCATCACCAATGGCGACAATGTCTTGTACTTGGATCTGCATAAGGTCTAGTACGCGTGTCAGTTTGTGTGTGTTATACGCGACCCAGCCGATACGACCCGAACCGACCTATCATTATTGCGCGCTTATTACATATCATTAATGCTTACAATAACTGTCAATAGGTGTTTGACTGTTTATCTGCATTCTACATTTGGGATTACATCGATCAAACATACTTACCACTTAACAAGTGAGTTTCGTGGCCCCTTTTTACGCTTATACAATATTTCAATCATTTACAACTTGGGGGAAAAGTATGCTTACTCATTTTCAATGCTGTACAACTTACATACATTTTACATACAATGAATCAATGTGATACTTTGTTGCAAGTACTATTTTATACATGCTTGGGTCTGCTGTGTGGTTCTATCTTTGCAACTATTTAATTCCAGTGTGGGAACCGATGGTTAGGTATTGGTAGTACTACTGGGTTGACACCCCCACCCTCGTTCGATGGTATACTAGTTGGTACCATCAGTGGCCAGGAACGGGCCCTTGGGTGAATATATGCCGACAATTTCTTTGTGTACGTCGCTAGGTTTGGTTGCAAAGCTCATGTCATGTGATTTTACTTGTGTATATAACTGTATTCACGGTATTCCATTACGCTTACTTATACAGCATCACTTACATTTTATTACATAAACCTACGAGCTCACCAACAATTATGTTGACCGTTTTAAGCATATCTTTTCAGGTGATCATGCAAGTCCAGGAATCTAGGTGTGCTGCCTTAGTGGAGACCCTAGGATGCATTTTGGGACTTAACATATTTTGACAAACAATCTTTTTGAACAATGTTGACATGTGTAAACAATTATCATCTTTTGAAACTTGTTCCCGGGTTGTGGGAATTAACACTTACAATTTCATCATTATGTGGTTATGTGAATCATTATCATGTTATGCTTATGGCTATGTTGTCGTGAACATTGACTAAACACGACACAAGTCCCCTTGTTGTCGGGTGTCGTCATGACACGCTTGTCATCATTTATTTATATTGCATCTCTATCGCTTACCATGTGTTATGACGATCCCGATCTCGTTACATCCCCGTGTTTCCGCTTTTAGCGGGGGTGTGACATAAATTTTTACGACGCTATAGGGCTCGGTTGACGTATTAGGTATCAGTAAAATGCTGGCGTATCGAGTATTCGCGTTTTTCCGACGTATCACAGTTGGATTATGCACGCTTGATTTAGAATTTTTTAGCAAGCATCATTTACAATACGAATCATGATTAAATGAATTTAGTTGGATAGCAAGCCATTATAAGGAGATTCCGATGTAACTTAGACGTTAGAACGCGTGAGATTACCAAACTTTACCCGATATGGTTTTTGAATCTGTTTTTAGTTTGGATTCTTATCATAGTTGCTTCGAATCACAATTCAATTTATTATTTTATGATCACTTATTTATTTAGATGGTAAATGGGTATTGGGCCTTAAATGGGCCCGAAATATTAGTTCTTATCTAAGTTTTCTTTGATAAGCCCAAATCAATTCAGGCCTTTATTGGGCCCTATAGTACTTTATGATTTCTTATTGGGCTGAATTTTTGGGGTGTTACATTCTCCCCTCCGTAAAGAAATTTCTTCCTTGAAATTTTAGTATCGTCAATATTTGTTTCCGAGTGTGTTACACTCATAGCATAAGTCTTAAGGGTTTGAAACTTTTTAGCCGAGCGAACCAGGACGAACGCTGCCGATTTAGCATCAAATAACTGGGTTCGATTTAGATTCAAGTAACTATCCCAATGTTAGAACATGCATGATAAAACTAGAGGGTCGTTTCATAAAGAGATATTTGGTTTCACCATCTGATTATATAACTTTTGTACAAATTTGACATGAAGAGATTCCCCACTGTGACTCGACGTATAATCCTACTAGGCAGCTCTAGCAAGGAGACAATTTCCACAACCCCAACGGCATTACAGTTCACACAGAGGGTCATATAAAATGTTGAAAAAGAATAAGATGTTAGTGTGACAACCTTTAATTAGACAGGGGATTTAGGATATAATAGATTAATGGTTTCAGATCAAAAAGGATTTGGGTTTTCCCAAAGAGTATAGATTAATGTCGGGAACCCATACGATTGTTCCTGTCAAGCCAAAACTAGGAAGTTTTCATTATTGATAAGAACGAAGAGATTAGGTCCTACACAAAAGTCTCTACTTTTCAAAACTTCCTTTTCCAGCCTTAACCTTCTTCCTTCTAGGATTCCCATCCTGAGGGGTTAAGTCTTTTTCTTCTACTGAGTGCTTCTTCTAGTATGCTTCCTTCCCCAGAACGGTACTGTATATCACAATCTCAGTCTTTGAGTAGGTCCATCCATATTATCTGACGCGCGTTGAAAATTTTCCTATCTAGGGTGCGTTATACTTCTTATGATCTGTGTAACTTATACATATGGTAACCGTACAGGTAATGTATCCAAATATTTTCCTGCATAACGTAACTTTTCACATGTTTCTTGAGTGGTCAGGCGTCTAGACGATTGTCTTCTCCTGTGGCATCCCAAACTTCTGATCCATGCCCAGACGAATTCGTCACTTTTCTGGAATATCGATGCCAGTCGTATAACTACACAAGTGAAGTTTTTATTAATCCTTTTACCATTCTCGTTAAATTCTAATCATAGACGCATCTCAACGGGGTTTTTAGTACTCCTCAGAATTAGATGGCCCCACTTTTAGTGAATTGTCTTCCATTTTATGCTCATTAGAAATGACAGGACAGCATACATGCCTAAGTATTGCTTACAAATCCTATCCATGAGGCTCATGGATACCGTGAATTATGTAGTTTCTCTCACACAAGCTTGACTATAACCTTCATGCTCGCCATATTTTGTTTTAAGTGCTACCTTTGTAACGCTGCTCTCCGTATATTCGTGGCTGATAACATTTAGGATGTAAGTAGTATCTTAAAATTGATTAAGCAGGTTAATAACTCTAGGAAGAGGGTATCACTTCTCCCTGGGTGACTTTATTTATTTCTCGGTAGTTTTTCCATATTCGGAGCATTCTATTCTCCTTCCTCAAGGAGTATCAGGTTTTCCCCACCGTGACATATCAGGTCTTATGAACCATTTATCTATCAGCTCTCGAATCTGCTTTCCTTCCACAAGCTCCTTAACATAAGCTTCAAATTCAGTACCTCCATACATTACGTGCTCTCTCCGATCCAAATTCCTTAAGAGCAACCTCAACTGTCATCTAAACTACATAATTGTTGTAAATGTTTCCACTAATTCCTTTATAGTGCTTCCCAATCAAGGTCAACCTTCTAGATGACCTCTTTCTCGCTCCCCTTTCTCTAAAGTAACCGTACCCTATAGGGGGTCCATTCGTGAAGCAACTCCACTTAGTCCCTAGTTCCTTATAAGCATATTGATTGTTTCAATGAATTACGAAAGTAAGCCTTTCAGTTCGAATTTTAACGTACGGAGTTTTCTAGGGTATGGCATTGGTGAATTCTTCTAGAAAAGGTTTAAAAATTAGAGGGGAAATAGTTAATGCTTACGACCGGGAATTGCTGCCGGTCTTCCTCACATACTATCTTCTGCATGTTCATTACTTCATTGTAGTTGGACCTCAAGTGATTGAACATATGAGATTTCTTGTAGCTGATCTTATATGCCTCTTAATACATCTTTTGGAGCAATAACTGAGACTCTTCCCATGTGAGTTATTCATTATCGTCGACACATTGACTAGAACGAGTTTTGAACTTCATTAAGGTGATTGCTAGTAAAAAGGAAACTAACTATGGCTCTATTAATCATATAGTATGACATCAGATTGTAATCTAACTTTGTGATCTTTGCTCTTGTATCATGAATTCATCACCCAAATAGTAGAGCTCTCGAGGTAGAGATGATTTACGAGTATCTAGGGCTGTCCGCACTGACAACCATGAGTTTTTACGATAACGGTCGTGATAATGGGTTTAGTGTGAGTAGCACCATTCGTTAGTCCAAGAACTTCATAAAGAATAAGTCCGGAACAAAGTGTGTGAAAACAGGGAATTTATCAACATTGTAGATTCAGATTTTTGTTTTGAAAGCTCGAAGATCAGATTTTCTCGGCGAATAACTCTAGCACTCGAGCTATTATCTTTGTGGATTCGGGGCTATAGAGTGAGGTCTCATTTCCTACTTATTCTGGCACTCGAAAGGTTACCAAGAACACGGCCAGTTAAAAGCATGGTCAAAATAGTTCAACTTATGTTTCAATCGAAGTTTGTTACTGGGTGACTAACGGTTGACGGTGATGAAGGATTTCACAAGCATAGTACTATGAAAAATGATGGTTAATCACTGTCGAACCTGATATTACGAATAGTACTTGGGTTAAGTGGTTCTATTACCATGAATAGGTGTAGAGAAGTTATATTCATCAAGGAATTTGAGAAAATGATCAGAGGGATTCTAGACTCCAGAATGTCCTATGAAGTGTGAGCTACTAAGGAAGAAAGAAGTGACAAGTCTTCTATGCCATTGATCACAAGAGGTGCTTCTCGGAAATCTACTACTTCGGTCTATTCTCGGCCGCAAACATTATGTTAGAGAGTCTCTTACTATGTTGAGGAAGTTTTGACGAGTTCTATGCTAGGTAGGAAGAAATTTTTAGACATCGCAAAAAATAACATGGCTAAAGCACACAAACAACTTAGGTGAAGTGCCATACTTTCAGCACGAAACTAGTTGAGTTTGAAAACAACATTTGATGATCTCCTGGGTCGGATAGTTGTATCATTATGATTCCAATAGGAGGGCAGGATAAAGAAAGAAAGAGGAAGAAAAGGATTAGTTACTACAATATCGTCCTTGGTAGCTCTTCAAGTGTCAAATGGTTTCGCCCAGCACGGAAGTTATGGAATATATATATATAATCATTGAGTATATATTGGATATTTGTGTTTAATCTTGTATGTATTAGTTCCTTGAGTGTTATACCTTGATATTAGTTTACATGACAGGGCCCACCAGAATTCAAGTGTACCTGTAAATTCACCATTACATGTGCACCCGTAATCGTCAATTTACCTTACACTATCATTCTAGTTATTCCCATCATAAGTTCCAAGTTTTGTGTAATTAGGTCAGGGAGTTATGATTCTCATTTGGTCTCCATCTGCAATTAAGCACACTTAGATTCTAATTTATGCTAACAACCTTGTTAACCCAACCATTTTCAAAGTACAGTTCAACAAACCAGGTAATGAGCAATCAGGTACAAGCTATAATAGGGAGCAGATCAAACAAAAGGCATCATGGTTACTATCTTATCACTGCATTCCAGCAAGTAACATCGTCTAAACGAAGCATATAGGCAAGCATCATCATTCCAACAAGTGTCATTATAGCATTTATCTCGTGTAACGACACAAGTCGTATCAAGTATACAGCTAATAGCAGTTGTTTCATATAACGACACAAGTCGTATCAAGTGTACATCTAATAGCAGTTGTTTCATAAAGTGTCAAAAGTCAGTTGTGCAATCAGATACGTATCTCCCCAGAATTTAAGTCTTAATATACTTGCACACCTTTGATTTCTAACATTCCTAGTCCCAGTGCTCAAGGGTCCTAGTAGTCAACTCCAGAAAGTTCCAACCACTCTTAGTTTACTCGGGTGCACCTATCATAGGTAATACCCTAATGCAACAAGGCTTCTTATAGGGTAGGGAATTTTTAATGGTATATATATATATATATATATATATATATATATATATATATATATATATATATATATATATATATATATATATATATATATATATATATATATATATCCCTTAAGGCATACAAATTAAAGATGGGTGTTCTTAGGGGGACCTATTTTGCTGCAAACTTTAGATCAGGATCATGGAAACAACCTACCAGGCTGGTCCTATTTTATTGGTTGTAGCTTAGGTACCGCAAAGCAAACCCACTTTCCTACAACCTTGGCTCAACAAAACTCAGAAGAGTCATCTTCCTAAGGTTGTCCTATGGGGTTCATAGGGTTGTAGTTTAGGCCTCGCGAAGCAGACCTACTTCTCTACAACATTTGGCTATGATACCAATCTGTCACACCCCGGGCCCAGAGAGGCGGGACGTAAAAGATTGGTGATTAACAACCAAAATGCAGCGGAACTAAATGGTTTATTACAAAGCTTTTCATACTATTTACATTAGGATGTTTGCTTTGTTTCAACTGACAAGGCATCTCGATCTAAAATTTATAGGTATCATGAGTAATCACTTGGTCAACATTTCTTGAGGCTTCCGTAACTAAAGCTTATAGACTCAACTTTTGCCTTCAACTTCTACCCTCAATTCTTGCTTTGGCTTTAGACATCTTCTATAGCTTATCTAACTTCCCTAGCTGTACCTGAAGACATGCTCAAAAAGGTTTTTGGGTCAACATAAAGTTGGTGAGTTCAAGCGCTTAAAGTTTAAAAACAAAAGGGATTCATTGGAATCCACATTAGATTCTGAAATCATAGAATCTTTGTTGTGGAGATCACAATCAACCCTGCACTCAGCCCCGGCTAGCCTCTTCACAAATTAAGTTACCGGTTAAATCCCCGTTGGGAGAACTGAGCCTCAAACCAGTGGGTCGTACCTGCCGGATGGTCCACCATAGTATCTTAATAAAACCTGTTATATGCCACAAACAACCCCGCAGGATCTCAGTGTGGTACCTTCCCGTTCATCACAAGAGGCACTGTGCGTGGGGGATTCCCCAAGTAGATCTACCCATATAAACAAGCGGTTCACACAAGAATTAATGATTGTAATACAAGTATCAGCAGGTCTCAACATAACCACAACATATAGCATCATAATATAGCACAAAAATAGTTCAGTTTAAACAGAGCATGCTTGATAAAATAAAAACAGTAGTAAAAAAGGGAACACTTAAACTCACCTGGTATCCTTATATAGATTCTAAGCTTGACAAAAAGTGAAGGTCTACAACAATGGAATCCTAATTTGAACATATAAGACTTACGTTTAGAATTAGCACGATGTTATTACATGCGTGCGGTTGAGCTCTTTAGTTTCTTAAAGTTAATGATTAGTATCATTAAGGTACCTTAGCTTCTTGTGAAATTATTAATTGTTAGGTATTGATTTGTGCATATTAGGTTAATTAATGTTTTTATTCGAGAAATGATTCTTTGCATAATGAATGTAAAAGTAAACGGTTGATATTAAGGGTTCCATATCTTTATAGACAATTATTGTTGATGATATAAGTAATCTATAATGTTCCAAATGATGTTTATATTGCTTACGCTTATAACCTTACGTTAAATTGATTCTTCAAATGTGTGATACTTGCATAGGTATGCAGGTAGTCAAACCTCTAAATATTGGGTAGTATTAGCAATCTACAATGCATCAAATATTATGGATTAAATTCTTATGTCATGATATTAGGTTCTTTTCACGCGCATAGTGTATATATACTTTTTAAGATCGCCTAACTTAGGCTATTAAAATGCTTAGCTTATTAATTATACGTTACTTAGGTGGTCCACGGATAGATATGTTTAGATTCCGCTTAACTCGTTTAATCCAAACCAAAAATATGTTTTAAACAATAAGTCTAAGTACACCTTCAAAGATCATCCATATTCCATAATTATATAGATATATTCCTACCAATGATGGAGTTAATATGATGCTAGAATAGTTTGAATATCAATAATAGTCGTCATTATATTGAATAAAAAGGGGTGATACAAATAATATTTATTCCAATAATAACAAGATGATCGACTATTAATAATAATATGATGATGGATTATTAAAAATTATGAGCATTTTGCCTTAAATAAATACAAGTAAATATCGGTTTACTTAAAGTACCTATTGCACAATATGAATACACACGAATGTATTTTGCATGCATTTTACATCCCGAAGTCTTATAAAGGTTGAATGACATGAGGTTAAGTAATTTCTTATATGTCGTCTAACTTCTGTTTATAAGATAACATTACCAACTTGTTTATCATTAAGCGATTGGTCTCGCCATTTCGAGTTTACACATTCATTCTTGATGATTTATAACTAGTTAACCTTTTATACTTATTTGAAGCTCAACACACACCAGTTAATATATAATCATTATATTAACGTATATGGATGTCTAATGCACGGTTATACCTAACATCTCCGTATCGCGTCCTAGAACTCGCTTGATCCGACCCGCATCGCGTTGACTGTCCATTGACCAGTTTGACCAGCTTTGACCAAGGTTTAACCTAACCAAAACACACCAAGATTACATACAAAACTATTACATTGTTATCTTGCAACCAAACGCAACCATAACCGCACTATACGTTACCAAACACCTCGGTTGAGCCTTCTACCACCGTAGTCCATCACTTGCAGCCATTGTCCATCATGGTTAGCCACTGGCCGCCGTCGGCTGCCCCTTGGCCGGCCGGAATCCTCGCCGGAATAACCCCACTTAACCAAGTCTTGAAGATCTCCTTTGTAATTCAACATGCAGCCACTAATACAACGTTAAAAGGCTCCAATTCACCTCAAACAGTAGCAACCACCCCAAACCACCAACAATTCCCCCCCTCCGGACAGCACCGCCGCGGTCGATAGCCTGCGGCCGGACCGGGCTACACCGGGGAACCGTCCAAAGCCTCCAAAATCTCAAGGATCTCGCCTTCAATCCAACATGCTGCCACAAACCGTACAATCATCAAGTATAGATCTGGTTCGAAGCCGAAATGGTTCATGGAGCTAACCAAAGTCGCCGGAAAACAAGAGAGAGAAGATAAGGGCAGAACCCTAGCTGTCACCATCTTCATCCGCCGATGACTTTCAAACCGCCACGAATTAGACAACGCAGCTACCACCATTGGAAAGATCTCGTCGAGAGGAAGAAGAGCATGGGCGGCACTTGCCGCCACTCGCCGCCAGTCGCCGGCTCCGGCGGAGGAACCCCGCCGGAACACTAGCCGCCGCCCCCTTCTCTCTTCCATATCTCCCACGTCGTCGCGAATCAGAAGAAACCACCACCACCACCATCGTGATCAGGGCATTGTCTTTAGTGGGGGTAGGCCGAGACTTCGCCGGAAGCCGCCGTCCGCTGCCGCGGCTCCGCCGTTCGCCGCCGCGGCTCCGCTGTGGAGCCTCGAGCTCCGGCGGTTGTGGCTGGTGCAGCCTATTGAGAGCATTTTGTTTGGTTTTTAGGGTTTGCAAATGAAGAAAAGGTGGAAAAGTTGTTTAAATACCTAGGGTTTTTAGGTGGGTTTCTTTTAAAAATCACGTATATGTCCCGAAAACTTCGTTATCGCGTAACAACTGGTCTTTTGGATCGAATTTCGTTAGAAGACCTATGATAGATATATCCAATTACTTCTGCATGAAATAAAACAATTCGTTGTAATTATCGTCAAATCCTCGGGTTTCACTAAATCTCAACTCCCGCGCAAAACTACATGAATGGCCTTTGAAATCAATCAACTCCCGCGCAAAACTCATCGATAGCAATTCACAACCCACTTCGAACACTCTTGCCTCAACAATTCATCAAATCAATCAAAATGACATTTATGGATGCAGAAAATGCCTTTTTAACAATCTAAGGATCAAGAAATTATTCGTATTCACTCGATAACAATTGCGAATCAAAATTAAACTAACGGAATGAAAGTAATCATATATCATACAGAAAGTAATCATAAATCATATTTGGAAGCTAAGATGAGGAACTTCCTTTGGTCTCAAGATGCAAATATTCACTCAAAAAGTAAGGTTGCTTGGGATATTGTTTGTACTCCTAAATATGAAGGGGGCTGGGTATTAGAAAGATTGAAGATGTTAATCTAGCTCTCCTCGCTAATCATATTTGGAGCATCCTGATTAAACGAAGATCCTTATGGGTGAGTTGGATTTATGTTCAAAGACTTGGTTCAAACTCTTTATGGAGTCATCGGCCATCCGCTGCGTCTTGTTGGAGTTGGAGGGTTTTAGTTAAGCTTAGTCCCATTATTAAAAATTTTATTTGGGCTCGGATTGGTAATGGAATGGAGACAAATGCGTGGTTTGATATATGGTTCCAAGGTGGTCCGATTGCGGATGTCCTTACTACGAGACAGATCACAAATGAGGACTTTTTGTTAACGGATAAAGTTAAATCGTTGATTATAAATAATCAGTGGAACGTACCGGTCCGTTGGCTAAGTGAATATCCACAATTTCAAGATATTCTCAATATTCAAATTGATTCAAATAGTGCGGATGAATATCTTTGGAAGTTTGAGAATAAGCTACATCCATTTTCGTCCAAAGTTGTTTGGGAGTCGGTTCGTACAAGGCAGCCTAAAGTTGATTGGTTTGATAGTGTGTGGTTTTCATATTGTATCCCTAAGCATGCTTTCTTTATGTGGTTAATTATGCTAAAGAAGCTATGGACTCAAGATCGGATTCTAACCATGCAAAGAAGGAAGGGTGATATGAACTTGGTATGTTGTTTATTATGCTTTCAAACCCATGATTCTCATGAACACCTCTTTTTTGAGTGTCAATATTCCAAGAAGGTGTGGTACTTGGTTAGAGGCAAAGCTAATATGGATTCGGTTGAGTCTTGGGAGGATATTGTGTCGTGGCTGAATGTTAAATGCAAAGGAAAAGGAGTAGATAGCTTTATCTCCAAGCAAGCGGTAGCGACTACAGCTTATTTCATTTGGATGGAGCGAAACTCGAGACTGTTCAATCATCGGACTAGACCCCCGGAAGTTCTTGCTAAAAGTATCTATGAAACAGTGAGATATAAACTTATGGGGCTTCATTCTAAAGATATGCAGAAGCTGGTGGCTAGGATTGGGCAATGGGATGTTGATCAACATCAATCGGCTCAACAGTTGGGAAACTAGATTAGTTGGTAGGTTTGTTTGACATTGGTCTATTTGTTTGTTTGGTTCATATTTTTGTTGTTTCGTTTTTTTGCTTTATATAGGGCATGTCTATCTAAAGAACTAGTAAAGGCTATCTTTACTACTTGTAATATTTGTTTATGAAATACAAAATCACCGGGGTAACCCTTTACCCAAAAAAAAAGATGATGTGCAACTACAAATTGGTGCATCAAAGTACTCACAAATGCTTAAGTAAATAAACAGGAAAGGAACTAGTTATACAAAAACATTAAACAACAGTAGTTCTCGTGTCCATAGTTTTTTTGCTTTCAATAACAACCTACAATGCTATAAAGTTTTGAATCTGTTGTCTTGTAAACACACTTGTGAACCAATCTAATCAAATATGATTATAGTCATCATTGCAATCACACTAATCAATCATAAAGAGAACATATGATTTATTATTTAAATCAAAACCAAAATCAAACACAAAACCAAATCAATGGCCTTGGAAATCAATCAACCCCCACGCAAAAATCATCAAGAACAATTCACAACCAACTTCGAACACTCTTGCCTCAACAATCAACCAAATCAATTAAAATGACAACTATAGATCCACAAAATACTTTATTAACTATCTAGGTAAGGAAATAGGTGCGAAGGATTAAGGAACTGTTCGTATTAACTCGATAACAATCGCGAATCAAATTAAACTAACGGAATGAAAGTAATCATAAATCATACAAAAAGATGATGTGTGGTCGAGAAAAAGAAAGCAAATCAAGTTAACACGACCATGTAAATAAGATTTACTTGTATTTTAATCAAAATTGTGCAACTACAAATTGGTGCGTCATTGTACTCACGAATGCTTAACTAAATAAACGGGAAAGGAACTTGTTATTCAAAAAACTTAAACAACAGTAGTTCTCACGTGCATAGTTTTTTGCTTTCCATAACAACCTACAATGCTATGGAGTTTTGATTATCTTGTCTTGTAAACGCACTTGTGAACCAATCTAATCAAATATGATTATATTCATCATTGCAATCACACTAATCAATCACAAACAGAACGTAGTATTTACTGCTTAAATCAAAACCAAAATCAAACACAAAACCACATGAATGGCTTTTGAAATCAATCAACTCCCACGCAAAACTGATCGATTGCAATTCACAACCCACTTCGAACACTCTTGCCTCAACAATCCATCAAATCAATCAAATTGACACTTATGGATCCAGAAAATGCCTTTTTAACAATCTATGCAAAGAAATAGGTGTGAAGGATCAAGAAACTATTCGTATTCACTCCATAACAATCGAGAATCAAATTAAACTAACGAGATGAAAGTAATCATAAATCATACAGAAACATGATGTGTGGTCGATGATAAAGAAAGCAAATCAAGTTAACACGACCATGTAAATAAGATTTACTTGTATATTAATCAAACTTGTGCAACTTAAAATTGGTGCATCAAAGTACTCATGAATGCTTAACTAAATAAACAGGAAAGGAACTAGTTATACAACAACACTAAACAACAGTAGTTCTCGTGCCTATAGTTTTTTGTTTTCAATAAAAACCTACAATGCTATGGAGTTTTGATTCTCTTGTTTTGTAAACACACTTGTGAACCAATCTAATCAAATATGATTATATTCATCATTGCAATCAAACTAATCTATCACAAACAGAATGTAGGATCTATTGCT
Source organism: Flaveria ramosissima (assembly GCA_025215565.1). Taxonomy (NCBI): domain Eukaryota; kingdom Viridiplantae; phylum Streptophyta; class Magnoliopsida; order Asterales; family Asteraceae; genus Flaveria; species Flaveria ramosissima. The sequence goes on from CM046031.1 coordinate 28,642,851, forward strand.
TAAATCAAAACAAAAATCAATCACAAAACCACATGAATGGCCTTTGAAATCAATCAACTCCTGCGCAAAACTCATCGATAGCAGTTCACAACGCATTTCGAACACTCTTGTCTCAACAATCCATCAAATCAATCAAAATGACATTTATAGATCCGAATAATACCTTTTTAACAATCTATGCAAAGAAATAGGTGCAAAGGATCAAGGAACTATTCGTATTCACTCGATAACAATCATGAAACGAATTAAACTAACGGAATGAAAGTAATCATAAATCACACAGAAAGATGATGTGTGGTCGATGAAAAAGAAAGCAAATCAAGTTAACGCGAGCATGTAAAGGAGATATACTTGTATTTTAATCAAAATTGTGCAACAAAAAATTGGTGCGTCAATGTACTCACGAATTCTTAAGTAAATAAACGGGAAAGGAACTTGTTATTCAAAAAACTTAAACAACAGTAGTTCTCACGTGCATAGTTTTTTGCTTTCCATAACAACCTACAATGCTATGGAGTTTTGATTATCTTGTCTTGTAAACGCACTTGTGAACCAATCTAATCAAATATGATTATATTCATCATTGCAATCACACTAATCAATCACAAACAGAACGTAGTATTTACTGCTTAAATCAAAACCAAAATCAAACACAAAACCATATGAATGGCTTTTGAAATCAATCAACTCCCACGCAAAACTGATCGATTGCAATTCACATGTAAGGCCCCGTTCCCGAGACGCCTACAGTTGGTCATTCATCGCACTCAAAACATATATTTACATTTTCTTTTCATAAATAGTTGCAGCGGAAACATTAAAAACATAATTTCATTTCATCAAAATACTTTTGCACAATAGTACAATCATCTTTTTAACAATTTCATGACACATTTATTATAAAAGCATTAAACATAAAGATGCCATCCAAAATACGCTGAGTAGCCGCCCCGTGCCATCCTCAGCAATATACCTGCCAACTGGAAACACATCAAAGTCAGCGTTGCTGAGTGAGTTCTAGTTTTATATAAAACTTACTTTTCTTTCGTAAAACCGTTCTTTACTTTCTTTAATAAAAACATTCGTTACATACATGCGTTCACACATCATACGTACATACAGATAATATCATTATTATCTTCGTCATTACGTTCATTACATTCATCATTATCTTTCACTTCTTTCTTGATTCTGTCAGACTTTACCCTCTTCATGGCACACAGCCACGATTACTGAGGTCGAATGACAAGGATCCCGTTTCATACATTATTAGGATCATTCGTTAACGTTCATTTCATACATTCTTTCTCTCATTCATCTCTTTACTCATTACCCTTCCTTACTCGAATCTTGTCTTATGCAATATCCCCGACTCATGCTCGAAAGCTGATGCTGTGCCGGGACCTGCTCACAAGCCCCCGACTCATGTCCGAAGACTGACACAACACCGGGATACGCGACAAAGATCCCATACGAGTCAATCACAGGGATTGAACTCCATCCGAGGCTGTTGCAACACCAAGTCGCTCACCTCAATAGCCATCTCAATGAATGTACGCTATCCGAGTCTTTTGCACCCCTAGGGTTGCTCACCTCATTGCCCATCACGATAGCAAGCTATCCGAGTCTTTTGCAACAACAAGGTTGCTCACCCCAAGGCAACATCACGATAGCACATACTCGAGTCTTTTGCAACGACCGGGTTGCTCACCTCATACATATGCATGGCTTCATGCTACACCCCCGGAGTTATGCGTAACCCGGGTAACCATCATACATTACACCCCCAACATTATGGGTACTACACCCCCACCGAAGTGGGTACATCACCCCCACCGAAGTGGGTACATCACCCCCATCAAAATGGGTACATCACCCCCATCAGAATGGGTACATCACCCCCATCAAAATGGGTACATCACCCCCATCAGAATGGGTACATCATCGAAGGTCAGCCACAAAGACTGGAACCCCTGCGTGCACCCTATAGACTAGCTGAACCTCTCACGGTTGAGCTTAAGGCATTAGAGCCGTGCACTTCATTTCGCTTCACTTACATACCTCACATGATTTCATTCATTCATTAATGCATGCATTCATTCATTACGTTCCTCTTTTCTTTATCTTTCACTTTACGTTACATAATACTTTCATTTCATTCATTAACGTTCAACGCAAAGCCATAGAAAGATAACCATACATAGCAAGGAACACAACATAAACATAAACATACGGCATCGTCATACGCATCAATCATACATCACATTACGCACATCATACATACGATGCAACACACGTACCGTCGTACCTAACGCAACACATAACATCATACATATCATTATCATCTCCATCAACATCCACATCATAAGCTCATCATCCTACGTTACCTCATACCGTCCATGCCCTTCACATCGTCGAGTAATTCCATCTCGGTTATCATTTCTGAACACTTAGGCGAATGGGCATCTATGCGAATGGACCCTATGCGAATGGACTATGGGCGAATGGACCTCTATGCGAATGGACTCCCAGTCGCATTACTCTCATGCGTATGGCCTTCAGTCGCATGACTTCAGGCGTATGGGCTTCAGTCGCATACTCTTCATGCGAATGAACCTCAGTCGCATGGCCTCCAGGCGCATGGACTTCAGTCGCATAACCTTCGTGCGAATGAACCTCAGTCGCACCATCCCTCAATCGCATGACTCCCAAGCACATGAACTCCAATCGCATGACCATCATGCGTATGGACCTCAGTCGCATAGCAAACATGCGTATGGACCTCAGTCGCACTTCAATCGGCCGAATGGCCTCCAGTCGCCCTCCAGTCGATCGCCTAGCCCTAGCTGGTGCAGAGTGCAGTTAGGTCGACTGCAGCCGCGGGTTTTCGACCTCCAACCCCTTCCAAACCTCTTTTAAGCTCAAATCAACCCTTCTAAAGGTTAGGGAAACATACCATGACCTCATACAAGCATAACCAAGCAAGAAATCGAGCCTCTAACGCATCATACACATACATACATGCATCAAAACGGGTTTTCACCCAAAAACTCGAAAATAGGTTCTTGGACGTGTTCCAGCCCCAAAATCAGTTGAAAACATGTAAAAGAGGGGTCCTAGAACTCACCTTAACGATCCCGTCAAATAGAGCTTCGATTTGACTCGCTCCACGTCGATTTTGGCTACTCGAACCAACCCGGGTCAACACTTCTTCTCTTTTCTCTTCTCCTCTCCAGGCTGAAAATGGGGAGAATGGGAGTGCCTCCTCCCTTTTATACTCCCTTGCATCGAAGTTTCTCTCGTTGGCGTGTTTGATCCCTCGACTTTGGACTTTATTTCTTTTTCTTCTCTCATCGGCTACAAAGGAAATTTCCGGGTGTTACAAGTCCACCCCCCTTAAATGGGTTTCGTCCCCGAAACCTGTCATTCCTTAAACCGTCGCGAGCAATTCTGTCTCATCTCTTTTCCAGTCTCTCACCTGGGATTCAATCGCTCTATGTCGTTTATCAACATACGACTTTTGGTTTATCTCTGACTGCTTTCCCTCGGGGCTTTGATCCTTTCGAGCTTCTTAGTCGTTGCCTCCATCACCTCAATATTTTTCCAAACGTCGTTTGGTGCTTGGCCTTCACTTGTAGACAAGTAAAGCATCTACTCACTTACTCCATCATGTCACGCCTCGTGCACCTTCCCGCCATTGCCATCGAAATCACCTTCGGAATCGTCGTGACTCAATCTCCCTAAGCCATCACCGTGATCCCCTCAGGCGCTGTCAACTGTATCATCTCTTTTGCAACACATAGTGTTCGCTCCGTAGTCCGTCAAACAATCCACTCTTAGGGCTACATCGAATGACGTATTTATATTCTTACCACTAACAGGCAATTTAGCACAGAAAGCAGCAGGAATAAAACTTTTACTAACGCCAACATTAATTAACACAAGCCAAGAATCTATTTACTAGGAACATACCTGACATAACATCGAAGTCCGTCCTAGCTTCCTCCGATCTTCTTCACCCCCGAACCTCCAGCCCTTTGCTTCTTACAGTCCCTGCTCTTATGACCTTCCTCACCACAAGAATAACACCTCCCCATACCGCAGTTCTTCGCTACATGCCCGGTCCTTCCACAGCGAAAGCAGGCATCAGTCCCCAATCTACATTCCCCGGGGTGCCTGTGTCCACACTTGTCACACCTTTCCGAACCCACATCATTCATGACCACTCGTTGGTCATCCACCCGTGCACCTTTGTTACTTGGAGCGGCTTCGCCGTGTCCCCATCGCTTCCCATTCCAATCCCGATCACCATCTCCTTTCTTGCTACCTTCTGTCACCACCATCAATCTTTCATCGTATAATCTTCCCGCTAAATCGACCGCCGACCTAAACGTGATCGGTCGGGCAGCAATCATGTGCCTACGAATATCCGCTGGCAGGCCATGGATATACCTCTTGATCTTTCGTGAGAGGGGTGTCACCTGATCCGGCACCAGTCGTGCCATTTCGTTAAACTTGGTGGTGTATTGCTGATGCGTCATTGTTCCCGCCTCCAGCTGCAGGAACTCCCTTTCAACTTTATCCATCTCACGGTGAGGACAGAACTCCTCAATCACCAGCCTCTTCAACTCTGACCATCTCATCCTTCCGATAGCCCTGCTTCCCTCAACTTGGACTATGTTGTCCCACCAGCACAAAGCTGAGTCCACGAAAGAGTGGGTAGCAAACTTTACTTTCTGATCTTCTCGGCACTCGCTGATATTTAAAACAGCTTCCATCTCTCTCACCCATCGGTGAGCAGCAGCAGCAGTGCCATTACCATCAAAAGTAGGGGGCTTGCATCGCTGAAACGCCCCATAGTTACAGCCTCGTGCCGCCTCCGGCGTAGGCTCTTCCTCTTCTTCTTCCTCTTCGTCATCGGAGAGAACCCTTTCAGTCTCGGGTCGTCTCCTTTCACCCGAAGGTCTACCCCTTTCCTTTCTCTCCTCTTCTCTAACAGTCTTTATCACTTCGGTCACTACAGACGGTAGGATTGTCTGCAAGACCTGATGCACTTCTTCCACGACCGCCTCTCTCATCGAGGCCCTCTGATTAGCATTCTCATCACCGCCCTCAGGATGAGGGGTCACAGGTTCTTCATGAACTACCCTTTCGGCCCTTGCCCTTCCTCTTGTGACCCGTGGTTCAGCACCACGTCCACCGTCACCTCCACCACGAGAAGCTTTTGAAGATCTTCCACCAGCCATCCTCTAAACACACTGAAAGATTCAAACACTAACACGGTCATTCAAGGAACAGCTCAGTTTATGTCAAGTATAGTAAGTCCCTAATTACAGTGGCCAATTGTGATTAGCCACTTACTTTACTCTTCATACTCCGAGCATTACCTATCCTGACTATATCAGTATCTAAATCTACCAGCAACACATAAACCATATAACATGCGCACATAAACCGGTTAACTTTACAAAAACATACCTGATGGCACGCAGCTACTCAGATTGGCATCCCATTCCCTTTCCGTCCCATTCTCAGTTTAAGATTAGGTTTATTTTGAAAATTTACCCATTTCACTTAAACTTTGGCTCTGATACCAACTTGTAAGGCCCCGTTCCCGAGACGCCTACAGTTGGTCATTCATCGCACTCAAAACATATATTTACATTTTCTTTTCATAAATAGTTGCAGCGGAAACATTAAAAACATAATTTCATTTCATCAAAATACTTTTGCACAATAGTACAATCATCTTTTTAACAATTTCATGACACATTTATTATAAAAGCATTAAACATAAAGATGCCATCCAAAATACGCTGAGTAGCCGCCCCGTGCCATCCTCAGCAATATACCTGCCAACTGGAAACACATCAAAGTCAGCGTTGCTGAGTGAGTTCTAGTTTTATATAAAACTTACTTTTCTTTCGTAAAACCGTTCTTTACTTTCTTTAATAAAAACATTCGTTACATACATGCGTTCACACATCATACGTACATACAGATAATATCATTATTATCTTCGTCATTACGTTCATTACATTCATCATTATCTTTCACTTCTTTCTTGATTCTGTCAGACTTTACCCTCTTCATGGCACACAGCCACGATTACTGAGGTCGAATGACAAGGATCCCGTTTCATACATTATTAGGATCATTCGTTAACGTTCATTTCATACATTCTTTCTCTCATTCATCTCTTTACTCATTACCCTTCCTTACTCGAATCTTGTCTTATGCAATATCCCCGACTCATGCTCGAAAGCTGATGTTGTGCCGGGACCTGCTCACAAGCCCCCGACTCATGTCCGAAGACTGACACAACACCGGGATACGCGACAAAGATCCCATACGAGTCAATCACAGGGATTGAACTCCATCCGAGGCTGTTGCAACACCAAGTCGCTCACCTCAATAGCCATCTCAATGAATGTACGCTATCCGAGTCTTTTGCACCCCTAGGGTTGCTCACCTCATTGCCCATCACGATAGCAAGCTATCCGAGTCTTTTGCAACAACAAGGTTGCTCACCCCAAGGCAACATCACGATAGCACATACTCGAGTCTTTTGCAACGACCGGGTTGCTCACCTCATACATATGCATGGCTTCATGCTACACCCCCGGAGTTATGCGTAACCCGGGTAACCATCATACATTACACCCCCAACATTATGGGTACTACACCCCCACCGAAGTGGGTACATCACCCCCACCGAAGTGGGTACATCACCCCCATCAAAATGGGTACATCACCCCCATCAGAATGGGTACATCACCCCCATCAAAATGGGTACATCACCCCCATCAGAATGGGTACATCATCGAAGGTCAGCCACAAAGACTGGAACCCCTGCGTGCACCCTATAGACTAGCTGAACCTCTCACGGTTGAGCTTAAGGCATTAGAGCCGTGCACTTCATTTCGCTTCACTTACATACCTCACATGATTTCATTCATTCATTAATGCATGCATTCATTCATTACGTTCCTCTTTTCTTTATCTTTCACTTTACGTTACATAATACTTTCATTTCATTCATTAACGTTCAACGCAAAGCCATAGAAAGATAACCATACATAGCAAGGAACACAACATAAACATAAACATACGGCATCGTCATACGCATCAATCATACATCACATTACGCACATCATACATACGATGCAACACACGTACCGTCGTACCTAACGCAACACATAACATCATACATATCATTATCATCTCCATCAACATCCACATCATAAGCTCATCATCCTACGTTACCTCATACCGTCCATGCCCTTCACATCGTCGAGTAATTCCATCTCGGTTATCATTTTTGAACACTTAGGCGAATGGGCATCTATGCGAATGGACCCTATGCGAATGGACTATGGGCGAATGGACCTCTATGCGAATGGACTCCCAGTCGCATTACTCTCATGCGTATGGCCTTCAGTCGCATGACTTCAGGCGTATGGGCTTCAGTCGCATACTCTTCATGCGAATGAACCTCAGTCGCATGGCCTCCAGGCGCATGGACTTCAGTCGCATAACCTTCGTGCGAATGAACCTCAGTCGCACCATCCCTCAATCGCATGACTCCCAAGCACATGAACTCCAATCGCATGACCATCATGCGTATGGACCTCAGTCGCATAGCAAACGTGCGTATGGACCTCAGTCGCACTTCAATCGGCCGAATGGCCTCCAGTCGCCCTCCAGTCGGTCGCCTAGCCCTAGCTGGTGCAGAGTGCAGTTAGGTCGACTGCAGCCGCGGGTTTTCGACCTCCAACCCCTTCCAAACCTCTTTTAAGCTCAAATCAACCCTTCTAAAGGTTAGGGAAACATACCATGACCTCATACAAGCATAACCAAGCAAGAAATCGAGCCTCTAACGCATCATACACATACATACATGCATCAAAACGGGTTTTCACCCAAAAACTCGAAAATAGGTTCTTGGACGTGTTCCAGCCCCAAAATCAGTTGAAAACATGTAAAAGAGGGGTCCTAGAACTCACCTTAACGATCCCGTCAAATAGAGCTTCGATTTGACTCGCTCCACGTCGATTTTGGCTACTCGAACCAACCCGGGTCAACACTTCTTCTCTTTTCTCTTCTCCTCTCTAGGCTGAAAATGGGGAGAATGGGAGTGCCTCCTCCCTTTTATACTCCCTTGCATCGAAGTTTCTCTCGTTGGCGTGTTTGATCCCTCGACTTTGGACTTTATTTCTTTTTCTTCTCTCATCGGCTACAAAGGAAATTTCCGGGTGTTACATCACAACCCACTTTGAACACTCTTGCCTCAACAATCCATCAAATCAATCAAATTGACACTTATGGATCTAGAAATTTCCTTTTTAACAATCTATGCAAAGAAATAGGTGTGAAGGATCAAGAAACTATTCGTATTCACTCCATAACAATCGAGAATCAAATTAAACTAACGAGATGAAAGTAATCATAAATCATACAGAAACATGATGTGTGGTCGATGATAAAGAAAGCAAATCAAGTTAACACGACCATGTAAATAAGATTTACTTGTATATTAATCAAACTTGTGCAACTTAAAATTGGTGCATCAAAGTACTCATGAATGCTTAACTAAATAAACATGAAAGGAACTAGTTATACAACAACACTAAACAACAGTAGTTCTCGTGCCTATAGTTTTTTGTTTTCAATAAAAACCTACAATGCTATGGAGTTTTGATTCTCTTGTTTTGTAAACACACTTGTGAACCAATCTAATCAAATATGATTATATTCATCATTGCAATCAAACTAATCTATCACAAACAGAATGTAGGATCTATTGCTTAAATCAAAACAAAAATCAAACACAAAACCACATGAATGGCCTTTGAAATCAATCAACTCCTGCGCAAAACTCATCGATAGCAGTTCACAACGCATTTCGAACACTCTTGTCTCAACAATCCATCAAATCAATCAAAATGACATTTATAGATCCGAATAATACCTTTTTAACAATCTATGCAAAGAAATAGGTGCAAAGGATCAAGAAACTATTCGTATTCACTCGATAACAATCATGAAACAAATTAAACTAACGGAATGAAAGTAATCATAAATCACACAGAAAGATGATGTGTGGTCGATGAAAAAGAAAGCAAATCAAGTTAACACGAGCATGTAAATGAGATATACTTGTATTTTAATCAAAATTGTGCAACAAAAAATTGGTGTGTCAATGTACTCACGAATGCTTAAGTAAATAAACGGGAAAGGAACTTGTTATTCAAAAAACTTAAACAATAGTAGTTCTCACGTGCATAGTTTTTTGCTTTCCATAACAACCTACAATGATATGGAGTTTTGATTATCTTGTCTTGTAAAGACACTTGTGAACCAATCTAATCAAATCTGATTATATTCATCATTGCTATTACACTAATCAATCACAAACAGAACGTAGGATTTATTGCTTAAATCAAAATCAAAATCAAACACAAAACCAAATGAATGGTGTGACAACCCTAAGTATAAAATTTCATACGCTAGTATATTTTAAATAAACCATCATATTATTACGCTACACTTGGTTAACTCATATAAACCATATATGTTTATGTACATGTGTGGTGTACGTACGCATGTTTTCATTTTAATTATGCATGTGTTATCTTTGTTAAAATACAAATGTATATTATATGTCTATGTGAATATATGTGCTACTCATTGCATGCTTGCATGCATGCACAAGAAATTACGTGTGCATGTACTCAAGTATATAATCCTTTGATATTGAACCATATATGATCAAGATACATCAACTTCACAACATCAAACAAACCAAAATACAACCCAACCAAACATCATAAACATAAGTTAACATCAAGAGAAACTTGACATCAAAACAAATCTAAACAAATCTCCTACACTTAAACCCTAAACCAAAGTACCATCTAAGATTAAGAACCGGCTCATTAACCCTTAAACACCCGACTTAAGAGGTGATTAACACCTCAAATCGGGCGGACACCTCACCACCCATCAAAACCGCCACCTAGCTACCCAAACACTAAGCATATTTGGGTGCATGCCACCTTGTAAGCCTAGAGTCCTAGGGTCATGATGAGGCTTTAATGGCAGCCGACTTCATCTCTTTTATTTGAAGCTCTCGGTTGAAAGGAACACACCACAACTCCACCGATTACCACACCAACAAACACTCTCGGTCACCATCACCTCAGTCGAACACCACAACCATTTTTTTACCAACACTTCTCACCACCCGAACACCATACACCACCACCATCATCCCCACTCTCAGACATCACCATAGCAACCGCATATTATCACCATCTCCCACACATCTCTCAGTTAGATAGCAGCAACATCCAAGCCTCGTGTAAACACCACCTCCGGAAGATTATCAAGAACACCAAAACCAAGCGGATTCATAGGCCATCTTCACTATTTTCTCATACTCTCCCTCTGTCAAAATCAAGGTTCTAACCTCTAAAACCCTACTTGATTAAGGTTATGAAAATTAAACATGTGTTTAAATAAACACATGTGACTAGCCCTTTTGATTAAACACTCAAGATTTTTATAAAAACATATAAACTCAAACTTATTTTTCAGACAATAAGGAAGCTTTTAAGAATCTGAAATAAACAAAACAAACCTTAAAAATCAAATTTATAAAAAGGAATTATCAACAAAAGGGTTAAAAACCTAGATATAACTTGTTAAAATCAGTTCTTCATGATAACAACTATGATTGTGGGAACAAACATTGAAAATATATTTAGAATATTAGGAAATAAAGTTCTGTAAATTTTGGTGCCATTCCTATAAATAATTTATATAAAATATCTAAGAATTTAAAAGGAAAAATCATGCTGGAAGAACCGACCCTGGCAAATGTGTGGAAACATTATATATTGACAATTACAATTTATAGAACTTACTGAGAAAGTTTCGTGACCTAACTCAAAAATATGCCCAAGATATGAATTTTTAATTATTCTGCCAACTGAAAATCAGGAAAAATACTTAAACTATGAAATAAATTATGAGAAATTTAGATAAAATATAAAAATCAAAGTGGAACAGTTTGTGTAAAAATGGGAATTTTCGAGCATATTCTGATATTTTTACTAAATATTGGTAAAATGAGAAAAATTGTAAAAATTGACTCTTCTATGATTTAGGATATAAGAAAATTTTGAAAGACTGTAAAAATTAATGCAAATATTCTGACCAAATTTGATTAATTTTAGAGGCCCGAAGGTATTTCTAATGAATTATTTAAATAATATAAAAACAATAGAAAATAAGCTGAAAATAATAGAGAAATGAAATTTTACTATATTATGTCTAATATTAGAATGTATCTACTGTAAAAATTTCGTGATGTATACATAAGCATAACTTCTAAAATAAATTTTATAGTTTGAGGTGCTAAAAATGTTAATGAAAATACATTTTTCTAAACTATAAATATTTTTATTTATAGGTTAACATTGGGAGTAAAAGGTGAGATTCATAGCCCCATTTTTATTTTTATAAACTTTTGGGGGAAAAAGCATACTGTTTTTATGAATTGATGCATTATTAAGATTTTTGAGATTTATGTTACAACCATTAATTCGGATGTAGAACCGTTAGATAATATTGGTAGCGCTACTTAGGAAATATTTCCTGCATTAACAGGATGAGTGTTGTGATGCTATATTATCTGATTTATGAATTATGATATGACAGATATGAATGATCTGATTGCTAAGTAAGGTTTGGTTGTATGTAATGCATCAATGCTATTTGCTTATAATAAACCTATGAACTCACCAACTTTGTGTTGACTATTTTGAGTATGCTTTTTCAGGAGTTCATCATGACTAACAGCTTAATATTCTCTTTTGATGTGTATAATGGCTGGGGAGAGATAGTGGGAAAAGTTTGTGTAAATCTGACAGTTAACCTGTATGATCTCAGTGTATCGGTGGATGCTCACTTCCATCGTCTCTGAAGATGTAGCTGTTAGATCTTATTGATGTAATAGGATTATGTTATTTCAAATTTTGACTATTATGAATTAATGTAATCCTAATCTCTATGTTATGTTATGAATTATGTTATGTTTATATGATATTTGTTTAAAATTTGTGAATCAATGAGTTCTGATCAAACAAGTCACACCCTAAGCATTTCACGCTTCCGCCGGGATGTGACAGGTTGGTATCAGAGCCATTGGTTATAGAGAATTAGGTATCATAAAATGCCTAGACTATAACCATAAGCTCATATCAGTATGATTATGTGTATACATGAATTTGTGTGATTTCATGAATATTCTAACATTTTCTCTTAATAAATTTAAAGGCAAAAGATTTATTTATAATATGTGAAATAAGTAACTAATTGTTTTGTTCAAATTATGAAAGGATTTGTTTTGCAGCCATGAGTACTGATAACTATCTCAATGAGACTGACTCATCCGAATATTCGGACTATAACGATTATAAAGAATTTACACCTGCACCTGAACCTCAACAAGTCTTAGAACCTCCTCAACCCAAAGTTGAAAATAATCATAAGCCCAAATTTTATGTCCGTCGTGCACCGGTAACAGTAGGAGGATATACCATTAAAACTCCCAGGAAAAAGGTATGACCCGGAAACAAGTTCAAAGCTAAGCAAGATGAGGACGAAGAAATACAAAAGATTGATTCCCCCAAGAACGAAGAAAGAGAGGCTAAAAGACAAAAGGTGGATGAAGACCAAATCGCAGCAGCTCAACAAACTCTTAAACAGCTTAAGAAAATTCAACGAGGAATCAAGAATATTCAGAAGGATGTTAAAGAACTGAAAGCACCCAAAAGAAACATCTTTTCAAGAATATGGAAATGGATGCATGGAAATTAGAAATTATCTTTTAACCCTAAAATATGAAAATCCCTAATAAGAACTTGAATGAAATATATCTTTTATGTTTGAATTATTATTTGTTATGTGCTAGCTAGAATATTATTAAGAATCTAAAAATTCTTTTAATATTGACTACAAATAACTATAGAAAATCATGCCGCCAAGAAGGAACACACAGCCCGTAAGAAGAACGGCGCGAGTAGGACGACCTAGAATCAGACTTGGGGAAGAAACTCCTATAAACCCAACCACCAATGAAGATGAAATAATCTCACGGATAGTGTCACAGCAATTAGAGGCTGCCATACCCATACTAGTAACCCAGCTTCAACAAAACCTAAACCTCGGAACAACAACACCAGGCAACGAGATACCCATGGATGATACCATGTGAGAACAACCAGAAGAGGAAGCTATAACTGAAAAAGGATGTTCTTACAAGACTTTTATGTCATGTTGGCCCCGGGAATTTGATGGTAGAAGCGGAGCTGTACAAGCCCTACGCTGGTTAGATGAGATGACATCAACCCTAGAAATCAGTAAATGTGCCAATAACAACAAAACCTTGTTTGCTTCGCATTCATTAAAAGGGGAGGCACAATCCTGGTGGAAAATGGAAATGCACACTAAAGGTAGGCAATTCATGAATGAATTAAGTTGGGAAGAATTCAGGGGTTTAGTTATAGAAAAATATTGTCCCTATAATGAAATAGAAAAAATAGAAACCGAATTCTTAGCATTAGAAATGAAAGGAGCAACACATCGGGAGTACACCGACAGGTATAATGAACTCTCAAGGTTAGTACCACATCTAGTGGCCCCAGAATCAAAAAGAATAGGAAGATATATTTGGGGATTAGTGCCACAAATAAGGGGACTAGTAAAATCTGCTATGCCCAAGACCTTTCAAGATGCCGTAAGCCTATCAGGGAGCTTAACAGATGAAATGATAAGAAACGGATCATTAAGTAACCCTAGATCAGGAGAAAAGAGAAAGTGGAGTGATGATAATCTAGGAGGAAGATTTAAAGGAAATCCTCAGAAAAGAATAGTTCGACAGCCCACCCGGAACTTCTTAGGAATGACAAGGGAAAAGAAACCACAAGCAGAAAACCAGCCATGGTGCAGTACTTGCCAGAGATATCATCAAGGCAATTGCGCAATGGTAATCTGTTACAACTGCAAGAAAAAGGGACATATATCCCGAGACTTTAAAAGCCCCGCAAATCCAAAACCAGTCTGTTATCAATGTGGAAACGAAAACCATCGTCGGAACGAATGTCCACAACTAAAGGAAAAGGCTTTGGTCAACCAGAACAACCCTCGGGGAAGAGCATTTGTGATGCAAGCGGAAGAAGCTCGACACGAACCAGAGGTTGTCACGGGTACGTTTCCTATAAACAATCAGTACGCTACTGTACTATTTGATACTGGAGCAACCCGTAGTTTTGTTTCAAATATGTTTAGACCACTGCTTAACCTAACCTCAGAAAAGTTAAATCAAAAATATATGATAGAACTAGCTGATGGTAAGATAATTGAAGCTTATGAAATCATTCCTAATTGCACTATGAATCTAGATGAAAACTATTTCAATATAGATCTAATTCCTATTGATTTAGGAGGATTTGATATTGTTGTAGGAATGGATTGGTTAAGTAAAAATCAGACTGAAATAGTATGTGGTAAGAAAATGATCAAAATTCCTCTGATTAATGAAAATAGAACATTGTGTATATATGGTGAAAAACCTAGAGGTGTCATAAAGATAATTTCCTGTAAGAACGCACAAAAATATTTAAGGAAGAAATGTTTAGCTTTCCTAGCCCATATTGTCGACACCAAAATAGAAAAAGTAAACCTAGAAAATGTTCCAATTGTCAATGAATATTCCGATATATTTCCTGATGAATTACCTGGTTTACCACCCCCTCGTCAAGTAGAGTTCAAAATTGAATTGATACCAGGAACAACCCCTATTGCTAAGGCACCTTACCGTTTAGCACCTACAGAAATGAAGGAATTAATGAGCCAACTTCAAGAATTACTGGACAAGGGATTTATACGCCCTAGTGTATCACCTGGGGAGCACCGGTTTTATTTGTTAAAAAGAAGGATGGAACGTTTAGAATGTGTATAGACTATAGGGAACTCAATAAGGTAACTGTGAAGAATAGATATCCCTTACCTAGAATAGACGACCTATTTGATCAGTTACAAGGATCTAGTTACTTTTCAAAAATAGACTTAAGATCAGGATATCATTAGTTAAGAATACAGGATGAGGATATACCAAAGACAGCATTCAGAACAAGGTACGGACATTATGAATTTCTGGTAATGCCATTTGGATTAACCAATGCTCCAGCCATATTTATGGATCTGATGAATAGAATATGTAAGCCCTACCTAGATAAGTTTGTCATAGTTTTTATAGACGACATTCTAATCTATTCTAAGAATAAGG
The DNA here is from genome assembly GCA_025215565.1 of Flaveria ramosissima. NCBI lineage: Eukaryota > Viridiplantae > Streptophyta > Magnoliopsida > Asterales > Asteraceae > Flaveria > Flaveria ramosissima. Next base: position 28,658,206 of record CM046031.1, read on the forward strand.
AGGATCATGAACAACACTTAAGGTTGACATTGGAATTGTTAAGAAAAGAGAAACTATATGCAAAATTCTCAAAATGTGAATTTTGGAAAAGGGAGGTGCAATTCCTTGGACACATAGTCAATCAAGAAGGTATACAGGTAGATCCAGCAAAAATAGAAGCTGTTAAGAAATGGGAGGACCCCAAAACACCGACAGAAGTACGCCAATTCTTAGGACTGGCCGGATATTATAGGAGATTCATAGAAGATTTTTCAAGGATAGCTCAACCCCTGACTGAATTAACGCAAAAGGACAAGCCATATGTCTGGGGAGAAAAGCAAAAGGTTGCATTCGAACTCTTAAAAAGTAAATTATGTAGTGCACCTATCTTGTCATTACCAGAAGGGACTGATGATTTTATAGTATATTGTGACGCGTCCCGTCAAGGATTTGGATGTGTGTTAATGCAACGAAATAGAGTCATTGCCTATGCCTCCAGACAACTTAGAGGAAGTGAAAAGAATTACACTACTCATGATTTGGAATTAGGAGCAGTAGTATTTGCACTTAAGATTTGGAGACATTATCTGTATGGAACAAAATGTACAATATATACAGATCATAAGAGTTTACAGCACATATTTGATTAGAAAATGTTGAATATGAGACAAAGGAGATGGATAGAACTATTAGGTGATTATGATTGTGAAATCAAATACCATCTAGGTAAGGCGAATGTAGTAGCAGATGCTTTAAGTAGAAAGGATAGGGTTAAACCATTGCGAGTACGGGCCATGAGAATAGAACTGCAGTCAGACCTGTTAAAACAAATACGGGAAGCCCAACAAAAAGGCAAACTAGAGATAAAAGGGCAAATAAAGGATTTGGAGGAAGATACAAATGGAATTCTAAAGTTCCAAGGAAGAATATGGATACCCGATGATGTTATGCTTAGAAGAATCATACTACAAGAGGCACATAAGTCAAAATATTCTATACATCCAGGAAATAACAAAATGTATAAAGATTTGAAAAGCTATTACTGGTGGCCTGGCATGAAGAGATCAGTCGGAGAATTTGTAGAAAGATGCAATACATGTTCAAGAGTTAAAGCAGAACACCAAAAGCCTTCAGGATATCTGCAACAACTCGAGATTCCAGAATGGAAATGTGACTAGATCACCATGGATTTTGTAACCAAACTACCAAGAACCTCAAGTGGATATGACACAATTTGGGTTATAATAGATAGATTAACCAAATCAGCACATTTCTTGCAAATCAGAGAAGATTATAAAATAGAGAAATTAGCAAGAATTTACATACGGGAATTTGTGTCCAGACATGGGATACCCATCTCAATTATATCCGACAGAGATAGTAGATTCATATCAAGGTTTTGGCAAACCTTACAAAAAGCTCTAGGAACCCAAATAAACCTTAGTACAGCCTTCCATCCGCAAACAGATGGACAAAGTGAAAGGACAATTCAAACATTAGAAGATATGTTACGTGCTTGTGCATTGGACTTTGGTGGCAACTGGGATATACACCTACCTTTGATAGAGTTTTCTTATAATAATAGCTATCATTCCAGTATTAGAACCGCCCCATTTGAAGCTTTGTATGGAAGAAAATGCAGATCACCACTAAGTTGGAATGAAATAGGAGATAAACAACTCATAGGCCCTGACCTAATTCAAGAAACATCTGACAAAATCAAGGAAATCAAGAATAGACTAAAAACAGCACGGGATCGACAGAAAAGTTATGCTGATAAAAGGAGAAAGCCACTAGAATTTCAAATTGGAGATAAAGTCAAATCTAAAAATATCACCCACCAAAGTAATCTTTCGATTTGGAAAGATAAAAAAGTTAAACCCTAGATATGTTGGACCATTTGAAGTCACTGACAAAGTTGGTCCAGTTGCATATAGGTTAGATTTACCCCAAGAATTAAGAGAAGTACACAACACGTTTCATGTGTCCAATCTGAAGAAATGTCTAACAGATGAGACATTAAAAATTCCAGTTCAAGAAATAAAAATAGACAAAAAGCTTCATTTTACGGAAGAACCAATAGCCATATTGGACAAAGAAGTTAAAAAGCTAAGAAGGAGCAAAATTCCCATAGTGAAAGTTAAGTGGAATGCTAGGAGAGGACCAGAATATACGTGGGAAAGAGAAGATGAAATCAGAAGGAAATACCCCCATCTATTTTAAGTCAACGGTCAGATAAGTTCATCTCAAACTTAAGTATTACTATCCAAATAAATTTCGGGACGAAATTATTTTTACGGGGGGAGAATGTGACAACCCTAAGTATAAAATTTCATACGCTAGTATATTTTAAATAAACCATCATATTATTACGCTACACTTGACTAACTCATATAAACCATATATGTTTATGTACATGTGTGGTGTACGTACGCATGTTTTCATTTTAATTATGCATGTGTTATCTTTGTTAAAATACAAATGTATATTATATGTCTATGTAAATATATGTGCTACTCATTGCATGCTTGCATGCATGCACAAGAAATTACGTGTGCATGTACTCAAGTATATAATCCTTTGATATTGAACCATATATGATCAAGATACATCAACTACACAACATCAAACAAACCAAAATACAACCCAACCAAACATCATAAACACAAGTTAACATCAAGAGAAACTTGATATCAAAACAAATCTAAACAAATCTCCTACACTTAAACCCCAAACCAAAGTACCATCTAAGATTAAGAACCGGCTCATTAACCCTTAAACACCCGACTTAAGAGGTGATTAACACCTCAAATCGGGCGGACACCTCACCACCCATCAAAACCGCCACCTAGCTACCCAAACACTAAGCATATTTGGGTGCATGCCACCTTGTAAGCCTAGAGTCCTAGGGTCATGATGAGGCTTTAATGGCAACCGACTTCATCTCTTTTATTTGAAGCTCTCGGTTGAAAGGAACACACCACAACTCCACCGATTACCACACCAACAAACACTCTCGGTCACCATCACCTCAATCGAACACCACAACCATTTTTTTACCAACACTTCTCACCACCCGAACACCATACACCACCACCATCATCCCCACTCTCAGACATCACCATAGCAACCGCATATTATCACCATCTCCCACACATCTCTCAGTTAGATAGCAGCAACATCCAAGCCTCGTGTAAACACCACCTCCGGAAGATTATCAAGAACACCAAAACCAAGCGGATTCATAGGCCATCTTCACTATTTTCTCATACTCTCCCTCTGTCAAAATCAAGGTTCTAACCTCTAAAACCCTACTTGATTAAGGTTATGAAAATTAAACATGTGTTTAAATAAACACATATGACTAACCCTTTTGATTAAACACTCAAGATTTTTATAAAAACATATAAACTCAAACTTATTTTTCAGACAATAAGGAAGCTTTTAAGAATCTGAAATACACAAAACAAACCTTAAAAATCAAATTTATAAAAAGAAATTATCAACAAAAGGGTTAAAAACCTAGATATATGTAAGGCCCCGTTCCCGGGACGCTTACAGTTGGTCATTCATCGCACATAAAACATATAATTACATTTGCATTAAGAAAACATTGCAGTGGAAACATTCAAAAATGACATCACATTTCATTATAAATACTTTTGCCAAATAATACATCATTATCTGATTACAAAATACGTGTTTGCATTATAACACAAAAGCTTCATAAATGGATGCCATCCCGAAAGAGCCGAGTAGCCTTGCCGTGCCATCCTCAGCAATCGTTTACCTGCCAACTGGAAAATGTAATAAAAGTCAGCGTTGCTGAGTGAGTTCTAGTTTTATAAAATAAATATACTTTACTTTCATTGAAAATCGTTCCTTTTATCATGCGATCATTCAATATACATATACACAGATAATATCATTATTATCTTTCATCATCATTCATTATCTTCCGTTCTTTTCGTTCATTCTGTCTTCCGAGTCTTTTGCGACAACATAGTCGCTCACCTCAATGGCAATCTTAATGATTGCACGCTATCCGAGTCTTTTGCACCCCTAAGGTTGCTCACCCCAATTGCCCATCACGATAGCAAGCTATCCGAGTCTTTTGCAACAACAAGGTTGCTCACCCCAAGGCAACATCACGATAGCACTTACTCGAGTCTTTTGCAACGACAAGGTTGCTCACCTCATAGGCAATCTAAATGATTGCACTTCATCCGAGTCTTTTGCAACACAAAGTCGCTCACCCCAATAAATATGCTTGCAAGCCTTTCTTTCGTTCATTCATCTTTCAATAATGCATGCATTCTTACTTCATGTTCCTCTTTCATTATCTTTCGCTTTACATTATATACTTCATTCATTCATTCATTCATTCATTAGCATGACATGTAAAGCCACAAGAAAGATAAGCATACATCATATTAAGGAACATTCATACACATTCATCATCATCATACAGGGCAACATCATACATTCATAATATGCATAAACATGCAACATCATCATCATCATGCCCTATATGCTCTCTAAGGCCATAACCATCCTCTTACATGCTCTTATGGGTTACTTTACATCAAACTTACATCTGCACCTTTCCCCGAAGGCCAGAAGTCAAACTACACATTCCTTCGAGTGCAACAGCCCTATTCGGGCGTATGAACACTTTTCAGTCGCATGGCCTCCATGCGACTGAACATCATGCGACTGGACTTATGCGGATGGACATCTATGCGAATGAACATCCAATCGTGCGTATGAACCTTGTGCGAATGGGATCACTACGAATGGGCACCTATGCGACTGACCTCATGCGAATGGACTCCCAGTCGTGCGACTGAAACCTTAGTCGTGCGATTGAACCCTCAATCGTGCGAATGAATCCCAATCGTGCGAATGACCCTCAATCGCCCTCATTCGGCCGTATGGCCTTCATTCGGTCGCCTAGTCGTAGTTAATGCAGAATGGAGTTCATCCCGAACCCAATCTGCCATTTTCGGCCTCCAAGCTCATCCAAACCCATTCTAAGCCTAAATCAACCCTCCTGGACCTTAGGAATGCATACCATAACACCATACAAGCACACACAAGCCCGAAATCATACTCTAAACGCATTATACACATCACACCCAAATGGGTCAAACACACACACTTGTAAAAACGGGTTTTGAACATTTTCCAGCCCCAAAATCAGTTGAAAACAAGTAAAAGTGGGGTCCTAGAACTCACACAATCGAGCACAAAGACAAGAGCTTCGATTTGGCTTGCTACTCGACGGATTTGGACACCCGAATCACCCGAAACACCACTTTTTCTTCTTTTTCTCCTCTTTTCTCTCCTCTCTTCTTTGTGAGCTGAAATTTTGGTGTGTGTGGGGAGAGTGGGCTGCTCTCTCCCTACACATACCACCACATCTCCCAACTTTTCTTCGTTGGCGAGTTTGGTCCCTCGGCTTTGAACTTTATTTCTTTTCTTTCTTCGCCGGCTTCAAAATAATAAATTTCCGGGTGTTACAAGTCCACCCCCCTTAAATAGGTTTCGTCCCCGAAACCTGTTATTCTTCGAACAAACGTGGATAATGTTGTCTCATTTCTTCCTCAGTCTCCCACGTTGACTCGGATCCCTTCCTGTGCTTCCACTGTACACGCACAAGAGGAACCACTTTATTCCTTAGCCTTTTCTCCTTTCGGTCGATGATTGCCACTGGTTGCTCCACATAATTGAGCCGTTCATCTACTTCGATATCTTCCAATGGGACAATCATATCTTCATCTGCTAAGCACTCCCTTAGATGAGATACATGGAATGTCGGGTGAATTCCACTAACTCATCTGGCAACTCCAGTCTATAGGCCACCTCTCCTACTCGAGCAATGATTCGGAAAGGGCCTATATACCTTGGGCTCAACTTGCCCCGCTTTCGGAAGCGAATGATACCCTTCCAAGGTGAGACCTTCAACATAACCCGGTCACCCACCTGGAACTCAATCGGCCTGTGCCTTTTATCAGCATACGCCTTCTGTCTGTCTTTGGCTGTCTTCATGAAGGCTTTGATCTTCTCAAGCTTCTCAGTCGTAGCCTCAATTACCTCACGCTCCCCAACTTCCTTCTGACCATTATCACCCCAACAAACGGGTGTTTTGCATCTCCTACCGTATAGCATCTCATATGGAGGCATGCCAATGCTGGCGTGATAACTGTTGTTATATGAGAATTCGGCTAACGGTAGGTGGTCATCCCAACTTCCACCAAAATCAATCACACATGCCCGAAGCATGTCTTCCAGTGTCCGAATGGTCCTTTCGGACTGACCATCAGTCTGGGGATGATAAGCCGTGCTAATATGCAACTTCGTCCCCATAGCATCATGGAACTTCTTCCAGAATTTAGATGTAAACCGAGTGTCGCGATCCGACACAATAGACACCGGCACATCATGACGAGTCACAATCTCCTTGATGAACAGATCAGCCAACCTCTCAGATGAATATGTCTCGCGGATCGGTAGGAAGTGAGCACTTTTCGTCAAACGGTCAACTATCACCCATATGGCATCATACCCTTTCGGGGTACGCGGCAGCTTTGTGATGAAATCCATGGTGATGTGCTCCCACTTCCATTCCGGTATATCTAGTGGTTGTATCTTCCCATACGGCTTTTGGTGCTCGGCCTTCACCTGTAAGCAAGTAAGGCACTTACTCACATACTCCACCACGTCGCGCTTCATACCCGGCCACCAATAATCTTTCTTCATATCGTGGTGCATCTTCGTGGCACCAGGATGAATGGAGTACCGAGTCTTGTGAGCTTCATCCATTATCTTCCCCCGTAGATCCCCAAAACGAGGAATCCACACACGATCGAATCGGGCTCTAACACCGAACGTGTTTTCACCCAATTCTCCAACCAGACCTCTCATTCTTTCAGAGTTAAGATGATCTTCCTTCAATGCCTCATCTTGAAACTCTTTAACCTGTTTCATCACATCGGAGGTCATGATCAACTGATAGGCTTTCACCCGAATCGGCTCGGGCCTCTCTTTTCGGCAAGGGCATCAGCCACCACGTTGGCCTTGCCCGGATGGTAGTGGATCTCACAATCATAATCCTTTATAAGTTCCAACCACCGTCTTTGCCTCATGTTCAAATCCTTCTGCTCAAAGAAGTACTTCAGACTCTTGTGGTCGGTAAATATGGTGCACTTCGTCCCGTAGAGGTAGTGCCTCCAAATCTTTAGAGCAAAGACCACGGCTGCCAGCTCCAAGTCATGAGTAGGATAATTGACCTCATTAACCTTCAACTGTCGGGATGCATAGGCTATAACCTTTCCTCTCTGCATTAGCACACACCCCAACCCCGAGTAAGAAGCATCGGAATAAACCACCAGATCTTCACTTCCATCGGGTAACGACAGAACAGGAGCTTGAGTCAATCTCGCCTTCAATTCTTCAAACGCCTTCTCTTGAGCTTGACCCCATACGAACTTCACCTCTTTTCGGGTCAACTTAGTCAGTGGAGAAGCAATCTTAGAGAAGTCTTGGATAAATCTTCTGTAGTAGCCCGCCAATCCCAAGAAACTGCGAATCTCGGATGGCGTCTTTGGCGACTCCATTGCATAACCGCCTCCACTTTTGCCGGGTCCACCATAATCCCATCGGGATTCACCACGTGACCCAAGAACTGAACTTCGCGCAACCAGAACGCGCACTTGGAGAATTTAGCATACAACTTCTCCCTTCTTAACGTCTCTAGAACTTCCCAAATGTGACCGGCATGCTCTGCTTCGCTCCTCGAGTAAATCAGGATATCATCAATAAACACAATCACTGATTTATCCAACATAGGCCGACACACACGGTTCATCAAATCCATAAAAGCAGCTGGCGCGTTGGTCAAGCCAAAAGACATGACAAGAAACTCGTAGTGACCATAGCGCGTACGGAAAGCTGTTTTAGGAATATCTTGCTCCTTCACCCTCAACTGATGGTAACCAGATCGAAGATCTATCCTTAAAAACCAACTGGCACCCTGGAGCTGATCGAACAAATCATCTATCCTCGGTAAGGGGTATCGGTTCTTCACTGTCAACTTGTTTAGCTCGCGGTAGTCGATGCACATCCTCATACTACCGTCCTTCTTCTTTACGAACAGGACCGGAGCACCCAAGGAGAGATACTCGGTCTAATGAACCCCTTATCAAGCAGCACTTTCAACTGCTCCATCAATTCTTTCATCTCGGTCGGAGCCAACCGATACGGTGCCTTGGCGACAGGTTGGGCACCCGGTATCAGATCAATCTGAAACTCAATCTCTCTGTTAGGTGGCACTCCTGTTAAGTCTTCTGGGAACACATCTGGAAAGTCACACACAACCGGTACATCAGCTAGTTGTGGTGTTGGCGTATCCACATCCTTTACATAGGCCAAGTAGGCACTACACCCACGCCTCATACACTTTCCCGCCACCGCCATCGAGATCACCCTTGGAATCGTAGTAACCCGATCGCCATATACCGTCACTGAACTACCGTCAGGCGCCAACAACCGAATCATCTTCTTGCGACACACAATGTTCGCCTCGAAGTCCGCTAACCAATCCATCCCAAGAACCAAATCAAAACCACCTAACGCCATCACGAATGGTCTAACCGGAAACTTATGACCCTCGAGCTCCACATCACATTTCTCTATCATCTCAGAAATCCTGGTAGACTTACCTATGGCAGTTTCTACATCAAAGGGCGCAATCACACGTCTACTACTAACAGGCAGCTTAGCACAGAAAGCAGCAGAAATAAAACTCCTACTCGCACCAGAATCAAATAACACAGAAGCTAAAGTTTGGTTCACCAAAAACGTACCGGACACGACGTCAGGGTCCGTTCTAGCTTCCTCCTGTGTCATGGTGAATGCCCTGGCGCTTGCCCTCGGTCCATCACCTCCCGTCCTTCTTGCCCCTGAACTCTTAGCCCTCGGCTTCTTACAATCTTTGAGCACGTGACCCTCTTCACCAAAGTTAAAGCATCGGACCGCACGACAGTCCTTTGCCATGTGCCCCGCCTTTCCACACCTGAAGCACAAGTTCGACCCAAACCTGCACTCCCCGCTATGCTCCCGTCCACATTTACCACACCTTCTCGATCCCGCACCTGACATAACCACACGGCGATCATCCACCCGTGCCTTCTTATTACCCATCGAGGCATTGCCCCGACCAAATCTCTTCCCCTGCCAACCTCGTTCACCACCACTCTTTCTGCCACCATCAGTCACCACCACCGTTCTTTCATCATACAATCTTCCCGCCAAATCTACCGCCGACCTAAACGTGCTCGGCCGGGCGGCGATCATGTGCCTGCGAATATCCGCCGGCAAACCCTGTATATACCTCTTGATCTTTCGGGACAGAGGCGTCACTTGATCCGGCACAAGACGTGCCATCTCGTTGAACTTCGTGGTGTACTGTTGGTGGGTCATGGTTCCCGCCTCTTGTTGCAGAAACTCCCTTTTAACCTTATCTATTTCCCGGTGAGGACAAAACTCCTCGATCACCATCTTCTTCAGTTCGGGCCACCTCATTCTTCCGATCGCCCGATTACCCTCTGCTTGGACAATGTTGTCCCACCAGCATAGTGCCGAGTCCACGAAGGAGTGGGTGGCAAACTTTACCTTTTGATCTTCTCGGCACTCGCTGATGTCGAGAACAGCCTCCATTTCTCTCACCCATCGGTGAGCAGCAGCAGCATTACCATTACCATCAAAAGTAGGGGGCTTGCATCGCATAAACACCCCGTAGTTACAGCCTCGTGCCACCTCTCGCACAGGCTCCTCTTCTTCTTCCTCCTCATTATCGGAGAAAATCGTTTCAGGCTCCGGTTGCTCCCCCGAGGCCCGGTTTCTCTCCTTCCTTTCTCCCTCCTTCACAGCTTTGATGACTTCGGTCACCACAGACGGTAAGATTGTCTGCATGACCTGATGTACCTCCTCGACAACAGCCTCCTTTACCAAGGCCCTTAAGTTCGCACTCTCATCCCCAGCTTCTGGATGAGGAGTCTCAGGTTCTGCAGGAACCTCTTTCTCAGCTCTAGGCCTTCCTCTTTTAGGGCGTGGTTCAGCAACAGGGCCATCACGGCCTCTACCCCTAGGAGCTCTAGAAGATCTACCACCAGCCATTCTCTATCACACTGAAAGATTCAAACACCAACACGGTCATTCAAGGAAACAACTCAGTTTATGTCAAGTATAGTAAGTCCCTAATTACAGTGGCCAGTTGTGATTAGCCACTTACTGTACTCTTCATACCCCAAGTATTACCTGTCCTGACTACATCAGTATTCAAATCTACATACAACACATAACATATACCATGCGCACATAAAACCGGTTAACTTTAAGAAAATACCTGATGGCACGCAACTACTCAGTTTGGCATCCCATTCCCCATTCGTCCCATTCTCAGTTTAAGTTAAGGTTTATTTTGAAAATTTACCCATTTCACTTAAACTTTGGCTCTGATACCAACTTGTAAGGCCCCGTTCCCGGGACGCTTACAGTTGGTCATTCATCGCACATAAAACATATAATAACATCTGCATTAAGAAAACATTGCAGCGGAAACATTCAAAAATGACATCACATTTCATTATAAATACTTTTGCCAAATAATACATCATTATCTGATTACAAAATACATGTTTGCATTATAACACAAAAGCTTCATAAATGGATGCCATCCCAAAAGAGCCGAGTAGCCTTGCCGTGCCATCCTCAGCAATCGTTTACCTGCCAACTGGAAAATGTAATAAAAGTCAGCGTTGCTGAGTGAGTTCTAGTTTTATAAAATAAATATACTTTACTTTCATTGAAAACCGTTCCTTTTATCATGCGATCATTCAATATACATATACACAGATAATATCATTATTATCTTTCATCATCATTCATTATCTTCCGTTCTTTTCGTTCATTCTGTCTTCCGAGTCTTTTGTGACAACATAGTCGCTCACCTCAATGGCAATCTTAATGATTGCACGCTATCCGAGTCTTTTGCACCCCTAAGGTTGCTCACCCCAATTGCCCATCACGATAGCAAGCTATCCGAGTCTTTTGCAACAACAAGGTTGCTCACCCCAAGGCAACATCACGATAGCACTTACTCGAGTCTTTTGCAACGACAAGGTTGCTCACCTCATAGGCAATCTAAATGATTGCACTTCATCCGAGTCTTTTGCAACACAAAGTCGCTCACCCCAATAAATATGCTTGCAAGCCTTTCTTTCGTTAATTCATCTTTCAATAATGCATGCATTCTTACTTCATGTTCCTCTTTCATTATCTTTCGCTTTACATTATATAATACTTCATTCATTCATTCATTCATTCATTCATTCATTCATTCATTAGCATGACATGTAAAGCGACAAGAAAGATAAGCATACATCATATTAAGGAACATTCATACACATTCATCATCATCATACAGGGCAACATCATACATTCATAATATGCATAAACATGCAACATCATCAACATCATGCCCTATATGCTCTCTAAGGTCATAACCATCCTCTTACATGCTCTTATGGGTTACTTTACATCAAACTTACATCTGCACCTTTCCCCGAAGGCCAGAAGTCAAACTACACATTCCTTCGAGTGCAACAGCCCTATTCGGGCGTATGAACACTTTTCAGTCGCATGGCCTCCATGCGACTGAGCATCATGCGACTGGACTTATGCGGATGGACATCTATGCGAATGAACATCCAATCGTGCGTATGAACCTTGTGCGAATGGGATCACTACGAATGGGCACCTATGCGACTGACCTCATGCGAATGGACTCCCAGTCGTGCGACTGAAACCTTAGTCGTGTGATTGAACCCTCAATCGTGCGAATGAATCCCAATCGTGCGAATGACCCTCAATCGCCCTCATTCGGCCGTATGGCCTTCATTCGGTCGCCTAGCCCTAGCTGATGCAGAATGGAGTTCATCCCGAACCCAATCTGCCATTTTCGGCCTCCAAGCTCATCCAAACCCATTCTAAGCCTAAATAAACCCTCCTGGACCTTAGGAATGCATACCATAACACCATACAAGCTCACACAAGCCCGAAATCATACTCTAAACGCATTATACACATCACACCCAAATGGGTCAAACACACACACTTGTAAAAACGGGTTTTGAACATTTTCCAGCCCCAAAATCAGTTGAAAACAAGGAAAGTGGGGTCCTAGAACTCACACAATCGAGCACAAAGACAAGAGCTTCGATTTGGCTTGCTACTCGACGGATTTGGACACCCGAATCACCCGAAACACCACTTTTTCTTCTTTTTCTCCTCTTTTCTCTCCTCTCTTCTTTGTGAGCTGAAATTTTGGTGTGTGTGGGGAGAGTGGGCTGCTCTCTCCCTACACATACCACCACATCTCCCAACTTTTCTTCGTTGGCGAGTTTGGTCCCTCGGCTTTGAACTTTATTTCTTTTCTTTCTTCGCCGGCTTCAAAATAATAAATTTCCGGGTGTTACAATATAACTTGTTAAAATCAGTTCTTCATGATAACAACTATGATTGTGGGAACAAACATTGAAAATATATTTAGAATATTAGGAAATAAAGTTCTGTAAATTTTGGTGCCATTCCTATAAATAAATTAATTTATATAAAATATCTAAGAATTTAAAAGGAAAAATCATGCTGGAAAATCAGGAAAAATACTTAAACTATTAATTTATATAAAATATTTATAGAACTTACTGAGAAAGTTTCGTGACCTAACTCAAAAATATGCCCAAGATATGAATTTTTAATTATTCTACCAACTGAAAATCAGGAAAAATACTTAAACTATGAAATAAATTATGAGAAATTTATAGAAAATATAAAAATCAAAGTGTAACAGTTTGTGTAAAAATGGGAATTTTTGAGCATATTCTGATATTTTTACTAAATATTGGTAAAATGAGAAAAATTGTAAAAATTGACTCTGCTATGATTTAGGATATAAGAAAATTTTGAGAGACTCTAAAAATTATGACAAATATTCTGACCAAATTTAAATAATTTTAGAGGCCCGAAGGTATTTCTAATGAATTATTTAAATAATATAAAAACTATAGAAAATAAGCTGAAAATAATAGAGAAATGAAATTTTACTATATTATGTCTAATATTAGAATGTATCTACTGTAAAAATTTCGTGATGTATACATAAGCATAACTTCTAAAATAAATTTTAGAGTTTGAGGTGCTAAAAATGTTAAAGAAAATACATTTTTATAAACTATAAATATTTTTATTTATAGGTTATCATTGGGAGTAAAAGGTGAGATTCATAGCCCCATTTTTATTTTTATAAAATTTTGGAGGAAAAAGCATACTGTTTTTATGAATTGATGCATTATTAAGATTTTTGAGATTTATGTTACAACCATTAATTTGGATATGGAACCGTTAGATAATATTGGTAGCGCTACTTAGGAAATATTTCCTGCATTAACAGGATGAGTGTTGTGATGCTATATTATCTGATTTATGAATTATGATATGACAGATATGAATGATCTGATTGCTAAGTAAGGTTTGGTTGTATCTAATGCATCAATGCTATTTGCTTATAATAAACCTGTGAACTCACCAACTTTGTGCTGACTATTTTGAGTATGCTTTTTCAGGAGTTCATCATGACTAACAGCTTAATGTTCTCTTTTGATGTGTATAATGGCTGGGGAGAGATAGTGGGAAAAGTTTGTGTAAATCAGACAGTTAACCTGTATGATCTCAGTGTATCGGTGGATGCTCACTTCCATAGTCTCTGAAGATGTAGCTGTTAGATCTTATTGATGTAATAGGATTATGTTATTTCAAATTTTGACTATTATGAATTAATGTAATCCTAATCTCTATGTTATGTTATGAATTATGTTATGTTTATATGATATTTGTTTAAAATTTGTAAATCAATGAGTTCTGATCAAACAAGTCACACCCTAAGCATTTCACGCTTCCGCCGGGATGTGACAAATGGCTTTTGAAACAAATCAACTCCCGCGCAAAACTCATCGATAGCAATTCACAACCGACTTCGAACACTCTTGCCTCAACAATCCATCAAATCAATCAAAATGACATTTATGGATCCAGAAAATGCCTTTTTAACAATCTATGCAAAGAAATAGGTGCGAAGGATCAAGAAACTATTCGTATTCACTCCATAACAATCGAGAATCAAATTAAACAAACGGGATAAAAGCAATCATAAATCATACAGAAACATGATGTGTGGTCGATGATAATGAAAGCAAATCAAGTTAACACGGCCATATAAATAAGACTTACTTGTATTTTAATCAAACTTGTGCAACTTAAAATTGGTGCATCAATGTACTCACGAATGCTGAACTGAATAAACGGGAAAGGAACTAGTTATACAACAACACTAAACAACAGTAGTTCTCGTGTCTATAGTTTTTTGCTTTCAATAACAACCTACAATGCTATGAAGTTTTGATTATCTTGTTTTGTAAACACAGTTGTGAACCAATCTAATCAAATTTGATTATATTCATCATTGCAATCATACTAATCAATCACAAAAAGAATGTAGGATCTATTACTTAAATAAAAAAATCGAACACAAAACCACATGAATGGCCTTTGAAATCAATCAACTCCCGTGCAAAAATCATCGATACCAATTCACAACGCACTTCGAACACTCTTGCCTCAACAATCCATCAAATCAAACAAAATGAAATTTATGGATCCGGATAATACCTTTTCAACAATCTATGCAAAGAAATAGGTGCGAAGGAACAAGAAACTATTCGTATTCACTCCATACCAATCGAGAATCAAATTAAACTAACGGGATGAAAGTAAGTATAAATCATACAAAAACATGATGTGTGGTCGATGAAAAAGAAAGCAAAATCAAGTTAACACGACCATGTAAATAAGATTTACTTGTATTTTAATCAAAATTGTGCAACTACAAATTGGTGCGTCAATGTACTCACGAATGCTTAAGTAAATAAACGGGAAAGGAACTTGTTATTCAAAACACTTAAACAATAGTAGTTCTCACGTGCATAGTTTTTTGCTTTCCATAACAACCTACAATGATATGGAGTTTTGATTATCTTGTCTTGTAAACACACTTGTGAACCAATCTAATCAAATATGATTATATTCATCATTACTATCACACTAATCAATCACAAATAGAACGTAGGATTTATTGCTTAAATCAAAACCAAAGTCAAACACAAAACCACATGAATGGCTTTTGAAATCAATCAACTCCCGCGCAAAACTCATCGATAGCAATTCACAACCCACTTTGAACACTCTTGCCTCAACAATCCATCAAATCAATCAAAATGATATTTATGGATCCAGAAAATGCCTTTTTAACAATCTATGCAAAGAAATAGGTGCGAAGGATCAAGAAACTATTCATATTCACTCCGTAACAATTGAGAATCAAATTAAACTAACGGGATAAAAGTAATCATAAATCATACACAAACATGATGTGTGGTCGTTGATAAAGAAAGCAAATCAAGTTAACACGACCATGTAAATAAGATTAACTAGTATTTTAATCAAACTTGTGCAACTTAAAATAGGTGCATCACTGTACTCACGAATGCTTAACTAAATAAACGGAAGGAACTAGTTATACAACAACACTAAACAACAGTAGTTCTCGTCTCTATAGTTTTTTGCTTTCAATAACTACCTACAATGCTATGGAGTTTTGATTCTCTTGTTTTGTAAACACACTTGTGAACCAATATAATCAGATATGATTATATTCATCATTGCAATTATACTAATCAATCACAAGCAGAATGTAGGATCTATTGCTTAAATCAAAACAAAAAAGAACACAAAACCACAAGAATGGCTTTTGAAATCAATCAACTCCCGCGCAAAACTCATCGATAACAATTCACAACCCACTTCAAACACTCTTGCCTTAACAATCCATCAAATCAATCAAAATGACATTAATGGATCCAGAAAATGCCATTTTAACAACCTACGCAAAGAAATAGGTGCGAAGGATCAAGAAACTATTTGTATTCACTCCATGACAATCGAGAATCAAATTAAACTAACGGGATGAAAGTAATCATATATCATAAAGAAACATGATGTGTGGTCAATGATAAAGAAAGCAAATCAAGTTAACACGACCATGGAAATAAGATTTACTTATATTTTAATCAAACTTGTGCAACTTAAAATTGGTGCATCAAAGTACTCACGAATGCTTAACTAAATAAACGGGAAAGGAACTAGTTATACAACAACACTAAACAACAGAAGTTCTCGTGTCTATAGTCTTTTGCTTTAAATAACAACCTACAATGCTATGGAGTTTTGATTCTTTTGTTTTGTAAACACACTTGTGAACCAATCTAATCAAATATGATTATATTCATCATTGCAATCATACTAATCAATCACAAACAGAATGTAGGATCTATTGCTTAAATCAAAACAAAAATGAACACAAAACCACATGAATGGCCTTTGAAATCATTCAACTCTCACGCAAAACTCATCGATAGCATTTCACAACGCACTTCGAACACTCTTGTCTCAACAATCCATCAAATAATTCAAAATGACATTTATGGATCCGGATAATACCTTTTTAACAATCTATGCAAAGAAATAGGTGCAAAGGATCAAGAAACTATTTGTATTCACTCCATAACAATCGAGAATCAAATTAAACTAACAGGATGAAAGTAATCATAAATCATACAAAAACATGATGTGTGGTCGATGAAAAAGAAAGCAAAATCAAGTTAACTACGACCATGTAAATAAGATTTACTTGTATTTTAATCAAAATTTTGCAAATACAAATTGGTGCGTCAATGTACTCACGAATGCTTAAGTAAATAAATGGGAAAGGAACTTGTTATTCAAAAAACTTTGACAACAGTAGTTCTCACGTGCATAGTTTTTTGCTTTCCATAACAACCTACAATGCAAAGGAGTTTTGATTATCTTGTCTTGTAAACACACTTGTGAACCAATCTAATCAAATATGATTATATTCATCATTGCAATCACACTAATCAATCACAAACATAACGTAGGAACTATTGCTTAAATCAAAACCAAAATCAAACACAAAACCACATGAATGACTTTTGAAATCAATCAACTCCCGCACAAAACTCATCGATAGCAATTCACAACCCACTTCGAACACTCTTGCCTCAACAATCCATCAAATCAATCAAAATGACATTTATGGATCTAGAAAATGCCTTTTTAACAATCTATGCAAAGAAATAGGTGCGAAGGATCAAGAAACTATTCGTATTCACTCCATAACAATCGAGAATCAAATTAAACTAACGGGATTAAAGTAATCATAAATTATACAAAAACATAAGGGCTAAGAGTGTAACATTTTTATAAAAACTAAAATGAGGGGAAACCCATTTTGAAGGCCATGTTTCGGCCGGCCAAAGAGTGCTTTGGGACTCCTTTTTTTTGTCTTGGTCCAAGCACTCTTAAACCACTCTTGCACTCTTCATTCATTTCACACTTCTCTCTAACTTTTCTCAAGCAAGAACTCTCTCAAAAGTGGCTGAAAAATTCAGATTCTATAAAGAATAGGCTGAAATTTTCGGATTCTTGAGGAGCTAAGAAAGAGACTTCTTTGGTGTTAGCTCCATAACAAGCTTGGTGTTTGGAAGGGCTTGTGGGTATACAAGCTTGAGGTCTTCTCCTTTGAAGGCTAGCCACTCAAGAACATCATTTTCTTCATCCTTTTCATCTACCACTTTTGTTCAAGAAAGGTTGTTTCTATGAACACCCTATGGTTGTTATGATTTGTTTGATAGCACACTATTTCACATATGTTTATATGATCCTTATTCTTGGGTTTTTGTGACAACCGGCCTCCAGATCGTTATTCTAACCCTAATCTACTTGCATCATTACCCGTCTTATGAGTACTAATATTAGAAACAATCTAACCCTATCAGTGAATTTGGAATCATCTTTTGCTATTTGTTCCATTTTATGATTTTATGTGATTTTAGTGACTTTTAGTTAATTTGAGTTTTACCTTTTTGAACTTAGTGTTCCGGGAAAGTCAATTAGCCACCCCTACTACAAAACCAAATTATTATTGAAACAATTAAAGTGTGTGTTTACACACTAAAATTTTTGGCTAAATGCATGCATCATGCACATGAGACATCAACTAACTAAATTTTACCATCAAAAATACTACCAAATACTACAAAATAATACCACTTAACAATTATTTTTAGATTAAAAATTTAAATTTAAAACCCCCACAAGAGGCCAAAAGCGGCCGCCCCACTCTCCCCCACTCCCCTCTCTTCTACACCACCACCATATCCACCACTCTCCTCACATGCACCACTTACACCTTTCACTCCTCTCAAATCTCCCTCTCATTTTCGGATTCTTCAGCAGAAAACACTCCCACACACTTGCAAACTCTCTCTAATCATCTCTACTCTAGCTCAAATATCGTGAACAACAACATCTCTAGCATCGGCCAACCTAAAACCACAAGAAGGTGGCCATATTCGTGAGCATTTGACACACATCTGCATCTTGTCCGACTTTTCCATCCTTGTTCGAAGATTCTCCAGCCTTGTCCAAGGAGTTTCAAGCTATCCACGACCATCTACAGTCTCCAAAACGTGAACAATACCAAGTGTAAGCTTCATGTCACCCGAAAATGGTCATTTCATGTGTTTTCTCCACTTCTCTTTTAAAAACACCTCCTCTCTTTGTTGTAGCAGAAACCCGACACCAGTATCTTGTTCTTGAGGAGATTTCAACTTCACAAAAGGTATCTCACATGTTATATTGGTCATTCTTGAGGTGGAAACCGATTTCCACCATGAAAACCCTCTTTTTGGGCATTTTTGCATCATCCAACTTGTTTATCTTGTAACCCTTTGAAGAAAAACATGTAATCTGCTTACTAATGGTTCAAAAGACTTCTAATAACCTGTTTTGAAAGTTACAAAAGGATATACACCGTGAACATGTGGTTATAGCACGAGTTACACCTTAAAAACCTTCTTTTTATACGAAACAACACTATTTAAGCACTTGTTTGAAAACCCTCTCAACCAAGGTTTATAACCTGCTCATAAACGAATTTGGAACACCTTAAAAATCTGAGATTAAAGTTAAATAAGGTTTTGGTAATGTTTAAACGCAAGTTGTACGGATTTACATATGTGTTATGGTCGGTTATGGCTAAATCACTAAGTTGATGGTTCATTGTTGTGTTGGGTGACCTAGCCGTGAGTTTGGGACATGATTTCAGAAATTTTTGATGAATATTAAGTGTGTGATAAATGGTTAATCTCTGGAAATTAAAGACATGTTAAGATTAGACCCACATTAGTCATTTACGGGACCCGAAACATGGTGAAACAACTTTAAAAATAGTAAAACATGGATTTAACCATCTTGAAAAGTATTCAAGGCTTAAAAATTGTTAATAAAGTGTTCTGGAGTCAATGGGTAATTTAAATGGTCGAAAGAGTAAATTAAATGGCGTTTAAACTAGAAACGGGTACCAACCGGGCAACGTTTTTGAGAAAAATCCAAGAAAAAGGAGTTTAAAGCTAAGATTTATAAAAACCATGTCATTTCAGCAAGTTAAGTGATAAAAGACCTTTGAAATATTGGTCAAACAAGCTTTTAAATGGTCAAATTCGGTTAAAAACGCGTTTTAACGGGTTAAACGTAAAAACGAGGCTTTCACCTATTAGAGGCAAAATTTCACAATTTAAGGACTTAAAACTTATAAAAATATCCTTAAGATGATACCTACTGGTCCGAGACTCAAATTTATGGAAATCCTAAATTAACTGTTAAAACTCTCCGGTTTTACCGCAACCTGGAACATTAAACGCATAGGTTTTAAACCAGATCCATATTCTGGAAATTAGGAACACTTACTCAATAATAAGTCAATTCTACTCTAAGAACCTGATTTTTGGTCTTAAGTGTCATAAAGAACAAGAAACCAATCTTAAGGGTAGAAACTATCAATTTTGAAACTTGAGGGACTAAACTGTAAAATTTTACCACACTTTATAACCGACTCCTATGAAACTAATAATCACTTGAACAACATATTTACCTTTTATCCTTAATTTAATGATGTAAAATCCTAAATTACATGGAGAAACCGTGACCTGCCATAAAAGGAAACTTTTTATACAAACCCTTGCGGAATCAAAGCCTTATCCGACGACTAAACTTTTTGACACACTTGTTACTCCTTAAATAAGTTAGAGCAGTAGCTTATCACTTAATATATTCATTTTAGGGTGCTAGACTTGAGACATTCCGGGCACACGAAGAGTTATTTTTGGTTTAACACATAAGGTGAGTTCTAGTGATCCCCCTTTTTACTACTGTTTTGGGATGAAACATGCTCTGTTATTCATGAACTATATTTGTGCTTTACTTGGTGATTGTATGTGGGATTTATGGTTACCTGCTGATACTTATATCATGATCATTAATTCTTTCGTGAACCGCTTGTTTTATATGGGTAGATCTATTTGGGGAATCCCCACACACAGTGGCTTCCGTTCTAGGAAGGGTACCCACTGAGATCCTGAGGGGTCGTTTGTGGCATGTGACAGGTTTTGTTAAGAAACTATAGTGAACTATCTGGGCAGGTATGGTCCACTGGTTTGGGGCTCAGTTCTTCCTTCGGGAATATCCGGTTAAACACAACTTTAGAAGAGGCCAACCGGGACTGAGTGTAGGGTTGATTATGATTCTCCCACGATGTTAAAACTATGAATCATTCCTTTTTATCAAATGAGGATTTGTTAAGTCCTTTTTGTTTTTAAACTTTAAGCACTTGAATTCACCAACTTTTTAGTTGACACAAATTTCTTTTTGAGCATGTTTCAGGTAATTTATGAAGAGATCCTAGCTGTTGTAAAGACCTAGACTTATCCCCGCGACCATGGCATTGGTTTATTTTACTTAATGAACAATTTGAACAATTTTCCATCTTTGCTGAACAAGTACAATGTATTTCTATGTTGGTTGTAAAACTCATTTGGGGGCTTGATCTGTTTCTAGCCCCGGTACCTTTTGAAAACTTTTAATGCCATGTGATATTCTCTCCTTTGAGCTCTTGTAATGGTTTGTTTCCGCTGCCATATGTTGTTGCTAGTCTGTGACGTCCCACCCTACCTGGGCCCGGGGTGTGACAGATTGGTATCAGAGCCAAAGATTGTAGAGAAGTCGGGAATACCATAGTAGACCCTAGGCTACAACCCTGATACCCTAGGACTGTCCTTGTGGGAAGTGTTGGGATGATCGGGTTGGGTAAATTGATGATTACACTTGATCAACGTAATCATGAATTTACCGAACGCGTAATTTCCATCACAGACCTTTAGGTTATGGTTGGACTTTTTCTGATTAACATTGATGATTTTGAAACTTATTTCAAAAAAGGATTTAAATGATTTTCATGATGAACTGTGTTATCCGATACTATTTAAAGAGACTATTGATTTGGGTATCACGGACAATGATATGTTGTAATAACAGATACTACTGCTATCACTACTATTACTAGTACTATTATAATCATGAGCTATGTGAAACCAAATTACTCATGATATATTTCTTACAGGACACAATGACTATGGCTGATAAAGGTAAGGTGCCTGCTCACCCAGATATTGAGACCATTCCTATGGGGACCCTAGGAAGGGCGAAGCCTCAGACTGAGTATGAGGCATACCTCCGGAGATGCGAACATCCAGGATGGATATCCGTCACATCAGATGACAGTGAAGCTTCTGAGGACTCTTCCTCCACATCACCTTCTAGGAGTCGGACGCGTTCCCACTCTCCTCACGTAGCTGCTTCTAACCACTCGCCCATCCCACCTATAGGGAATAGGGGTGCACGTGTTGTCACCCGTCCACGCATGAGTGTTAGGCCAGGACCCTCAGTCTCCTTTAGGATGCCTCCTCCTCCTCCACCGCCTATTAGGATTCCAACACCGGCACCTCCGTTGTTTGACTCACGTGATGAACACCTGATGCCACCAAGGCACAACATGTATGACGGTCCTAGCGTACTGGCTGGTGATAGGTATCCCAGTCGAGCCGTCGGGCAAGCGACGTAGGACCCTCTAATGCGACATTGGATGAAATCTTGAAGACCGTTCGTCGTCATGAGTTGACTCTTCAGCACGCCACCCGGACCTCCCAGTCCTCTCAATTCCAGGCTATGATGGCTACGCATGAAGTGCAGCGATTGGAACAGGAGCAGAGAAAGAATAGCTCAGGATGGTTTGGATGGCTGAAGAAAAAGTGGATGTGAGAGCAGGGGTAAGAAGCGGAATTATCTGTCTTTAGATAGTCGAAGGAAACTATTTGAATTATTATTCGATACTATTATTATTATTATTATTATTATTATTATTATTATTATTATTATTATTATTATTATTATCATAGAGGTGATGGCACCTTCCAATTTGTAAGAGCTTGACTCTGATTCAACTTGCTGGATGATACTACTACCTCTATTTATCTATGAACTGTTTATGTGGATGCTAGGTTACCGGACTATTTAAATTGAATTGCAATATGTTGTGTCCTACTTTGTAATTGGTCCGTGCCCCTTTCTGATCGATTGTCTACCTGTTATGTTACGCTTTGAATTGGACCTTATAAGAATTTCTTAGTGGGTTGTATATATATGTGCACGCCATGATCCCTCTTCCCGAGGCATGGTGTAATAGGGTATTGATGCATAAGCTATTTGAAACAAATTTTGAGATGCTAAACGAATCTATTTGTGATACTATCAGAATGCCGACTCGCAGAGGAACACGATTTGGATGGCGAGGAGCCACTAGGGGCCGCCGTGAGGAAGCCAGACAAACTGGAAACCAACCTACTCCACCAGGAACTCCCCACAGGGAAAATGCGAATCAAGAAAACGACGAGAGAATTGCTAACCTCGTAGCTCAGCAACTGGCTAACGCCATCCCGACCATTATCGCTCAGATCAATGCTGATCGGGATAATGCTAATGGTAATGATCGGCCAGGGAACGACGTGGGCCGACGAGGAAGTCGAGGCGTTAAAGAACGGATGCTCCTATAAGACCTTCATGGCATGTAAGCCCAAGGACTTCTATGGCACCAAGGGTGCTATAGAGACTTACAGATGGGTTGACGAAATGGAAGCTGTCTTGGACATTAGCGAGTGCAAGATGGATCATATGGTGAGGTTCGCATCACAATCCCTCAAGGGATCAGCTCTTGAATGGTGGAAGTCGATTACTCAAACCCGTGGAAGAAATGTGGCTAACCGAATGAGTTGGACCGAATTCAAGGAACTGATGACCAGCAAGTATTGGCCCATCAATCAACTCGAGAAAGTGGAGACAGAATTCCTAAGTCCGGAAATGAAAGGTCCCAACTACACGGAATATATCAATCGTTTCTTAGCCCTATCCCGACTTGTTCCCCATCTGGTGACACCTGAATCTAAAGATGTAGCACGATTCATCTGGGGGCTACACCCAAGAGTTAGGGGAATGGTACGTTCCTCCCAGCCTTCAACCCTACAAGCTGCGGTTGACCTTACCAGCAGTTTGACTGATGACCTAGTTAGGGTTGGATGGACTGAGCAAGCAAGGGCTGATAAGAAGAGGAAGTTTGTTGGTGAGAAAAGAAAGTGGTTTGAAGTAAAGAGGGTGGTTGGAAGTAGTAGCGGGTCAGGTAGAAAGAGTTCTGAAGGTGCGAGGCGCGATGATCAGGGAAGCAAGACCCGGAGACTGTACTCGGGGACAAGCCCGTTTTGCAACAAGTGCAAACTACACCATCAAGGGGAATGTAACCCGATGCCCTGTTTCAAATGCAAGAGAACAGGTCATTTAATCAAAGATTGCACTTACGCACCAGGAAAACAATGCTATGAATGTGGAGATCCAGGGCACATGAGGAACAAGTGTCCTAAGCTGGGTAGAGACAAGGATCCCAAGCACAACAAGCCAAAGGGAAGAGCATTCGTTGTGGACCCAGCTGGAGCTCGTAGGGAACCAGATGTGGTTAACGGTATGTTCCTTATAAACAACCATCCTGCTACTGTTCTGTTCGATACTGGAGTGACTGCTAGTTTTGTCTCTAGTACTTTTAGGCTTGTGATTGACTTAGACGCGTGTGCCTTAACCGATACGTTTACTGTAGAATTAGCTGACGGTAACATTTTAGAAACTAACGAAGTCATCAAGGATTGCCCGCTGAATCTAAAGGGAAATACATTTAGGATAAACCTGATGCCCATTAAGTTAGGAGGATTCGATGTGGTTGTTGGTATGGACTGGCTAGCTAAGCATAGAGTCGAAATCGTATGTGATGAGCGTCTACTCAAGATACCGTTGAGCGACAAAGAAGTGTTAGTGGTACAAGGCAAAAGGAGAAACACCCTATACCCCATGGTATCCCACTTAAAAGCTACCAAGTGCTTAAAGAAGGGATGCCCAGCTTTCATAGTTTATGTGATGAAGACCCAAAAGGAGAAGAAGATTCAAGATATTCCCGTGGTTTCTGAATACCCAGAAGTGTTTCCGGAAGACCTACCGGGACTTCCCCCGAACCGACAAGTCGAATTCCAGATAGATTTGCTGCCTGGTGCTGCACCAGTAGCCAAGGCATCGTACCGACTCGCCCCACCTGAGATGAAGGAACTGATGGCGCAAATTCAAGAACTACTGGACAAGGTATTCGTACGTCCGAGTGTCTCTTCATGGGTGCTCCGGTACTGTTTGTGAACAAGAAAGACGGAACCCTGCGAATGTGCATTGATTACAGAGAACTGAACAAGCTGATCATAAAGAACCGTTACCCTCTTCCGAGAATAGATGACCTATTTGATCAGCTGCAAGGAACAAGTTATTTCTCCAAAATAGATTTGAGGTCAGGTTACCACCAACTGAAGATAAGAGAAGAGGACATACCCAAAACGGCCTTCCGAACTAGGTATGGACACTATGAGTATTTAGTCATGCCCTTTGGACTGACTAATGCACCAGCAGCATTCATGGACCTCATGAACTGCGGTTGCCGCCCTTATCTCGATAAGTTTGTGATCGTGTTTATCGACGACATACTGATATACTCCCGTAGTAAAGACGAGCACGAGAAGCATCTCAGGCTAATCCTTGAATTACTCAAGAATGAGCAACTATATGCCAAATTCTCTAAATGCGAATTCTGGATGCGTAAGATTCAATTCTTAGGGCATGTGGTAAATGAGAATGGGATTCAAGTCGACCCTTCCAAGATTGAGGCTATAAAGGATTGGAAGATTCCTGAAACTCCCACGGAGATAAGGCAATTCTTAGGGCTGGCCGGTTACTACCGACGGTTTATAAAGGACTTCTCGCGCATAGTGCAACCCTTGACCGCACTAACTAAGAAGAACACAACCTTTGTGTGGGAACGAGAGCAGAATGAGGCGTTTGAAACGCTTAAGGAGAAGTTGTGCAGTGCACCTATCCTTGCTCTTCCGGAAGGAGTAGAAGACTTCGTGGTCTATTGTGACGCTTCGCGTCAAGGACTAGGATGTGTATTGATGCAACGCAACAAGGTGATTGCTTATGCATCTAGACTGCTAAACGATCATGAGAAGAACTATATGACGCACGATCTGGAATTGGGTGCCGTGGTGTTTGCTCTCAAAATGTGGAGGCACTACCTCTATGGCACGAAGTGCATCATCTACACTGACCATAGAAGTTTGCAACACATTCTTGACCAAAAGATGCTCAACATGTGTCAGAGAAGATGGGTTGAGCTGTTAAACGACTACGAGTGCGAAATCCGTTACCATCCTGGTAAGGCTAATGTTGTGGCAGATGCTTTGAGCAGAAAGGAGAGAGAAAAGCCTCTTCGTGTACGAGCCTCAAGGATGAGTGTGTATACCAACCTTATCGTAAAACTGAAAGAAGCTCAAAACGAAGCATTAAAGGAAGAAAGGTTAAAAGAAGAAGGGTTAACCAGAATGGAAAAGCGATTTGAGACAGGGGACGATGGTACATACAAGTACGAAGGGAGAACTTGGGTGCCGAAGCACGGAGGAATTCGAGAAGTAATCCTCGACGAAGCACACAAGTCTAGGTATTCGGTTCACCCTGGAAGTGATAAGATGTACCAGGATCTAAAGGCACTTTTCTGGTGGCCTGGAATCAAGAAATCAATCGCTATTTATGTTGGGAAATGTCTAACCTGTGCCATGGTAAAAGCTGAAAACCAAAAACCGTCAGGAACGTTACAACAACCCAAAATCCCAGAATGGAAATGGGATAACGTCACGATGGATTTTGTTACAAAGTTACCCAGAATGTTTAGAGGCCATGATGCTATTTGGGTGATAGTGGATAGGCTAACAAAATCAGCTCACTTTTTGCCAATTAGAGAAGACTACGACTTGACGAAATTGGCCCAACTATATGTCGACGAGATAGTAACGAGGCATGGAGTGCCTTTGTCGATCATCTCCGACCGTGATAGCCGTTTCACTTCTCGTTTCTAGAAATCATTCCAGCAGGCTTTAGGAACCCGTTTGGATCTAAGCACCGCGTACCACCCACAAACCAACGGTCAGAGTGAAAGGACTATTCAAACGTTGGAAGATATGTTAAGAGCTTGCGTGATTGACTTTGGCGGAAACTAGGACAACCATCTCCCTTTGGTTGAATTCGCCTATAATAATAGTTACCACGCAAGTATTAAAGCAGCTCCGTATGAGGCTCTATACGACACGAAATGCCGATCATCATTGAGCTGGAATGAGATCGGTGATAGCCAAGTAATGGGACCCGACATCGTGTTGGAGACCACTGACAAGATTTTTAAAATTAAGGAACGACTAAGGGCAGCCAAAGACCGACAGAAGAAGTACGCTGATAGGAGACGGATACTGTTAGAGTTTCAAGTGGGTGACAGAGTAATGCTAAAGGTAGCACCATGGAAGGGAACCGTGAGGTTCGGAAAGAGAGGAAAATTAAGCCCGAGATACATTGGACCATTCGAAATACTGGCAAGAATTGGCCCAGTGGCTTACAAATTGAAACTACCCCAGAGGTTGAGCCACATACACGACACCTTTCATGTGTCGAACTTGAAGAAGTGCATGGTAGACAAAACCCAGGAGCTACCGTTGAAAGAAGCAAGAATCAATGACAAGCTGAACATCGTGGAAGAGCCCATGGAGATCACGGACCGCTTGGTTAAGCAACTCAAGCGGAGCCGTATACCCAAGGTCAAGGTTAGATGGAACTCAAAGCGAGGACCTGAATTCACTTGGGAACGTGAAGATGAGATGAGGAAGAATTATCCACACCTCTTCAAACCCACCCGTTCAGATTCTAATCGAAGCTAAAATTTCGGGACAAAATTTCCAAAACGGTGGGAGAATGTGACAACCGGCCTCCAGGTCGTTATTCTAACCCTAATCTACTTGCATCATTACCCGTCTTATGAGTACTAATATTAGAAACAATCTAACCCTATCAGTGAATTTGGAATCATCTTTTGCTATTTGTTCCATTTTATGATTTTATGTGATTTTAGTGACTTTTACTTAATTTGAGTTTTACCTTTTTGAACTTAGTGTTCCGGGAAAGTCAATTAGTCACCCCTACTACAAAACCAAATTATTATTGAAACAACTAAAGTGCGTGTTTACACACTAAAATTTTCGGCTAAATGCATGCATCATGCACATGAGACATCAACTAACTAAATTTTACCACCAAAAATACTACCCAATACTACAAAATAATACCACTTAACAATTATTTTTAGATTAAAATTTTAAATTCTAAACCCCCACAAGAGGCCAAAAGCGGCCGTCCCACTCTCCCCCACTCCCCTCTCTTCTACACCACCACCATATCCACCACTCTCCTCACATGCACCACTTACACCTTTCACTCCTCTCAAATCTCCCTCTCATTTTTGGATTCTTCAGCAGAAAACACTCCCACACACTTGCAAACTCTCTCCAATCCTCTCTACTCCAGCTCAAAAATCGTGAACAACAACATCTCTAGTATCGGCCAACCTAAAACCGCAAGAAGGTGGCCATATTCGTGAGCTTTTGACACACATCTGCATCTTGTCCGACTTTTCCAGCCTTGTTCGAAGATTCTCCACCCTTGTCCAAGGAGTTTCAAGCTATCCACGACCATCTACACTCTCCAAAACGTGAACAATACCAAGTGTAAGCTTCATGTCACCCGAAAATGGTCATTTCATGTGTTTTCTTCACTTCTCTTTTAAAAACACCCCCTCTCTTTGTTGTAGCAGAAAACTGACACCATTATCTTGTTCTTGAGGAGCTTTCAACTTCACAAAAGGTATTTCACACGTTATATTGGTCATTCTTGAGGTGAAAACCGATTTCCACCATGAAAACCCTCTTTTTGGGCGTTTTTGCATCAACCAACTTGTTTATCTTGTAACCCTTTGAAGAAAAACATGTAATCTGCTTACTAATGGTTCAAAAGACTTCTAATAACCTGTTTTGAAAGTTACAAAAGGATATACACCGTTAACATGTGGTTATAGCACGAGTTACACCTTAAAAACCTTCTTTTTATACGAAACAACACTATTTAAGCACTTGTTTGAAAACCCTCTCAACCAAGGTTTATAACCTGCTCATAAACGACTTTGGAACACCTAACAATCTGAGATTAAAGTTAAATAAGGTTTTGGTAATGTTTAAACGCAAGTTGTACGGATTTACACATGTGTTATGGTCGGTTATGGCTAAATCACTAAGTTGATGGTTCATTGTTGTGTTGGGTGACCTAGCCGTGAGTTTGGGACATGATTTCAGAAATTTTTGATGAATATTAAGTGTGTGATAAATGGTTAATCTCTAGAAATTAAAGACATGTTAAGATTAGACCCACATTAGTCATTTACGGGACCCGAAACATGGTGAAAGAACTTTAAAAATAGTAAAACATGGATTTAAACATTTTGAAAAGTATTCCAGGCTTAAAAATGGTTAATTAAGTGTTCTGGAGTCAATGGGTAATTTAAATGGTCAAAAGAGTAAATTAAATGGCGTTTAAACTAGAAACGGGTACCAACCGGGCAACGTTTTTGAGAAAAATCCAAGAAAAAGGAGTTTAAAGCTAAGATTTATAAAAACCATGTCATTTCAGCAAGTTAAGTGATAAAATACCTAAAGGATTTGAAATATTGGTCAAACAAGCTTTTAAATGGTCAAATTCGGTTAAAAACGCGTTTTAACGGGTTAAACGTAAAAACGAGGCTTTCAACTATTAGAGGCAAAATTTCACAATTTAAGGACTTAAAACTTATAAAATATCCTTAAGATGATACCTACTGGTCCGAGACTCAAACTTATGGAAATCCTAAATTAACCGTTAAAACTCTCCGGTTTTACCGCAACCTGGAACGTTAAACGCATAGGTTTTAAACCGGATCCATATTTTTGAAATTTCGTACACTTACTCAATAATAAGTCAATTTTACTATAAGAACTTGATTTTTGGTCTTAAGTGTCATAAATAACAAGAAACCAATCTTGAGGGTAGAAACTATCAATTTTGAAACTTGAGGGACTAAACTGTAAAATTTTACCAAACTTTATAACCGACTCCTATGAAACTAATAATCACTTGAACAACATATTTACCTTATATCCTTAATTTAATGATGTAAAATCCAAAATTACATGAAGAAACCGTGACCTGCCATAAAAGGAAACTTTTTATACAAACCCTTGCGGAATCAAAGCCTTATCCGACGACTAAACTTTTTGACACACTTGTTACTCCTTAAATAAGTTTAGAGCAGTATCTTATCACTTAATATATTCATGTTAGGGTGCTAGACTTGAGACATTCCCGGCACACGAAGAGTTATTTTTGGTTTGACACAAAAGGTGAGTTCTAGTGATCCCCCTTTTTACTACTGTTTTGGGATGAAACATGCTCTGTTATTCATGAACTATATTTGTGCTTTACTTGGTGATTGTATGTGGGATTTATGGTTACTTGCTGATACTTATATCATGATCATTAATTCTTCCGTGAACCGCTTGTTTTATATGGATAGATCTATTTGGGGAATCCCCCACACATAGTGGCATCCGTTCTAGGAAGGGTACCCCACTGAGATCCTGAGGGGTCGTTTGTGGCATGTGAAAGGTTTTGTTAAGAAACTATGGTGAACCATCTGGGCAGGTATGGTCCACTGGTTTGGGGCTCAGTTCTTCCTTCGGGAATATCCGGTTAAACACAATTTTAGAATAGGCCAACCGGGATTGAGTGCAGGGTTGATTATGATTCTCCCACGATGTTGAAACTATGAATCATTCCTTTTTATCAAATGAGGATTTGTGTTGGATCATAAGAGGCTGTTGCAACCAAAACCATATCACTTAGAAGATTTTGAGTACTACATACAAAGGACTTCCGAAGCCAAGTGTGGGACTTCCGAAGGAAGAAAGAGCTCTTCCGAAGTCTAAGTATAAAATACACTTCCGAAGGAGAACTCCAACTTCCGAAGGTAAAGAAGCTACTTCCGAAGGTTCAACACTTGAAGACAAAGTTCTGAAGTCAACTTCCGAAGTATAAAGAAGTCCTTAAAGCCTCGGAAGCATAGAAGCATCTTCTGAAG
Source organism: Flaveria ramosissima (assembly GCA_025215565.1). Lineage (NCBI taxonomy): Eukaryota > Viridiplantae > Streptophyta > Magnoliopsida > Asterales > Asteraceae > Flaveria > Flaveria ramosissima. The sequence continues at coordinate 28,688,951 of CM046031.1, forward strand.
TATAAGTGGCTTCGGAAGAACTTGTTCTTTCGAAGCCAGTTAACCTTCGGAAGACACTTCTATTATCCAGTAGACATAAGTATGGTCTGTCTGACAGTCCGCTGCAAATCTCTGATATACTGCATGGCGTTTTCTCAAAAGCCATGTAGTTGACCATACTTTAATCTACTGTTTACCTTTTTATGTTAAGTACAGTTGCCATCTTTAGTTGGTGACAAAAGGTAAGTCATGGACATGTCATGACTACCATATCTTAGATAATACTTTATCTAAGAGACCTTAACTATAGCATTGTAGTATATGCTTTAGTCGTAGGTTTCCAGCTGGTATCAAGTATAACCGGCTGTAGGATCTAGTATATATAGTTTCTCTTTGTAACTCATGTTCTAAGCTTGTAAGTGTCTTGTAATCTTGAGTTGAGAAGTAATATATACAAGTACCTTGAAAATATTTCTGCTTGTTGCTTTGATTACTTATTATATTATTATCAAATCTTGTCAAAGACATTGCTTCATCTTGTTTGAGTGACTATTATAAGTGAGTTTGAGAGAAATACAAGTGTTAAGTGACAAAACCCGATCCTGCAATTTGTTAAGTCCTTTTTGTTTTTAAACTTTAAGCACTTGAATTCACCAACTTTTTAGTTGACACAAATTTCTTTTTGAGCATGTTTCAGGTAAATTATGAAGAGATCCTAGCTGTTGTGAAGACCTAGACTTATCCCCGCGACCATGGCATTGGTTTATTTTACTTAATGAACAATTTGAACAATTTTCCATCTTTTTATAACAAGTACAATGTATTTCTATGTTGGTTGTAAAACTCATTTGGGGGCTTGATCTGTTTCTAGCCCCGGTACCTTTTGAAAACTTTTAATGCCATGTGATATTCTCTCCTTTGAGCTCTTGTAATGGTTTGTTTCCGCTTCCATATGTTGTTGCTAGTCTGTGACGTCCCACCCTACGTGGGCCCGGGGTGTGATAGTTTTGTTTATGTTTTAAATGGTGAAAATTTTCAGATTACTAACTATATGTTAAACTCATATTTCCGCTGCGTTTTTATAGTTTAAATGGTTAAACTACCCTTGGTTTACATGTGACAAAACCCAACAATGGCATCTAGAGCCGGATATGTGGAATATGTGCTTCAAAAGGTCTTGAAAAATTAGTTTTCATGGACTTTTTCAACCCATTAGGGGCTGTTTTGTTGTGGATGTATGAATCCCTTATGTTTCAAGGTTTAATCTTGCATGCTTTAGTATAAACCTTGAAAGATTTACATAAAATGGTTGATTATGTTGTTTGGACAAACCTTAAAGTTTTAGTTTATGTTGGCTGAAACTTTAGGGCTGAAATAAGGGGTTCATTGTTGTTCTTGGATGTTGAATATATTTCATATTATGGTGCATAACATAGCCTTGGCCTTATATGTTTTGGTTTTGGTTGATTGTGATTTGTCATGTTGGTTTTGATTCTTGAAAGGGTTGTAATTTTGTGTTTTGTATTTCGGGTTGTAATTTATTTATAAATAGATTAGGTGCATTTTTTTTATTAGAAAATTTGTATTAGGATATGATTTTTGTAAAAGAAGATGCACAAGATGAAGACTCAAAGAAGGACACAAAAGACATGGACTCTTGAAGCTTTTGGATGTGGATTCAAGTGGGAGTTCATGGACACATTTTGATGTGTCATCTCTACCCTTAGAAAAGACCTTATGACAACACTTGTGATGGCAAACAAGTGTGGTCAACTTAGTGGCTATGGTTATGCACTCATGTTTGTATGTTTATGCTTGTTTGGATGATTGTTGTTTGATTGTTTGGTTGATATATGGATATGCATTACAAACTCATTAACAACTTTACAAGCTGAAAATTTGATGGTTCTTTATCATTAAGTGGTTAATAAAAGGTTATTAAAAGGATTAATGGTTTTAATAAAAGAGGTTTTATTAAAAGTGAACCATAGGGTACCTTGTATTTGAAAGCATGCAAATATAAGGTACATAGAGTTTTCTAAACTAAGATTATGAAAACTTTAAATTTCTTTTATAAACAAGTTTAACACCATCCTTTTGCACAACACTTGAGTCGTTTGGAAACTCTTAATGGGATAAAGGTCACCTAACCGTTTTGAGGGAACTTGTGACTTGAGGTGGGGATACCATATTTGTGGGATAAAGGTCACCTAACCACTTATGTTGGAAAACACACATGTGCGTGCAAGTAGGGTAACTTGATTTGCAAACCATATTAAATGGATCACCTACAATATGGTTTACAAAGGTGTTGATGGGATAAACATGCCGACTATACATATGATGTTTTAATGTTGATCCCATACCCTAGAAGTTGCAAAGGGTTGCAATTCTCAAATCGTTGACTACCTTGTTAATTTAAATAATGGGATAAAGGTCACCTAACCACTATTTAAATGTAACGTTGGATTCTAGAATTTTAAAATTGTGTAAGACACTTAAAAGGGGTTTTAATTATTAAAATGATTAATATCGAAATTACTAAAATTGAACTTTGTTATATTTTGTAGATGGCCACCAACAATAATGAAAATAATGAAATCCCGTCCGCTCACTCACTATCTCTAAGGACCATTCTCCAAAAGGAGCGTCTAAACCATAATAACTTCATTGATTGGTTTCGAAACTTGAGAATGTTCTCAAGCAAGAGAAATGATCATACATATTGGACGATCCGATTCCCAATCAACCTAGTAAGGATGATGATGAAGCCTTTAATAATTGGGTGAAATACACTGAGGACTCGGTCCAAGTGTCTTGCCTCATGTTGGCAAGTATGACTCCAGATCTCCAAAAGGAGTATGAACATCATGGAGCATACGACATGATAACCCAGTTGAAGGAAACGTTCCAACAACAAGCACGGGTTGAGCGCTTCAAAACGGTTCGAGCACTCCATGCGTGTCGTATGAACGACACACAATCTGTTTCATCTTATGTACTTAAGATGAAATGCCACATCGACCGCCTCGAAAGGCTGAATTGTCCCGTCTCGAAAGAGTTGGCTACGGATTTGATCCTCAACTCTTTGTCAAAAAGGTTTGACAACTTTGTCATGAACTATAACATGAATGGGTGGGACAACAACATAAGTGAGCTTCACTCTATGCTCAAAACTGCCCAGGCGGCCATGGGCAAAAAGGTTTTACCCGTTCTCACCATTAATGAAGGTGGGAACAAGAAAAGGCCTCACCCCACACCCAAGGCAAATGTTGCCAAGGGTAAAGGGCACATTAAGGGAAAGGGAAAGGGAGTGGTAAGAGCGCCACCACCAAAACTAGCGGAGAAGAAGCAAAAGGTTGCTTCGAACGACCCATGCTTTAAGTGTGGGGAGATTGGACATTGGGCAAGAAATTGCCCAGTCCATCTCAATGAGTTGCAAGCAAAGAGGGATGCCGGGCAAACCTCAGGTACAAGTTACATGATTTATATTGATCTAAATATAATATCCTCTAACACATGGGTATTGGATACCGGATGTGGAACTCACATTTGCAACTTATTACAGGGGTTCAAAAGAAGTAAGGACTTCAAGAAAGGGGATGTAAGCCTCTACATGGGGAATGGGGCAAAGATTCAAGTTGAAGGCCGAGGGGACTACATCTTGAAGCTTCCAAATGGTTTGGAAGCAATTTTGAACAATATTTTGTATGCTCCTAGTTTTACTAGGAACATTATTTCTGTTGCCCAATTAAGACAATATGGTTATGTTTTGTCATTTATTAAGAATGAAATTCATGTTTTTTAAATGGCACGTTTTATTTTAAAGCTATTCTTGTTAATGGTATTTATGAATTGGTTCGTGAAAACACATTATATGATAGCTCTTTGTACCAAACCACCTCTAAGAAACTCAAATTGGATTTGAGTGATACCTATATTTGGCATTGCCGTCTTGGTCATATAAACAAAAAGCGCATACAAACACTTCAAAAGAACGATCTGTTAAAAGCAAATGAATATGATTCATTCGATGTATGTGAATCTTGTTTACAAGGTAAAATGACTAAGGCACCTTTTAGTGGCAAATCTGAAAGGGCAAAAGATTTATTAGGCATCATACATTCGGATGTATGTGATCCTTTTAAACCAATGACTAGGTACCATGAAAGATACTTCATTACCTTTACCGACGACTATAGTCGATACGGTTATGTGTACTTGTTAAGACACAAAGATGAAGCTTTTGAAATGTTCAAAATCTTCCAAAATGAAGTAGAAAATCAACTCAACAAGAAAATAAAAATTCTTCGCACCGATAGAGGAGGTGAATACCTAAATGATGGTTTTAGAGATCATCTTAGAAGTTGTGGTATTGTCTCACAACTATCTCCACCTGGACTGCCACAACATAATGGCGTGTCCGAGAGGAGAAATCGAACTCTATTAGATATGGTTCGATCTATGATGGCTAGAAGCTCACTGCCTCTATCATTTTGGGGTTTCGCTTTGCTCTCTGCGGCCCGTATCTTGAATATGGCCCCAACCAAGAAAGTGGAAACGACACCTTTTGAAATATAGCATGGAAGAGTTCCATCACTGTCATATTTAAAGGTATGGGGTTGTGAGGCTTATGTTAAGACTCCCACCTCAAACAAACTAGAAAGCCGTTCCACTAAGTGTATCTTCATTGGATATCCTAGAGATTCTATGGGATATTATTTCTATGATCTATTGGAACAAAAGGAGTTTGTTGCCAAGAAGGCTGAGTTCTTAGAAGCTAAGTTCCTTACAGAAGGAACTAGCAGTAGAACTGTGGATCTTGAGGAGGATCAAGAACCACAAACTAATATACGTTTGGTTGACACTAGCACGCATCATGAGGATGTTGAGAATGATCAAGTGGTTGATCAATATACACAAATCGTTCGCAGATCTGGTAGAATTAGTAATCCACCTGAAAGATATGGATTTTTTGTAGATGGATACTATGTGGTAGATTCCGATGAACCAACCACCTATCGTGATGCAATGTCCAATATGGATTGTGACAAATGGCTTGAAGCCATGAATGTAGAGATGCAATCCATGTATGACAACCAATTATGGGACTTGGTTGAACCACCTCTTAACTCCAAAATAGTTGGAAGTAAGTGGGTTTTCAAGGAGAAAACCGATATGCATGGAAACTTGGATACTTATAAAGCTAGACTTGTAGCAAACGGTTTCACTCAAACTCAAGGGGTTGATTATGATGAGACCTTCTCACCAGTTGCAATGCTAAAGTCTATAGGATATTATTTGCTATAGTTGTTTATTATGATTATGAGATTTGGCAAATGGATGTCAAAACCGCTTTTCTAAATGGATATCTTGATGAAGATGTCTATATGGTTCAGCCTGAAGGTTTTGTCAACTCAAAACATCCTAACAAAGTATGCAAGTTAAAGAAATCAATCTATGGATTGAAGCAAGCATCAAGAAGCTGGAATCACCGTTTTGATGAAGAAATAATCAAATTTGGGTTCATCAAAAACACTGATGAAGCATGTGTATATAAGAAAGCTAGTGGGAGCATCACCATTTTCCTAGTATTGTATGTCGATGACATGCTACTATTTGGAAATGACATTCCAACCATGGAAGGTGTAAAAACCTGGCTTGGAAGCTGTTTCTCTATTAAGGATCTTGGTGAAGCCGCCAATATTTTAGGAATAAAGATCTATAGGGATAGATTAAGGAGGTTGATAGGTTTGAATCAAAGTGCATACATGGATAAGATCTTGAAAAGGTTCAAGATGAAAACTCAAAGAAAGGTACCATACCTATTCAAAGAAGAACGATATTGAGTAAGACTCAATGTCCAAGCTCAAAGGATGAGCAAGAGAAAATGAAGGGAATCCCGTGTGCGTCTGCTATAGGATCCATCATGTATGCAATGATATGCACTAGACCGGACGTGTCATGCGCTTTAAGCATGACAAGTCGATACCAACAAAATCCTGGAAGCAGTCATTGGATGGCTGTTAAGAACATACTTAAGTACCTAAGGAGGACTAAAGATATGTTCCTAATTTATGGATCTGGTGAGGAGGAACTCGTAATAAAGGGTTACACGGATGCGAGTTTCCAAACTGATCGGGATGATTCACGATCACAATCGGGGTACATTTTCATCTTGAATGGAGGAGCAATCTCTTGGAAGAGCTCTAAGCAAGATGTGGTGGCTTTATCAACTACAGAGTCAGAATACATCACCGCTTCATTAGCAGCTCAGGAAGCTGCATGGTTAAAGAAGTTCATTGCCGATCTAGGGGTGGTCCCTTCCATTCAGGACCCCCTAGAAATTCTTTGTGATAACGAGGGTGCGATTGCTCAAATCAAGGAACCCCGTGCACATCAAAAGACTAGGCACATTGAACGAAGATTCAACTACATAAGGGATGAAGTTGAAAAAGGAAAGATACGTATTCGCAAAGTTCACACGAATCAAAACATTGCGGATCCACTCACGAAGCTTCTTGAAAAGGCAAAGCATGAAAGTCATGCTTGTACCATGGGACTGCAATATTCTTGTGACTGGATTTGATCTTTAATTTTTGTATTGAGATATTATAACCCTTTCTTACTTGAATGAATTATTTGGTTATAATGATTCAACTAATATTCCTATTTTGCATGTTTAAAATCCATGAGTAAATTGTTTACTTAGAACGTCCGTAGTTGTTCATGCTTGTGGGAACAAGTATGAAGATAATACTATTATGAACTTGGATTGGTAGATATTCATATGGATGAATATAGAGCAAAAGGTTGCTGCCAAAGTTCATAGATATTTGTGAGATGCAAATATTGGACTGACCTGCATCTCAAATATTACTACATGAAATCTTCCTGATTAATCATAAGTAATATTGAGTAAAGGCGAACATCATTTGGTATCCTCTGACCTGAGACACATATTGGGTCTTGATATTCATCGAATATTATACTTTGACTTAGCTCTTTACTGTTCTAAAACATGGTAGTACATAAGTCTGAGTACAGGTATGATATAAGGTAATTGTGAGAGACGTATGTTGTCAAGATGGGATTTGTCACTCTTATTCGTTGAGAGTAAGATGTCTAAGGCCTGATAAAGTTAAATCAATGGAGAATGACCACTCTGTGTTTCTAGGATTTAACATGACATATGTGACAAAAGGATAAATGATTGATTCACCTAAATCATTTCAAGTATGGTACTTGAAGGATATGATGTTATTGAATGGCACTTACTCATACGTATTAACGGTAGTAAACCGTTGTTAGGCGGTATTTACTGCTTGCATCAATCTTCTATGAATCTTGTGCAAGTGGGAGATTGTTGGATCTTGTATGCCCAAGACACATACAAGATTGATGTGGTTAGTACGTTATGATCCAAGTCGGGTCATACCCAATAACAAGCTAAACAAACACCAATATACGTTTATTTGTTGATGAGATCATACAAATAAATATTGACACCAATTTAGAAAATGGGTTTTCTAAGACCTTGCTTTTGTAAAAGAACAACATTATGTGGATAATTTGTTCATGAGAAATTGTTTGTTTCATTATTTAAATTGGTTAAATAATAACAAATAGAAGTGTCTTATTGTTATAAAATTAAAAGAGGTTTTAATTTTATAAAAATTAAGGGCTAAGAGTGTAACATTTTTATAAAAACTAAAATGGGGGGAAACCCATTTTGAAGGCCATGTTTCGGCCGCCCAAAGAGTGCTTTGGGACTCCCTTTTTTGTCTTGATCCAAGCACTCTTTCACCACTCTTGCACTCTTCATTCATTTCACACTTCTCTCTAACTTTTCTCAAGCAAGAACTCTCTCAAAAGTGGCTGAAAAATTCACATTCTACAAAGAATAGGCTGAAATTTTCGGATTCTTGAGGAGCTAAGAAAGAGACTTCTTTAGTGTTAGCTCCCTAACAAGCTTGGTGTTTGGAAGGGCTTGTGGGTATACAAGCATGAGGTCTTCTCCTTTGAAGGCTAGCCACTCAAGAACATCATTTCTTCATCCTTTTCATCTACCACTTTTGTTCAAGAAAGGTTGTATCTATGAACACCCTATGGTTGTTATGATTTGTTTGATAGCACACTATTTCACATATGTTTATATGATCCTTATTCTTGGGTTTTGTTTATGTTTTAAATGGTGAAAATTTTCAGATTACTAACTATATGTTAAACTCATATTTCCCTTCATTTTTATAGTTTAAATGGTTAAACTACCTTTGGTTTACATGTGACAAAACCCAACAATGGCATCTAAAGCCGGATATGTGGAATATGTGCTTCAAAAGGTCTTGAAAAATTAGTTTTCATGGACTTTTTCAACCCATTAGGGGCTGTTTTGTTGTGGATGTATGAATCCCTTATGTTTCAAGGTTTAATCTTGCATGCTTTAGTATAAACCTTGAAAGATTTACATAAAATGGTTGATTATGTTGTTTGGACAAACCTTAAAGTTTTAGTTTATGTTGGCTGAAACTTTAGGGCTGAAATAAGGGGTTCATTGTTGTTCTTGGATGTTGAATATATTTCATATTATGGTGCATAACATAGCCTTGGTCTTATATGTTTTGGTTTTGGTTGATTGTGATTTGTCATGTTGGTTTTGATTCTTGAAAGGGTTGTAATTTTGTGTTTTGTATTTCGGGTTGTAATTTATTTATTCATTTGGTTATGTAATAAATAGATTAGGTGCATTTCTTTTATTAGAAAAATTGTATTAGGATATGATTTTTGTAAAAGAAGATGCACAAGATGAAGACTCAAAGAAGGACACAAAAGACATGGACTCTTGAAGCTTTTGGATGTGGATTCAAGTGGGAGTTCATGGACACATTTTGATGTGTCATCTCTACCCTTAGGAAAGACCTTATGACAACACTTGTGATGGCAAACAAGTGTGGTCAACTTAGTGGCTATGGTTATGCACTCATGTTTGTATGTTTATGCTTGTTTGGATGATTGTTGTTTGATTGTTTGGTTGATATATGGATATGCATTACAAACTCATTAACAACTTTACAAGCTGAAAATTTAATGGTTGTTTATCATTAAGTGGTTAATAAAGGGTATTAAAAGGATTAATGGTTTTAATAAAAGAGGTTTTATTAAAAGTGAACCATAGGGTACCTTGTATTTGAAAGCATGCAAATATAAGGTACATAGAGTTTTCTAAACTAAGATTATGAAAACTTTAAATTTCTTTTATAAACAAGTTTAACACCATCCTTTTGCACAACACTTGAGTCGTTTGGAAACTCTTAATGGGATAAAGGTCACCTAACCGTTTTGAGGGAACTTGTGACTTGAGGTGGGGATACCATATTTGTGGGATAAAGGTCACCTAACCACTTATGTTGGAAAACACACATGTGTGTGCAAGTAGGGTAACTTGATTTGCAAACCATATTAAATGGATCACCTACAATATGGTTTACAAAGGTGTTGATGGGATAAACATGCCGACTATACATATGATGTTTTAAAGTTGATCCCATACCCTAGAAGTTGCAAAGGGTTGCAATTGTCAAATCGTTGACTACCTTGTTAATTTAAATAATGGGATAAAGGTCACCTAACCACTATTTAAATGTATCGTTGGATGCTAGAATTTTAAAATTGTGTAAGACACTTAAAAGGGGTTTTAATTATTAAAATGATTAATATCGAAATTACTAAAATTGAACTTTGTTATATTTTGTAGATGGCCACCAACAATAATGAAAACAATGAAATCCCGTCCGCTCACTCACTATCTCTAAGGACCATTCTCCAAAAGGAGCGTCTAAACCATAATAACTTTATTGATTGATTTCGAAACTTGAGAATGTTCTCAAGCAAGAGAAACGATCATACATATTAGACGATCCGATTCCCGATCAACCTAGTAAGGATGATGAGGAGGCCTTTAATAATTGGGTGAAATACACTGAGGACTCGGTCCAAGTGTCTTGCCTCATGTTGGCAAGTATGACTCCAGATCTCCAAAAGGAGTATGAACATCATGGAGCATACGACATGATAACCCAGTTGAAGGAAACGTTCCAACAACAAGCACGGGTTGAGCGCTTCAAAACGGTTCGAGCACTCCATGCGTGTTGTATGAACGACACACAATCTGTTTCATCTTATGTACTTAAGATGAAATGCAACATCGACCGCCTCGAAAGGCTGAATTATCCCGTCTCGAAAGAGTTGGCCACGGATTTGATCCTCAACTCTTTGTCAAAAAGGTTTGACAACTTTGTCATGAACTATAACATGAATGGGTGGGACAAGAACATAAGTGAGCTTCACTCTATGCTCAAAACTGCCCAGGCGGCCATGGGTAAAAAGGTTTTACCCGTTCTCACCATTAATGAAGGTGGGAACAAGAAGAGGCCTCACCCCGCACCCAAGGCAAATGTTGCCAAGGGTAAAGGGCACATTAAGGGAAAGGGAAAGGGAGTGGTAAGAGCGCCACCACCAAAACTAGCGGAGAAGAAGCAAAAGGTTGCTTCGAACGACCCATGCTTTAAGTGTGGGGAGATTGGACATTGGGCAAGAAATTGCCCAGTCCATCTCAATGAGTTGCAAGCAAAGAGGGATGCCGGGCAAACCTCAGGTACAAGTTACATGATTCATATTGATCTAAATATAATATCCTCTAACACATGGGTATTGGATACCGGATGTGGAACTCACATTTGCAACTTATTGCAGGGGTTCAAAAGAAGTAAGGACTTCAAGAAAGGGGATGTAAGCCTCTACATGGGGAATGGGGAAAAGATTCAAGTTGAAGGCCGAGGGGACTAAATCTTGAAGCTTCCAAATGGTTTGGAAGCAATTTTGAACAATATTTTGTATGCTCCTAGTTTTACTAGGAACATTATTTCTGTTGCGCAGTTAAGACAATATGGTTATGTTTTGTCATTTATTAAGAATGAAATTCATGTTTTTTAAATGGCACGTTTTATTTTAAAGCTATTCTTGTTAATGGTATTTATGAATTGGTTCGTGAAAACACATTATATGATAGCTCTTTGTACCAAACCACCTCTAAGAAACTCAAATTGGATTTGAGTGATACCTATATTTGGCATTGCCGTCTTGGTCATATAAACAAGAAGCGCATACAAACACTTCAAAAGAACGGTCTTTTAAAAGCAAATGAATATGATTCATTCAATGTATGTGAATCTTGTTTACAAGGTAAAATGACTAAGGCACCTTTTAGTGGCAAATCTGAAAGGGCAAAAGATTTATTAGGCATCATACATTCGGATGTATGTGTCCTTTTAAACCAATGACCAGGTACCATGAAAGATACTTCATTACCTTTACCGATGACTATAGTCGATACGGTTATGTGTACTTGTTAAGACACAAAGATGAAGCTTTTGAAATGTTCAAAATCATCCAAAATGAAGTAGAAAATCAACTCAACAAGAAAATAAAAATTCTTCGCACCGATAGAGGAGGTGAATACCTAAGTGATGCTTTCAGAGATCATCTTAGAAGTTGTGGTATTGTCTCACAACTATCTCCACCTGGAATGCCACAACATAATGGCGTGTCCGAGAGGAGAAATCGAACTCTATTAAATATGGTTCGATCTATGATGGCTAGAAGCTCACTGCCTCTATCATTTTGGGGTTTTGCTTTGCTCTCTGCGGCCCGTATCTTGAATATGGCCCCAACCAAGAAAGTGTAAACGACACCTTTTGAAATATGGCATGGAAGAGTTCCATCACTGTCATATTTAAAGGTATGGGGTTGTGATGTGACATCCGTCACCTTAAGGTCCGTCAATTAACGAGGCTTTCTGTTAACTATTTGCTTGATCAATCATTCCTCATCTTTATTAACTCTTTATGTGGATATCATGCTTGCTTTATCATCATTGTGCTTGTGCCTTCATTGTAATCATATGCTATCCTTAAAACTTTTAAAACTTTCAACATCGTAACCGCCAAATATAACATTTTATATAAAATAAACGTCACTAATGAAACCATTTTTAAGTTATAAATATCATTAAATACATTTTTATAATTAATATAATTAACCTAATAAAGTCGTTTTTCAACCGAAACAAATTTGGGAAACTCGGGGGTTAAGTGCAGGGACTAAACTTGACATTTTGCAAACTTGGAATGGGTATAAATAAACCCATGTTACAGCCCTAACTCATTCATCTTCTTCTTCTACCTTCTTCAACCTCTTCTTCACATTTTCTTCATTCTAGCACCAAATCCGACCCGCTTGGTCTCGTTTTCGTCGTCTAGACTTTGGTTGTCCCTTTTCTTGCTTATTCACGGCTGTCCAATCTAGGGTTTCGGGTGTTCGGGTTCAACCCGAACACATGAGGTCGTGTGGGTGAGTGTGAGGTCTTTCTGCGTGTGCTTCATGTTTGTGTATGTTTGTAGTGTGTTTCTGGAAGTCCTTGTTGTGTAAAAATCGTGTTTGGAGCAGCCAAAAGCTGCTCAGCCCGTCAACAGTTGCGATTCTGCTGTTCAAGTGACTGGGTCTGTCATGCGATTGAGTCGTGCGACTGAGCCATGCGTCTGAGTCAATCGTGCGACTGAGTTGTGCGACTGGGTATGTCGTGCGACTGAGTCGTGCGACTGTGTGTATGTGTGCGAATGAGTCATGCGTGCGAATGTATGTGTGCGATTGAGTCATGCGAGCGAATGAATGTGTGCAATTGAGTCAGGTGACCGACTGAATGTATGTGATTGTGCGTGTATCGCACGACTGAAGTCCAATCGCACGAATGAAGGTCCAATCGTACGAATGTAGCTAATTCGCACGATTGAAGGTTGATTCGTGCGTATGGAGGCTGAGTCGTGCGATTGGGTGTTGTGTGGTACGACTAAATGCCAGTCATAGGAATGAAGGCTCAATCGTACGAATGAAGCTGATTCGCACGATTGAGGGTTGATTCGTGCGAATGGAGTGTTGAGTCGTGCGTCTGGTCCTGTCGTGCGACTGAAGTTGTTGTGTGTGATTTCCCTTCTTGTGCGTGGCGTGTGTATGTCGTGTGATGTTGAGGTAACATTAACACAGTTGCCATTGTTCGGCCACAAAGATTAAAGTCAACGCTAAAAAGCCCACAAATACTATTCAAAATCAAAACAATCTAACGTTTTACAGTTATCAACCGACTTATAACTACTGATATTTATCTAATACTTCTTCAATAACAATGAAACTTTTACTCAAATATCATCAGCAATGGCGACAATGTCTAGTACTTGGATCTACATAAGATCTAGTACGTGTGTCTGTATGTGTGTGTTACACGCGACCCAACCGATACAACCCGAACCGACCGAACGATATTATATGCTTCAATCATATCATTAATGCTTAACAATAACTGTCAATAGGTGTTTGACCGTTCATTTGCATTCAACATTTGGATACTTTGATCATACATACTTACCACTTAACAAGTGAGTTTCGTGGCCCCTTTTTACGCTTACAATATTTCAATCATTTACAACTTGGGGGAAAAGTATGCTCACCCATTTTTCAATGCTGTATGATTTACTTACAATTTACATACTTGGAATCAACGTGATACTGTTTTGCAAGTACTTATCTGATACGTGCTTGGGTCTGCTGTGTGGTTCTATCTTTGCAACTATTTAATTCTAGTGTGGGAACCGACGGATAGGTATTGGTAGTACTACTGGGTTGACACCCCCACCCTTGTTCGTTGGTATACTAGTTGGTACCATCAGTGGCCAGGAACTGGCCCTTGGGTGAATATATTCCGACAATATCTTTGTGTACGTCGCTAGGTTTGGTTGCAAAGCTCATTGTCATGTGATTTTACTTGTTTATATAACTGTATTCACGGTATTCCACATCGCTTACTTATACAACATCACTTACTTATTTATTACTTAAACCTGCGAGCTCACCAACAATTTTGTTGACCATTTTGAGCATATGTTTTCAGGTGATCATGCAAATTGAGGAATCTAGGTGTGCTGCCTTAGTGGAGACCCTAGGATGCATTTTGGGACTAAACATATTTGACAAACAATTATTTTGAACAATGTTGTAGTCTGATTAAACATTTACAATCTTTTGATACTTGTTCCCGGGTTGTGGGAATGTACATTACAATTTCATCTTTATTTGGTTATGTGAATCATTTATCATGTTTATGCTTATGGCTATGTTGTCGTGAATATCGACTAAACACGACATAAGTCCCCTTGTTGTCGGGTGTCTTCATGACACGCTTGTCGTCATTTATTATATTGCATCTCTATCGCTTACCATGTGTTATGACGATCCCGATCTCGTTACATCCCCGTGTTTCCGCTTTTAGTCGGGGGTGTGACAGATTGGTATCAGAGCCATTGGTTATAGAGAATTAGGCAATACGCTTGACCTAGACTATAACCTAGGAACCTTCATGTAGATTTGCATGCTAGGATCTGTATGCATATTATATCTCGTGTATGTGTTCCTCGTTACTTGATTTGTTTATCTATCTGTTATGTGATCTTTCACCCTATGAGAAAGCCCTTGTGCTCACTCTTTTATGGGATGCTTCTATTGGATCTTTCGTTCCCTCTGCGCGCCAAGTTGGTTTATCAAATCCGGGTATTAAACCCGAAGAGATCTTCACAGATCATGCTATTGCGCTTGACATTGGACATTGAGTTTAACACTGAGGAGGTTATGTCTGAAACCTCGAAGGAGGAAGAGATAGAAAACCTTCGCTAGACTAAACGTGATTATATACATGGATTTACAATTGATATGATGGACTATTATTGAGACATTACCAATTCATGGTGTGAGAACCACACATCTTGCATGCGATATGTGGTGACAATAAGTGTGATATTAACTTGGGAATACTGGACTTGATGAGTGTTATGGATAATACACTTTGAAATGATTTAAGCTTACGTGTTTACTATTTCTATGATTAGAAAATGCCGCCTCGAAGAGTTACCCGCAGCAATAGTGGCGGGAGTGAAGCCCCAAGGGGCAGAGGCAGAGGCAGAGGTAGAGCACCAAGAACAAATGATGGTCCCGCCAGTAACAATCAGGATACAGGAAACTCTGATATGGCAGCTCTGATCGCTCAACAGTTGGCCGCACTGATTCCTACTATCGTGGCCCAAGTGAGCGATGCACTCCAGCAACACCACCCCCACGGGGATGGTGGCAATGATAATGGAGATAATGGAGAAAGAGCTCAAGGTGGGATCGAAACTGAAGAGGGAAATGGAAACCCGACCGGAAACGAAAGCAACCAGGAGACCGGAAATGGTGGTACAGCCGGAATTGAGACTGTGGTTGTTAATCCTAGACGGGGGTGTTCATACAAAGAGTTTGTGGCTTGCAAACCGAGAGAATTTGATGGGAAAGGTGGGGCGATAGCCCTAACCAGATGGCTTGAAAAGATGGAGGCAGTGATTGACATCAATGAGTGCCTCGACAGCCAGAGAATCAAATATGCCACATGTTCATTGCAAGGCAAGGCCCTAACCTGGTGGAACACCCAGGTTCAAGCTAGAGGAAGAGAATCTGCGATGCAGATGTCATGGGATGAGTTTAAAGCTTTGATTACCGAGGAATACTGCCCCCTCAACGAGATGCAGAAATTGGAGCATGAGTTCTAGAATGATGCTATCGTGGGGGTCGGGCATGCAGCTTATACGGATCGTTTTCATGAGCTGGCAAGATTGGTTCCGCATCTGGTCACGCCGGAATCAAAGAGAATCGAGAGGTACATTTGGGGACTTGCGCCTCAAATCCGAGCGATGGTTATAGCAGCTGCCCCTCCTACTATCCAGAGCGCAATTCTGAAGGCTGGCGCTTTGAATGATGAAATGGTGAGAACGGGGGTTCTGGGCAGAGGAGCAGAAAAGAGAAAGGATGTTGGGGAAACGAGCCGGTCGAGTGCCGGGAAGTTTGATAAGAGGGCCAAGACGACCAGAAATTTTGTGGCCGTGACTCAGGGCAAGAGAGAGTATGTGGGGCCGCACCCCAAATGTGACAGGTGCAACTATCATCATCCCCCAGGAATGCAGTGCCGGGTGTGCGCGAACTGTAGACGCCCGGGGCATTTGGCAAGAGATTGTAGAACTGCGCCGAATCTTGTGGCACCGGTCAACGCGGTTAACCCCGCTGGGAATACAAGGGCTTGTTATGAGTGTGGAAGCCCAGATCACTATAGAAACATGTGCCCCAGACTGAATCGGGCACCGGGTCAACAAGGGAACAACCAGCAGCAAGTGATGGCTATAGCTGGAAATCAAGGCCCGACCAATCAAGGGAATGCAGCTCGGGGACGTGCATTTGTCATTGGAGCCAACGATGCCCGTCAGGACCCGAATGTTGTCACGGGTACGCACTTACTCAATCATCACTTCGCATCTATATTATTTGATACTGGAGCATACAATAGCTTTATATCTTCTAAGTTTGTGCAATTGCTTGATTTGAGTCCTAGTAGGCTAGAAACTAGCTACTTAATAGAAATGGCCAATGGTAGGGTTGTTCAGGCCGATGAGATTATTAGGAAGTGCTCGTTAACATCGGAGGACCATGCCTTCGATATAGACTTGATACCCTTCGAGCTAGGAAGTTTTGACGTGATCGTGGGTATGGATTGGTTGTCGCAAAATGGAGCAGAGATTGTCTGTCGAGATAAAGTAGTACGAATCCCCATGCCAAACGGGGAAGTACTCAAGATTCAAGGAGAACGACCGGGAAGGAACTTAAAGCTTATTTCCTGCATGAAAGCACGCCGAAGTTTACGAAAGCAGTGCTACGCTTTTCTGGCTCATGTGGTAGAAAAGAAAGACGAAGAGAGGAAACTAGTAGATATCCCCGTGGTACGGGATTACCTAGATGTATTTCCTGATGACTTGTCTGGTTTGCCTCCTCCACGACAGGTGGAATTTCGTATAGAGTTGGTTCCTGGAGCTACACCGGTAGCAAAGACGCCATATCGGTTAGCGCCATCCGAGATGCAAGAGTTATCTAGTCAGTTACAAGAGCTACTGGAGAAAGGTTTTATTCGACCGAGTCATTCACCGTGGGGAGCACCGGTATTATTTGTCAAAAAGAAGGATGGATCATTCCGCATGTGTATCGATTACCGTGAGTTGAACAAGTTAACCGTGAAAAATCGATATCCTCTCCCCAGGATCGATGATCTGTTTGATCAGCTGCAAGGAGCTTCGTATTTCTCAAAGATCGACCTTCGTTCTGGATATCATCAACTAAGGGTTTTCGAGGAGGACATACCGAAAACAGCGTTTAGAACTCGTTATGGGCACTATGAGTTCTTGGTCATGCCGTTCGGGCTGACTAACGCACCAGCCGTGTTTATGGATCTAATGAATCGGGTGTGCAAACCTTACCTGGATAAATTTGTGATCGTATTCATAGACGATATACTTATCTACTCCCGATCGAAAGAGGATCATGAAGAACACCTTCGGGCAATACTGGAACTGCTACGGGAAGAAAAACTTTTCGCCAAGTTCTCGAAGTGTGAATTTTGGTTGCGGGAAGTGAAGTTTTTGGGTCATGTGGTTAACAAGGACGGGATTCATGTAGATCCCGGCAAGATCGAAGCGGTGAAGAAATGGGACGCGCCCCAGACACCATCAGAGATACGACAATTTTTAGGATTGGCCGGTTATTATCGTCGCTTCATCGCGAATTTTTCAAAGATCGCGCAGCCATTAACATTGTTGACTTAGAAAGACAAGAAGTTTGATTGGGGACATGCACAAGAACAAGCGTTCCAAACGCTGAAAGAGAAGTTGTGTAACGCGCCTATATTGTCCCTCCCAGACGGAACTGATGATTTTGTGGTGTACTGCGATGCTTCACATCAAGGATTGGGATGTGTGCTAATGCAGAAGGATAAGGTGATTGCCTACGCTTCGCGACAACTTAAAGTGCACGAAAAGAACTATACCACTCATGATCTTGAGTTGGGCGCGGTAGTGTTTGCACTCAAGATTTGGAGGCATTACCTGTATGGAACCAAATGCATCATCTTCACTGATCATAAGAGCCTCCAACATATCCTGGATCAAAAGGAACTCAATATGCGTCAGCGACGTTGGGTAGAGCTACTTAGTTACTACGATTGTGAAATCCGGTATCATCCGGGGAAAGCTAACGTGGTGGCTGATGCTTTAAGCCGTAAAGAACGCGTGAAACCACTACATGCTCGAGCGTTGGGATTGACCATTCAAACAAACTTGAAAGCTCAGATCCAAATTACACAAAGTGAGGCATTGAAAGAAGAAAACCTTGCGGGAGAAGAATTCCGAGGGTTAGATAAACAGATGATTTGCAAGGATGATGGTATACAATACTTCATGGATCGCATATGGGTACCCAGATGGGGAGGTGTACGTACCTTAGTCATGGATGAAGCCCACAAGACGCGATATTCTATTCATCCTGGTGTAGACAAGATGTATCACGATCTTAAAGATCTGTACTGGTGGCTAGGCATGAAGAAAGACATTGCCTTGTACGTAAGCAGATGCTTGACATGTTCCAAAGTTAAAGCTGAACATCAGAAACCATCAGGATTATTACAGCAACCTGAAACTCCCGAGTGGAAATGGGAGAATATAGCTATGGATTTCATTACCAAACTCCCTAGAACAAGCAGCGGGCATGATTCGATATGGGTCGTAGTGGATCGAATGACGAAATCAGCACATTTCTTGCCGATCCGAGAAGACTACAAAATGGATAAGTTGGCGAGATTGTACATCAAAGAGGTCGTGACACGGCACGGGGTGCCGGTGTCAATCATATCCGACCGTGACAGCCGATTTACTTCACGATTTTGGCAGACACTACAGAAAGCGATGGGCACTCGATTAGATATGAGTACCGCCTATCACCCTCAGACAGATGGCCAAAGTGAGCGAACTATACAAACGCTAGAAGACATGTTGAGAGCGTGTGTAATCGACTTTGGTGGTAGTTGGGATGCTCATCTACTGCTGATTGAGTTCTCCTACATAAATAGCTACCATACAAGCATTGGATGTGCTCCTTTCGAAGCATTATACAAAAGGAAATGCAGATCTGCCGTTTGTTGGGCCGAGATTGGTGAAAGTCAGTTAACAGGCCCAGAGATCATTCAAGAAACAACTGACAAGATCTTTCAAATCAAAGACCGACTGAAAGCTGCTAGAGATCGCCAAAAGAGCTATGCCGACAACCGTCGGAAGCCTCTACAATTTAACATTAGGGATCGAGTTTTACTTAAAGTCTCCCCTTGGAAAGGATTCGTTCGATTTGGAAAGAAGGGGAAGTTAGCCCCAAGATACGTTGGACCATTCGAGATCACAGAAAGAATCGGTCCAGTGGCTTACCGATTAAGGTTGCCACAAGAACTTAACGGTGTGCATGATACTTTCCACGTGTCAAACCTCAAGAAGTGTTTGGCCGATGAATCCCTTCACGTGCCAATTGAGGAAATCAAGATTGACGAAAAGCTTCATTTTGTTGAGGAACCTATTGAGGTCATGGATCGAAAAGTCAAACAACTGAAGCGCAGTAGAATACCTATTGTGCGCGTAAGGTGGAATTCAAAACGAGGGCCAGAGTTTACATGGGAACGAGAAGATCAGATGAAACTCAAATATCCACATCTATTCGAGGATGACACTCTTGGACCTAACTCCAGCTGAATTTCGGGACGAAATTCTTTCAACTGGGGGATACTGTGACATCCATCACCTTAAGGTCCGTCAATTAACGAGGCTTTCCGTTAACTATTCCTTGATCAATCATTCCTCATCTTTATTAACTCTTATGTGGATATCATGCTTGCTTTATCATCGTTGTGCTTGTGCCTTCATTGTAATCATATGCTATCCTTAAAAACTTTTAAAACTTTCAACATCGTAACCGCCAAATATAACATTTTTATATAAAATAAACGTCACTAATGAAACCATTTTTAAGTTATAAATATCATTAAATACATTTTTATAATTAATATAATTAACCTAATAAAGTCGTTTTTCAACCGAAACAAATTTGGGAAACTCGGGGGTTAAGTGCAGGGACTAAACTTGACATTTTGCAAACTTGGAATGGGTATAAATAGCCCCATGTTCCAGCCCTAACTCATTCATCTTCTTCTTCATCTTCTTCAATCTCTTCTTCATATTTTCTTCATTCTAGCACCAAATCCGACCCGCTTGGTCTCGTTTTCGTCGTCTAGACTTCATCTACAGCCTAGTCTACTCTATTCTAGCAGGTAGATGACTGTGGTTGTCCCTTTTCTTGCTTATTCACGGCTGTCCAATCTAGGGTTTCGGGTGTTCGGGTTCAACCCGAACACATGAGGTCGTGTGGGTGCGTGTGAGGTCTTTCTGCGTGTGCTTCATGTGTGTGTATGTTTGTAGTGTGTTTCTGGAAGTCCTTGTTGTGTAAAACTCGTGTTTGGAGCAGCCGAAGGCTGCTCAACCCGTCAACAGTCGCGATTCTGCTGTTCAGGCGACTGGGTCTGTCATGCGATTGAGTCGTGCGACTGGATGAGTCGTGCGACTGAGCCATGCGTCTGAGTCAATCCTGCGACTGAGTTGTGCGACTGGGTATGTCGTGCGACTGAGTCGTGCGACTGTGTGTATGTGTGCGAATGAGTCATGCGTGCGAATGTATGTGTGCGATTGAGTCATGTGAGCGAATGAATGTGTGCGATTGAGTCAGGTGACCGACTGAATGTATGCGATTGTGCTGTATCGCACGACTGAAGTCCAATCGCACGAATGAAGGTCCAATCGTACGAATGTAGCTGATTCGCACGATTGAAGGTTGATTCGTGCGTATGGAGGTTGAGTCGTGCGATTGGGTGTTGTGTGGTACGACTGAATGCCAGTCATACGAATGAAGGCTCAATCGTACGAATGAAGCTCATTCGCACGATTGAGGGTTGATTCGTGCGAATGGAGTGTTGAGTCGTGCGTCTGGTCCTGTCGTGCGACTGAAGTTGTTGTGTGTGATTTCCCTTCTTGTGTGTGGCGTGTGTATGTCGTGTGATGTTGAGGTAACATTAACACAGTTGCCATTGTTCAGCCACAAAGATTATAGTCAACGCTAAAAAGCCCACAAATACTATTCAAAATCAAAACAATCTAACGTTTTACAATTATCAACCGACTTATAACTACTGATATTTATCTAATACTTCTTCAATAACAATGAAACTTTTACTCAAATATCATCAGCAATGGCGACAATGTCTAGTACTTGGATCTACATAAGATCTAGTACGTGTGTCTGTATGTGTGTGTTACACGCAACCCAACCGATACAACCCGAACCGACCTAACGATATTATATGCTTCAATCATATCATTAATGCTTAACAATAACTGTCAATAGGTGTTTGACCGTTCATTTGCATTCAACATTTGGATACTTTGATTATACATACTTACCACTTAACAAGTGAGTTTCGTGGCCCCTTTTTACGCTTAAAATATTTCAATCATTTACAACTTGGGGGAAAAGTATGCTCACCCATTTTTCAATGTTGTACGATTTACTTACAATTTACATACTTGGAATCAACGTGATACGGTTTTGCAAGTACTTATCTGATACATGCTTGGGTCTGCTGTGTGGTTCTATCTTTGCAACTATTTAATTCCAGTGTGGGAACCGACGGATAGGTATTGGTAGTACTACTGGGTTGACACCCCCACCCTTGTTCGTTGGTATACTAGTTGGTACCATCAGTGATTTTACTTGTTTATATAACTGTACGTCGCTAGGTTTGGTTGCAAAGCTCATTGTCATGTGATTTTACTTGTTTATATAACTGTATTCACGGTATTCCACATCGCTTACTATATACAGCATCACTTACTTATTTATTACTTAAACCTGCGAGCTCACCAACAATTTTGTTGACCATTTTGAGCATATCTTTTCAGGTGATCATGCAAATTGAGGAATCTAGGTGTGCTACCTTAGTGGAGACCCTAGGATGCATTTTGGGACTAAACATATTTGACAAACAATTATTTTGAACAATGTTGTAGTCTGATTAAACATTTACAATATTTTGATACTTGTTCCCGGGTTGTGGGAATGTACATTACAATTTCATCTTTATTTGGTTATGTGAATCATTTATCATATTTATGCTTATGGCTATGTTGTCGTGAATATTGACTAAACACGACACAAGTCCCCTTGTTGTCGTGTGTCGTCATGACACGCTTGTCCTCATTTATTATATTGCATCTCTATCGCTTACCATGTGTTATGACGATCCCGATCTCGTTATATCCCCGTGTTTCCGCTTTTAGCGGGGGTGTGACATGTGAGGCTTATGTTAACACTCCCACCTCAAACAAACTAGAAAGCCGTTCCACTAAGTGTATCTTCATTGGATATCCTAGAGATTCTATGGGATATTATTTCTATGATCCATTGGAACAAAAGGAGTTTGTTGCCAAGAAGGTTGAGTTCTTAGAAGCTAAGTTCCTTACGGAAGGAACTAGCAGTAGAACTGTGGATCTTGAGGAGGATCAAGAACCACAAACCGATATACGTTTGGTTGACACTAGCACGCATCATGAGGATGTTGAGAATGATCAAGTGGTTGATCAATATACACAAAACGTTCGCAGATCTGGTAGAATTAGTAATCCACCTGAAAGATATGGATTTTTCATAGATGGATGCTATGTGGTAGATTCCGATGAACCAACCACCTATCGTGATGCAATGTCCAATTTGGATTGTGACAAATGGCTTGAATCCATGAATGTAGAGATGCAATCCATGTATGACAACCAAGTATGGGACTTGGTTGAACCACCTCTTAACTCCAAAATAGTTGGAAGTAAGTGGGTTTTCAAGAAGAAAACCGATATGCATGGAAACTTGGATACTTATAAAGCTAGACTTGTAGCAAAATGTTTCACTCAAACTGTCACACCCCGGGCCCAGGTAGGGTGGGACGTCACAGACTAGCAACAACATATGGCAGCGGAAACAAACCATTATAAGAGCTCAAAGGAGAGAATATCAGATGGCATTAAAGTTTTAAAAAGGTAACGGGACTAGATACGCATCAAGCCCCAATTAAGTTTTCCAATCAACCATAAAAATGAAATTTGTACTTGTTCAACACAAAATATAAATTGTTCAAATGTTTCATCAAGGAAATAAGCCAATGCCATGTCACGGGGATAAGTCTAGGTCTTCAATCTGCTAGGATCTCTTCAAATATTACCTGAAACATACTCAAAAAAAATTGTGTCAACTAAAAAGTTGGTGAATTCAAGTGCTTAAAGTTTAAAAACAAAAGGACTTAGTAAATCCTTCTTTGATTAAAAGAAAAATAATCATTGTTTATCATCGTGGGAGAAAAAAAATCATAATCAACCCTGCACTCAGTTCCGGTTAGCCTCTTCTAAAGTTGTGTTTTACCGGATATTTCCGAAGGAAGAAACTGAGCCCCATACCAGTGAACCCTACCTGCCCAGATAGTTCACCATAGAATCTTAACAAAACTTGTTATATGCCACAACGATCCCTCAGGATGTCAGCGGGGTAACCTTCCTGGAACGGAAGCCACTATGTGTGGGGGATTCCCCAAATAGATCTATCCATATAAATCAAGCGGTTCACGAAAGAATTAATGATCATGATATAAGAATTAGCAGGTAACCACAATCCCACATAGTATCATCAAATAAAGCACAATCATAGTTCATAAAAGTAGAGCATGTTCCATCCCAAAACAGTAGTAAAAAGGGGGATCACTAGAACTCACCTTAGGTTTCCAAATCAAAGTTTCCTGATGTGCCGGGAAGTGTCACAAGTCTAGCACCCTAACAAGTACATATTAAGCAATAAGATACTGCCCTAAACTCATTCAAAATGCAACAATAGTGTCAAGAGTTTAGCTATAGAGTGCGGCTTTGGTCTAGTGAAGGTTTGTATAAAAAGTTTCCTTTTATGGCAAGTCAAAGTGTCTCCATGAAAGTTGGGGATTTTTACTTCATTAGATTAGGTATATTAAAAGATTTTATTGTTCAAGTGTTTATTAGCTTCCTGGAAGTCGGTTAAAAGGTTTGGAAAAATTTTACAGTTTAGTCCCTCAAGTTTCAAAATTGACAGTTTCTACCCTTAAGTTTAGTTTCTTGCCTTTTATGTCATTTATGTCCAAAATCATATTTTTAGAGTCATATTATGATTATTATGGAGTAAGTGGTTCAAAACTTTGGTCTACAGGTTCGATTTTGAAAACTGCGCGTTTAACGCTCCCGGTCGCGGTAAAAGCCGGATAATTTTAATAGTAATTTGGAGTTTTCAAATATTTAAATTTTGGACCAGTAGGTATTTTCTAAGAGACTTCTTTATAAATTTCTAAGTCCTTAAATTGTGTAAATTGGTCTTTTATAGTTAAAATCTTGTTTTTACGTTTGACCCGTTAATACGCGGTTTTGACCGGGTTTGACCATTTAAAGCTCATTTGACCGAGTTTTTAAATCTTTTAGGTCCTTAATCATTTATCTTACTGAAATCATATGATTTTTATAAATCTTAGTTTTGAACTCTATTTTTATAGATTTTTTCTCAAAAACTAAGCTCGGTTTGTACCCGTTTTTAGTTAAAATGCCATTTATTTGAGTCTTTGACCACTTAACTTATCCATTGACTCCAGAATACTTTATTTATCATTTTTGAGCCTGGAATACTTTTTAAGAATGTTAAATTCATAGTCTTACTATTTTTAAGTCATTTTACCATGTTTTCGGGTCCCGAAAGTGACTAAAAGAGGGTAAATCAGAACATGTCCTTTATTCCAGAGATTAAACATTGCCAACACTTCAAATATTCACTAAACCTACTGAAATTTCAGTCCCAACATGTTTCCTAGTAGATCTATACATCCATATGCTTCAAATATGTAGAAAATGCCATAACCGACAATTACACTAGTGTAAACCATCATAACTTGAGTTTAAATGTTACTAACACTTCATTTAACTTCATAAGCAGATTATTAAGGTGTCATTAATTCGTTCATGAGTAGGTTATGGATCTTGTTTAAAATGATTTTTCAAACAAATGCTCAAGAGAGTGTTGTTACATGTAGAAAGGGGGTTTCAAGGTGAAATCCATGTATCAACCGTGGGTTTGAGTATGTAGCCACTTGGAACTTTTAAAAACAGGTTCTTGGGAGTCCATTAAGTCATAAAAATGCAGGTTACAAGTTTGGTTTACAAGAGTTTAAGCTTTCACAAGTTAGAGGATGTCAAAACACTTAAAATGAGGGTTTTCATGGTGGAAATCGGTTTCCACCTCAAGAATGGCTAACAAAACATGAAGTTTACCTTCAAGAACGTTGGTAACTCCTTAAGAATGAGATGATGGTGAGTTGTTTCTGCTACAACAAAGAAATACACGGTTCTTAGATGTCAAATGAAGAAAACAAGAGATATGTCACAAAACCGACATCTTGAGTTTACACTCGAAGTAACTCACGGTTTGGAGGGTGTTGATGGCCGTGAATGGCTTGAAACTCCTTGGAATTGGATGGAAAAACTCGAACTTAGGCTGGAAAGGTGGAACAAACACGGTTGTGTGACCAAATCTTGTGAACAAGGCTTCTTCTTTGCGGTTCTTGCTCTTGGCCGATTAGAACTTGGTGTAGTCTTCGAATTTCCTTCACAAGGCTAGAGAGAATAGTTGGGAGAGTGTTGTGAGGAGTGTGAGTGTTGAATCAGCTGGTTAATCAAATAAAGGGAGAGAGAGGGAGAGAGATGGAGAGAAATGCATGAAAGGCTAGTGGGTGAGAGGGGTGGTGTGAAGAGGAGAGGAGAGTGGTGAGCGAGGGGGCGGCCGATCTTGGAGTGTAGTGGGGAGAGTTTTAATTTAATTTTAATTGTAAATTAATATTGTGTAGTGTAATTTTGTAGTATTGGGTATTATGTATTATTTAGTGGAAAGGTGATTTGAGGTGTCTAATGCATACCCATGCATGCATGGCCGAAATTATGCAAGTGTGAGTGTGTGTGCTCACATTTTAATTGCCTTCTCTTGAGTTTAATTTTGTAAGGGTGACTAGTTGACATTCCCGGAACACTAATTTTTAAAAAGGTAGAAACCTAAATTGGTTTAAAATCAAAAATAAAAATCACATGAAATCATAATTTACATCAAATAGCAAGAATTGATTCCAATTTCATAGTACGATTGTATAGTTTCAATTATTAGCACTCATAGCATGGATAATGATGCAAGTAATCTAGGGTTAGGGTAACAACCTGGAGGTCGGTTGTCACATTCTCCCACCGTTTAAGAAATTTCGTCCCGAAACTTAACTCTGATTAGGGACTGAACGGGTGGGTTTGAAGAGGTGTGGATAGTTCTTCCTCATTTCATCTTCACGCTCCCAAGTAAATTCAGGTCCTCGCTTGGAGTTCCATCTAACCTTAACCTTGGGTATACGACTCCGCCGGAGTTGTTTGACCAAACGATCCGTGATCTCCACAGGTTCTTCCACAAAGTTCAGTTTGTCGCTTATCCTTGCTTCTTTTAATGGTAGTTCTAGGGTTTTGTCTACCATGCTCTTCTTCAAGTTTGACACATGAAAGGTGTCGTGTATGTGACTCAATCCCGGGGGTAGTTTCAATTTATATGCCACTGGGCCAATTCTTGCCATTATCTCAAATGGTCCAATGTATCTTGGGCTTAGTTTTCCTCTTTTTCCGAATCTCACTGTTCCTTTCCACGGTGCTACTTTTAGCATCACTCTGCCGCCCACTTGGAACTCTAGAGGTTTCCGCCTCCTGTCGGCGTACTTCTTCTATCGGTCTCTAGCTGCTCTCAATCGTTCCTTTATCTTATAGATCTTATCGGTGGTTTCCAACACTATGTCGGGTCCCATCACTTGGCTGTCACCAATCTCATTCCAACTCAAGGGTGATCGGCATTTCCTGCCATAAAGAACCTCGTACGGAGCGGCTTTGATACTCGCGTGGTAACTGTTGTTATAGGCGAATTCCACCAAAGGAAGATGGTTATCCCAGTTTCCGCCAAAGTCCATCACGCAAGCTCTCAACATGTCTTCCATCGTTTGAATAGTTCTTTCCCTCTGTCCGTCGGTCTGAGGGTGGTAAGCCGTGCTAAGATCTAAACGGGTTCCTAAAGCTTGCTGGAACGATTTCCAGAAACGAGAGGTGAAACGGCTATCACGGTCTGAGATGATCGACAGAGGCACTCCATGCCTCGTTACAATCTAGTCGACATAAAGTTGGGCCAGTTTCGTCATGTCGTAGTCTTCTCTAATTGGCAAGAAGTGAGCTGATTTTGTTAATCTATCCACTATTACCCAAATAGCATCTTGGCCATTAAACGTTCTAGGCAGCTTGGTAACAAAATCCATTGTAACATTATCCCATTTCCATTCGGGAATCTCAGGTTGCTGCAACGTTCCCGATGGTTTTTGGTTCTCAGCTTTTACCATGGCACAAGTTAAACATTTCCCCACATAAACAGCGATTGATCTCTTAATTCCCGGCCACCAGAAAAGTGTCTTTAAATCCTGGTACATCTTATCACTTCCAGGGTGAATTGAATACCTAGACTTGTGTGCTTCATCGAGGATTACTTCTCGAATTCCTCCGTGTTTTGGCACCCAAGTCCTTCCACCATATCTATATGTACCATCGTCCCCTATCTCCAACTGCTTCTCCATTCTAGTCAATCCTTCTTCTTTCAATTTTTCTTCCTTTAATGCCTCGCCTTGAGCTTCCTTCAATTTTGCTATAAGGTTGGTATACACACTCATTCTTAAGGCTCGTACTCGAAGAGGTTTCTCTCTTTCCTTTCGACTTAACGCATCCACCACAACATTGGCCTTACCAGGATGGTAGCGGATCTCGCACTCGTAATAGTTCAATAGCTCAACCCATCTTCTCTAACGCATGTTGAGCATCTTTTGGTCAAGGATATGCTGCAAGCTTCTATGGTCTGTGTAGATAATGCACTTTGTGCCATAAAGGTAATGCCTCCATATCTTAAGGGCAAACACCACGGCACCCAACTCCAGATCGTGCGTCGTGTAGTCTTCTCATGATCATTCAGCAGTCTCGATGCGTAAGCAATCACCTTGTTGCGTTGCATCAATACACATCCTAGCCCTTGACGCGAAGTGTCACAATAGACCACGAAGTCTTCTACTCCTTCTGGAAGAGCAAGTATAGGTGCACTGCATAATTTCTCTTTAAGCGTTTCAAACGCCTCATTCTGCTCTCGCTCCCACACAAAGGTTGTGTTTTTTCTTGGTTAGCGCGGTCAAAGGTTGCACTATACGCGAGAAGTCCTTTATAAACCTTCGGTAATAGCCAGCCAGTCCTAAGAATTGCCTTATCTCCGTAGGAGTTTCAGGAATCTTCCAATTCTTTATGGCCTCAATCTTGGAAGGGTCAACTTGAATCCCATCCTCATTCACCACATGACCTAAGAATTGGATCTGGCGCATCCAAATTCACATTTAGAGAACTTGGCATATAGTTGCTCATTCTTGAGCAATTCAAGGATTAGCCTGAGATGCTTCTCGTGCTCGTCTTTAGTTTGAGAGTAGATCAGTATGTCGTCGATAAACACGATCACAAACTTGTCGAGGTAAGGGCGGCAAACGCGATTCATGAGGTCCACAAATGCTGCTGGAGCATTAGTCAGTCCAAAGGGCATGACCAAATACTCATAGTGTCCATACCTAGTTTGGAAGGCGGTTTTGGGTATATCTTCTTCTCTTATCTTCAGCTGGTGGTATCCTGACCTCAAGTCTATTTTGGAGAAGTAACTTGCTCCCTGCAATTGATCAAATAAGTCGTCTATTCTCGGGAGAGGGTAACGGTTCTTTATGGTCAGCTTATTCAACTCCCTGTAATCAATACACATTCGCAGCGTTCCGTCCTTCTTTTTCACGAATAGCACCGGGGCACCCCATGGAGAGACACTCGGACGTATAAATCCCTTGTCCATTAGTTCTTGAATTTGTACCATTAGCTCCTTCATCTCAGGTGGGGCGAGCCGGTACGGTGCCTTGGCTACTGGTGCAGCACCAGGCATCAAGTCTATCTGGAATTCCACTTGTCGATTCGGAGGAAGTCCTGGTAGTTCTTCCGGAAACACCTCTGGGTATTCCGAAACTACGGGAATCTCTTCGATCTCCTTCTCCTTTTGGGTTTTCATCACATAGACTATAAAAGCTGGACATCCCCTCTTCAAGCTCTTGGTAGCTTTCAAGTGAGATATCATAGGGTATAGAGTGTTACTCCTTTCTCCTTCTACCACTAACACTTCTTCGACGCTCAATGGTATCTTGAGCAGTCGCTCGTCACATACGATTTCAACTTTATGCTTCGCTAACCAGTCCATACCCACGACCACATCAAATCCTCCTAACTTAATGGGCATCAAGTCAATCTTAAACACATTCCCTTTTAGATTCAGGGGGCAATCCTTAATGATTTCGTTAGCTTCTAAAATATTACCGTCAGCTAATTCTACGGTAAATGTATCAGTCAAGGTACACGCGTCTAAGTCAATCAATTGCCTAAAAGGACTAGAGATAAAACTAGCAGTCGCTCCTGTATCAAACAGTACAGTAGCGGGATGATTGTTTACAAGGAACGTACCGTTGACCACGTTGGGTTCCCTACGAGCTCCTGCTGGGTCCATAACGAAAGCTCTTCCCTTAGGCTTGTTGGGCTTGGCATCCTTGTCTCTACCCAGCTTAGGACACTTGTTCCTCATATGCCCTGGGTCTCCACACTCGTAGCATTGTTTCCCCGGTACGTAAGTACAGTCTTTAATTAGATGGCCTGTTCTCTTGCACCTAAAACAGGGCATCGGGTTACATTCTCCTTGATGATGTAACTTGCACTTGCTGCAGAGTGGGCTTGTCCCCGTATACAATCTCCGGTTTTTGCTTCCTTGATCATCACGTCTCACTCCTTCAGAACTCCTTCTACTCGACCCACTGCTACTTCCAATCGCTCTTTTTGCTTCAAACCACTTCCTCTTGTCTCCAACAAACTTCTTCTTCTCATCAGCCCTTCCTTGATCGGTCCATCCAGCCCTAATAAGATCGTCAGTCAAACTGCTGGTAAGGTCGACAGCAGCTTGTAGGGTCACAGGCTGAGAGGCACGAACCATACCCCTAACTCTTGGTGTAGTCCCCAGATGAACCGTGCTACACCTTTGGCTTCTGGCGTCACCAAATGTGGCACAAGTTGGGACAGGGCTAAGAATCGATTGATGTATTCGGTGTAATTGGGTCCTTTCATCTCCAAGCTTAAAAATTCTGTCTCCAGCTTCTCGAGTTGATTGATGGGGCAATATTTGTTGGTCATTAACTCTCGGAATTCAGTCCAACCCATTCGATTAGCCATGTTTCTTCCACGGCTCTGAGTAATGGACTTCCACCATTCAAGAGCTGATCCCTTGAGAGATTGTGATGCAAATCTCACCATGTGCTCCATCTTGCACTCGCTGATGTCTAAGCCGGCTTCCATTTCGTCGATCCACCTGTAAGTCTCTATAGCACCCTCGGTGCCATAGAAGTCCTTGGGCTTGCAGGCCATAAAGGTCTTGTAAGAGCACCCATTCCTTAACTCCTCAGCTTCATCATCGTGGCTCTCATCGTTTACCGGCCGTTCATTACCAGTAGTGTTATCCCTGTCTGCATTTATCTGTGCAATGATAGTCGGAATGGCGTTGGCCAGTTGCTGAGCTACGAGGTTAGCAATCCTTTCGTCACTCTCTTAATTAGTATTCTCCATGTGGGGAGTCCCTGGTGGAGTAGGTTGGGTTCTAATAGGCCTTGCTCCTTCATGGCGGCCCGTGGTGGCTCCACGTCGACCAAAACGTGTTCCTCTGCGAGTCGGCATTCTGATAGTATCACAAATAGATTCGTTTAGCATCTCATAAATTTTGTTTCGGATAGCCTAGGCATCATTATCCTATCGCACCACGCCTCGGAAGAGGAATCATGGCATGCACATACATTACCTTCAAGAACGTTGGTAACTCCTTAAGAATGAGATGATGGTGAGATGTTTCTGCTACAACAAAGAAATGCACGGTTCTTAGATGTCAAATGAAGAAAACAAGAGAAATGTCACAAAACCGACATCTTGAGCTTACACTCGAAGTAACTCACGGTTTGGAGGGTGTTGATGGCCGTGAATGGCTTGAAACTCCTTGGACTTGGATGGAGAAACTCGAACTAAGGCTGGAAAGGTGGAACAAACACGGTTGTGTGACCAAATCTTGTGAACAAGGCTTCTTCTTTGCGGTTCTTGCTCTTGGCCGATTAGAACTTGGTGTAGTCTTCGAATTTCCTTCACAGGGCTAGAGAGAATAGTTGGGAGAGTGTTGTGAGGAGTGTGAGTGTTGAATCAGCTGGTGAATCGAATAAAGGGAGAGAGAGGGAGAGAGATGGAGAGAAATGCATGAAAGGCTAGTGGGTGAGAGGGGTGGTGTGAAGAGGAGAGGAGAGTGGTGAGCGAGGGGGCGGCCGATCTTGGAGTGTAGTGGGGAGAGTTTTAATTTAATTTTAATTGTAAATTAATATTGTGTAGTGTAATTTTGTAGTATTGGGTATTATGTATTATTTAGTGGAAAGGTGATTTGAGGTGTCTAATGCATACCCATGCATGCATGGCTGAAATTATGCAAGTGTGAGTGTGTGTGCTCACATTTTAATTGCCTTCTCTTGAGTTTAGTTTTGTAAGGGTGACTAGTTGACATTCCCGGAACACTAATTTTTAAAAAGGTAGAAACCTAAATTGGTTTAAAATCAAAAATAAAAATCACATGAAATCATAATTTACATCAAATAGCAAGAATTGATTCCAATTTCATAGTAGGGTTGTATAGTTTCAATTATTAGCACTCATAGCATGGATAATGATGCAAGTAATCTAGGGTTAGGGTAACAACCTGGAGGTCGGTTGTCACACAAACTCAAGGGGTTGATTATGATGAGACCTTCTCACCAGTTGCAATGCTAAAGTCTATAGGATATTATTTTCTATAGTTGTTTATTATGATTATGAGATTTGGCAAATGGATGTCAAAACCGCTTTTCTAAATGGATATCTTGATGAAGATGTCTATATGATTCAGCCTGAAGGTTTTGTCAACTCAAAACATCCTAACAAAGTATGCAAGTTAAAGAAATCAATCTATGGATTGAAGCAAGCATCAAGAAGTTGGAATCACCGTTTTGATGAAGAAATAATCAAATTTGGGTTCATCAAAAACGCTGATGAAGCATGTGTATATAAGAAAGCTAGTGGGAGCATCACCATTTTCCTAGTATTGTATGTCGATGACATGCTACTATTTGGAAATGACATTCCAACAATGGAAGGTGTATAAACCTGGCTTGGAAGTTGTTTCTCTATTAAGTATCTTGGTGAAGCCGCGTATATTTGTAACACCCGGAAATTTATTATTTTGAAGCCGACGAAGAAAGAAAAGAAATAAAGTTCAAAGTCGAGGGACCAAACTCGCCAACGAAGAAAAGTTGGGTAATGTGGTGATATGTGTAGGGAGAGGGCAGCCCACTCTCCCCACACTTCACATATTTTCAGATTTAAGAGGAAGAGAAGAGAGAAAGAGGAGAAAAAGGGAGAAAAGTGGTGTTTCGGGTGATTCGGGTGTCCAAATCCGTCGAGTAGCAAGCCAAATCGAAGCTCTTGTCTTTGTGCTCGATTGTGTGAGTTCTAGGACCCCACTTTTACTTGTTTTCAACTGATTTTGGGGCTGGAAAATGTTCAAAACCCGTTTTTACAAGTGTGTGTGTTTGACCCATTTGGGTGTGATGTGTATGATGTGTTTAGTGTATGATTTCGGGCTTGTGCGTGCTTGTTTGGTGTTATGGTATGCATTCCTAAGGTCCAGGAGGGTTAATTTAGGCTTAGAAGGGGTTTGGATGAGGTTGGAGGCCAAAAATGGCAGATTGGGTTCGGGATGAACTCCATTCTGCATCAGCTAGGGCTAGGCGACCGAATGAAGGCCATACGGCCGAATGAGGGCGATTGAAGGTCATTTGCACAATTGGGATTCATTCGCACGATTGAGGGTTTAATCGCACGACTAAGACTTAAGTCGCACGACTGGGAGTCCAGTCGCATGGGGTTTGCACGACTGAGGGTTCAGTCACATAGATGCTTAGTCGCATGAGTCCATTCGCATGAGGTTAGTCGCATAGGTGCCCATTCGCAGAAATCCCATTCGCACAAGGTCCATACGCACGATTGGATGTTCATTTGCATAGATGACCATCCGCATGAGTCCAGTCGCAAGATGTTCAGTCGCATGGAGGCCACGCGACTGAAGGTTGTCCATACGCCCGAATAGGGCTGTCGCACTCGAATGAATGTGTAGTTTGAGTTCTGGCCTTCGGAGAAAGGTGCAGATGTAAGTTTTGACGTAAAGTAACCCGTAAGAGCATGTAAGGGAATGGCTATGGCCTTAGAGTGCATGTAGGGCATGATGATGATGATGTTGTATGTTTATGCATATTATGAATGTATGATGTTGCCCTGTATGATGATGATGAATGCGTATGATATGTTCCTTATTATGATGTATGGTTATCTCTCCTATGGCTTTACTTAGTATGACGAATAAAATGAAGTATTATGTAACGTAAAGTGGAAAGAGATGACACGTCTTGCATGCATCGGATACCGGGTCCTTCTTTGTGATTGACCATTAATGTGGAACCTCTACCGCTTACCCTTAGTACTGTGGCATACGTTTAGCTGTTCATTTATTGACTTCGGCCCAGTGGCTATGACTGATCAGTTATCATTAGTACTGTGGCATACGTTTAGCTGTTCATTTATTGACTTCGGCCCAGTAGCTAAGACTGATCGGTTACCCCTAGTACCGTGGCATACGTTTAGCTGTTCATTTATTGACTTCGGCCCGGTAGCCGAGACTAATTGGGGTGTAGCATATGGTATTGGTATGGATGATGTCCGATGCGCAAGTAAGTTAAAAGGAACAAATGAACGAATGATCGAATGAATGAATGAAGAAGATAATAATGATATTATTTATGCATACGTATGATGTGTGATCACGTTAAAGTAACGAATGGTTTTATATGAAAGTAAAGTATGTTTTATTATTAAAACTAGAACTCACTCAGCAACGCTGACTTTTATTACATTTTCCAGTTGGCAGGTAAGTGATTGCTGAGGATGGCACGGCGAGGCTACTCAGCTCTTTTGGGATGGCATCCAATTATATAGCTTTTGTGATGTAATGCAAACATGAATTTTTGTAACCGGATAATGATGTATTATTTGGCAAAAGTAATTATAATGAAACGTGATGTCATTTTTGAATGTTTCCGCTGCAATGATTTCTTAATGTAATGTAATTATATGTTTTATGTGCGATGAACGACCAACTGTAAGCGTCCCGGGAACGGGGCCTTACAAGTTGGTATCAGAGCCAAAGTTTAAGTGAAATGGGTAACTTTCAAAATAAACCTTAACTTAAACTGAAAATGGGACGAATGGGGAATGGGATGCCAAACTGAGTAGCTGCGTGCCATCAGGTATTTTCTTAAAGTTAATCGGTTTTATGTGCGCATGGTATATGTTATGTGTTGTATGTAGATTTGAATACTGATGTAGTCAGGACAGGTAATACTTGGGGTATGAAGAGTACAGTAAGTGGCTAATAAACTGGCCACTGTAATTAGGGACTTACTATACTTGACATAAACTGAGTTGTTTCCTTGAATGACCGTGTTGGTGTTTGAATCTTTCAGTGTGATAGAGAATGGCTGGTGGTAGATCTTCTAGAGCTTCTAGGGGTGGAGGCCGTGATGGCCCTGTTGCTGAACCACGCCCTAAAAGAGGAAGGCCTAGAGCTGAGAAAGAGGTTCCTGCAGAACCTGAGACTCCTCATCCAGAAGCTGGGGATGAGAGTGCGAACTTAAGGGCCTCGGTAAAGGAGGCTGTTGTGGAGGAAGTACATCAGGTCATGCAGACAATCTTACCGTCTGTGGTGACCGAAGTCATCAAAGCTGTGAAGGAGGGGGAACGAAAGGAGAGAAACCGGGCCTCGGGGGAGCAACCGGAGCCTGAAACGATTTTCTCCGATAATGAGGAGGAAGAGGAAGAGGAGCCTGTGCAAGAAGTGGCACGAGGCTGTAACTTATGCGATGCAAGCCCCCTACTTTTGACGGTAATGGCAATGCTGCCGCTGCTCACCGATGGGTGAGAGAAATGGAGGCTGTTCTCGACATCAGCGAGTGCCGAGAAGATCAGAAAGTAAAGTTTGCCACCCACTCCTTTGTGGACTCGGCACTATGCTGGTGGGACAACATTGTCCAAGCGGAGGGTAATCGGGCAATCGGGAGAATGAGGTGGCCCGAACTGAAGAAGATGGTAATTGAGGAGTTCTGTCCCTACAGGGAAATGGATAAGATTGAGAGGGAGTTCCTGCAGCTGGAGGCGGGATCCATGACACACCAGCAATATACTACCAAGTTCAACGAGATGGCATGGTTGGTGCCGGATCACGTGACGCCTCTTTCTCGGAAAATCAAGAGGTACATTCAGGGTTTACCGGTGGATGTCCGCCGGCATATGATCGCCGCCCGGCCAAGTACGTTTAGGTCGGCGGTCGATTTGGCCGGAAGACTTTATGATGAGAGGGGAGCGGTGGTGGTTGAAGCGAATAGAAAGGGTGGTGGTGATCGAAGCTGGAACGGGAAGAGGTTTGGTCGGGGTGAGGCCTCGACGGGTAACAAAAAGGCACGGGTGGATGACCGCCGCGTGGCCACACAGGGAGCAGGGTCGAGGAGATGTGGTAAGTGTGGAAAGGAGCATGCGGGAGAATGCAGGCTGGGTTTGAACGTGTGCTTCAAGTGTGGGAAGACGGGGCATATGGCGAAGGATTGCCTGTCGGGCAAATGTTTTAACTGTGGGGAAACTTGTCACATGAGCAGGGATTGTAAGAAGCCGAGGGTGAGAGTTCAGGGGCGAAGAGGACGGGAGGTGATGGACCGAGGGCGAGCGCCAGGGCATTCACCATGACACAGGAGGAGGCTAGGACGGACCCTGACGTTGTGTCCGGTACGTTTCTGGTGAACCAAACTTTAGCTTCTGTGTTATTTGATTCTGGTGCTAGTAGGAGTTTTATTTCTGCTGCTTTCTGTGCTAAGCTGCCTGTTAGTAGTAGACGTGTTGATGCGCCCTTTGATGTAGAAACTGCCATAGGTAAGTCTACCAGGATTTCTGAGATGATAGAGAACTGTGATGTGGAGCTTGAGGGTCATAAGTTTCCGGTTAGACCGTTCGTGATGGCCTTAGGTGGTTTTGATTTGGTTCTTGGGATGGATTGGTTAGCGGACTTCGAGGAGAACATTGTGTGTCGCAAGAAGATGATTCGGTTGATGGCGCCTGACGGTAGTTCAGTGACGGTATATGGTGATCGGGTTACTACGATTCCGAAGGTGATCTCGATGGCGGTGGCGGGAAAGTGTATGAGGCGTGGATGTAGTGCCTACTTGGGCTATGTAAAGGATGTGGATACGCCAACACCACAACTAGTTGATGTACCGGTTGTGTGTGACTTTCCAGATGTGTTCCCAGAAGACTTATCAGGAGTGCCACCTGACAGAGAGATTGAGTTTCAGATTGATCTGATACCAGGTGCCCAACCTGTCGCCAAGGCACCGTATCGGTTGGCTCCGACCGAGATGAAAGAATTGATGGAGCAGTTGCAAGAGTTGCTGGATAAGGGGTTCATTAGACCGAGTATCTCCCCGTTGGGGTGCTCCGGTCCTGTTTGTAAAGAAGAAAGATGGTAGTATGAGGATGTGCATCGACTACCGCGAGCTGAACAAGTTGACAGTAAAGAACCGATACCCCTTACCGAGGATAGATGATTTGTTTGATCAGCTTCAGGGTGCCAGTTGGTTTTCAAGGATAGATCTTCGATCTGGTTACCATCAGTTGAAGGTGAAGGAGCAGGATATTCCTAAAACAGCTTTCCGTACGCGCTATGGTCATTACGAGTTCCTCGTCATGTCCTTTGGCTTGACCAACGTGCCAGCTGCTTTTATGGATTTGATGAACCGGGTGTGTCGGCCTATGTTGGATAAATCAGTGATTGTGTTCATTGATGATATCCTGATTTATTCGAGGAGCGAAGCAGAGCACGCCGGTCACATTCGGGAAGTTCTAGAAACGCTGAGAAGGGAGAAGTTATATGCAAAATTCTCCAAGTGCGCGTTCTGGTTGCGCGAAGTTCAGTTCATGGGTCACGTGGTGAATCCTGACGGGATTATGGTGGACCCGGCGAAAGTGGAGGCGGTTATGCAATGGAAGTCACCAAAGACGCCATCCGAGATTCGCAGTTTCTTGGGTTTGGCGGGCTACTACAGAAGATTTATCCAAGACTTCTCTAAGATTGCTTCTCCACTAACTAAGTTGACCCGAAAAGAGGTGAAGTTCGTATGGGGTCAAGCTCAAGAGAAGGCGTTTGAAGAATTGAAGGCGAGATTGACTCAAGCTCCTGTTCTGTCGTTACCCGATGGAAGCGAAGATATGGTGGTTTACTCCGATGCTTCTTACTCGGGGTTGGGGTGTGTGTTAATGCAGAGAGGAAAGGTTATAGCCTATGCATCCCGACAGTTGAAGGTTCATGAGGTCAATTATCCTACTCATGACTTGGAGCTGGCAGCCGTGGTCTTTGCATTAAAAATTTGGAGGCACTACCTCTATGGGACGAAGTGCACCATATTCACTGACCACAAGAGTCTGAAGTACTTCTTTGAGCAGAAGGATTTGAACATGAGGCAGAGGCGGTGGTTGGAACTTATAAAGGATTATGATTGTGAGATCCACTACCATCCGGGCAAGGCCAACGTGGTGGCTGATGCCCTTAGCCGGAAGGAGAGGCCCGAGCCGATTCGGGTGAAAGCGTATCAGCTGATCATGACCTCCGATGTGATGAAGCAGGTTAAAGAGTTTCAAGATGAGGCATTGAAAGAAGATCATCTTAACTCTGAAAGAATGAGAGGTCTGGTTGGAGAATTGGGTGAAAACACGCTCGGTGTTAGAACCCGATTTGATCGTGTGTGGATTCTTCGTTTTGGGGATCTACGGGTGAAGATTATGGATGAAGCTCACAAGACTCGGTACTCCATTCATCCTGGTGCCACGAAAATGTACCACGATATGAAGAAAGATTATTGGTGACCGGGTATGAAGCGTGATGTGGTGGAGTATGTGAGTAAGTGCCTTACTTGCTTACAGGTGAAGGCCGAGCATCAAAAGCCGTATGGGAAGATACAACCTTTGGATATACCGGAATGGAAGTGGGAGCACATCACCATGGATTTCATTACAAAACTGCCGCGTACCCCGAAAGGGTACGATGCCATATGGGTGATAGTTGATCGTTTGACGAAGAGTGCTCACTTCCTACCGATCCGCGAGACATATTCATCTGAGAGGTTGGCTGATCTGTTCATCAAGGAGATTGTGACTCGTCATGGTGTGCCGGTGTCTATCGTGTCGGATCGCGACACTCGGTTTACATCTAAATTCTGGAAGAAGTTCCACGATGCTATGGGGACGAGGTTACATATCAGCACGACTTATCATCCCCAGGCAGATGGTCAATCACAAAGGACCATTCAGACACTGGAAGACATGCTTCGGGCATGTGTGATTGATTTTGGTGGAAGTTAGGACGACCACCTACCGTTAGCCGAATTCTCATACAACAACAGCTATCATGCCAGCATTGGTATGCCCCCATATGAGATGTTATACGGTAGGAGATGCAGAACGCCTGTTTGTTGGGGTGATATTGGTCAGAAGGAATTGGGGAGCGTCGAGGTAATCGAGGCTACGACGGAGAAGCTTGAGAAGATCAAACCCTTCATGAAGGCAGCCAAAGACAGACAGAAGTCGTATGCTGATAAACGACGCAGGCCGATTGAGTTTCAGGTGGGTGACCGGGTTATGTTAAAGGTCTCACCTTGGAAAGGTATCATTCGCTTCCGAAAGCGGGGCAAGTTGAGCCCAAGGTATATAGGCCCTTTCCGAATCATTGCTCGAGTAGGACAGGTGGCCTATAGACTGGAGTTGCCAGATGAGTTAAGTGGAATTCATCCGACATTCCATGTATCTCATCTAAGGAAGTGCTTAGCAGATGAAGATATGAATGTCCCATTGGAATATATCGAAGTAGATGAACGGCTCAATTATGTGGAGCAACCAGTGGCAATCATTGACCGAAAGGAGAAAAGGCTGAGGAATAAAGTGGTTCCTCTTGTGCGTGTACAGTGGAAGCACATGAAGGGATCCGAATCAACGTGGGAGACTGAGGAAGAAATGAGACAGCATTATCCACATTTGTTCGAGGAATAATGGGTTTCGGGGACGAAACCTATTTAAGGGGGGTGGACTTGTAACACCCAGAAATTATTATTTTGAAGCCGACGAAGAAAGAAAAGAAATAAAGTTCAAAGTCGAGGGACCAAACTCGCCAACGAAGAAAAGTTGGGTAATGTGGTGATATGTGTAGGGAGAGGGCAGCCCAGTCTCCCCACACTTCACATATTTTCAGATTTGAGAGGAAGAGAAGAGAGAAAGAGGAGAAAAAGGGAGAAAAGTGGTGTTTCGGGTGATTCGGGTGTCCAAATCCGTCGAGTAGCAAGCCAAATCGAAGCTCTTGTCTTTGTGCTCGATTGTGTGAGTTGACCCCACTTTTACTTGTTTTCAACTGAT
Organism: Flaveria ramosissima; assembly: GCA_025215565.1. NCBI lineage: Eukaryota > Viridiplantae > Streptophyta > Magnoliopsida > Asterales > Asteraceae > Flaveria > Flaveria ramosissima. The sequence goes on from CM046031.1 coordinate 28,728,808, forward strand.
TTTGGGGCTGGAAAATGTTCAAAACCCGTTTTTACAAGTGTGTGTGTTTGACCCATTTGGGTGTGATGTGTATGATGTGTTTAGTGTATGATTTCGGGCTTGTGCGTGCTTGTATGGTGTTATGGTATGCATTCCTAAGGTCCAGGAGGGTTAATTTAGGCTTAGAAGGGGTTTGGATGAGCTTGGAGGCCGAAAATGGCAGATTGGGTTCGGGATGAACTCCATTCTGCATCAGCTAGGGCTAGGCGACCGAATGAAGGCCATACGGCCGAATGAGGGCGATTGAAGGTCATTCGCACGATTGGGATTCATTCGCACGATTGAGGGTTTAATCGCACGACTAAGACTTCAGTCGCACGACTGGGAGTCCAGTCGCATGGGGTTTGCACGACTGAGGGTTCAGTCGCATAGATGCTTAGTCGCATGAGTCCATTCGCATGAGGTTAGTCGCATAGGTGCCCATTCGCAGAAATCCATTCGCACAAGGTCCATACGCACGATTGGATGTTCATTCGCATAGATGACCATCCGCATGAGTCCAGTCGCATGATGTTCAGTCGCATGGAGGCCACGCGACTGAAGGGTGTCCATACGCCCGAATAGGGCTGTCGCACTCGAATGAATGTGTAGTTTGACTTCTGGCCTTCGGAGAAAGGTGCAGATGTAAGTTTTGAGGTAAAGTAACCCATAAGAGCATGTAAGGGAGTGGCTATGGCCTTAGAGTGCATGTAGGGCATGATGATGATGATGTTGTATGTTTATGCATATTATGAATGTATGATGTTGCCCTGTATGATGATGATGAATGCGTATGATATGTTCCTTATTATGATGTATGGTTATCTCTCCTATGGCTTTACTTAGTATGACGAATAAAATGAAGTATTATGTAACGTAAAGTGGAAAGAGATGACACGTCTTGCATGCATCGGATACCGGGTCCTTCTTTGTGATTGACCATTAATATGGAACCTCTACCGCTTACCCTTAGTACTGTGGCATACGTTTAGCTGTTCATTTATTGACTTCGGCGCAGTGGCTATGACTGATCAGTTATCATTAGTACTGTGGCATACGTTTAGCTGTTCATTTATTGACTTCGGCCCAGTAGCTAAGACTGATCGGTTACCCCTAGTATCGTGGCATACGTTTAGCTGTTCATTTATTGACTTCGGCCCGGTAGCTGAGACTAATTGGGGTGTAGCATATGGTATTGGTATGGATGATGTCCGATGCGCAAGTAAGTTAAAAGGAACAAATGAACGAATGATCGAATGAATGAATGAAGAAGATAATAATGATATTATCTATGCACACGTATGATGTGTGATCACGTTAAAGTAACGAATGGTTTTATATGAAAGTAAAGTATGTTTTATTATTAAAACTAGAACTCACTCAGCAATGCTGACTTTTATTACATTTTCCAGTTGGCAGGTAAGTGATTGCTGAGGATGGCACGGCGAGGCTACTCAGCTCTTTTGGGATGGCATCCAATTATATAGCTTTTGTGATGTAATGCAAACATGAATTTTTGTAACCGGATAATGATGTATTATTTGGCAAAAGTAATTATAATGAAACGTGATGTCATTTTTGAATGTTTCCGCTGCAATGATTTCTTAATGTAATGTAATTATATGTTTTATGTGCGATGAATGACCAACTGTAAGCGTCCCGGGAACGGGGCCGTACAATATTTTAGGAATAAAGATCTATAGGGATAGATCAAGGCGGTTGATAGGTTTGAATCAAAGTGCATACATTGATAAGATCTTGAAAAGGTTCAAGATGGAAAACTCTAAGAAAGGTACCATACCTATTCAAAGAGGAACGATATTGAGTAAGACTCAATGTCCAAGCTCAAAGGATGAGCAAGAGAAAATGAAGGGAATCCCGTATGCGTCTGCTATAGGATCCATCATGTATGCAATGATATGCACTAGACCGGACGTGTCATGCGCTTTGAGCATGACAAGTCGATACCAACAAAATCCTGGAAGCAGTCATTGGATGGCTGTTAGTAATAATTCAACTAATATTCCTATTTTTCATGTTTAAAATCCATGAGTAAATTGTTTACTCAAAACGTCCGTAGTTGTTCATGCTGTGGGAACAAGTATGAAGATAATACTATTATGAACTTGGATTGGTAGATATTCATAGGATGAATATAGAGCAAAAGGTTGCTGCCAAAGTTCATAGATATTTATGAGATGCAAATATTGGACTGACCTGCATCTCAAATATTACTACATGGAATCTTCCCGATTGATCATAAGTAATTTTGAGTAAAGGCGAACATCATTTGGTATCCTCTGACCTGATACACATATTGGGTCTTGATATTCACCGAATATTATACTTTGACTTAGCTCTTCGCTGTTCTGAAACATGGCAGTACATAAGTCTGAGTTTAGGTATGATATAAGGTAATTGTGAGAGACGTATGTTATCAAGATGGGATTTGTCACTCTTATTCGTTGAGAGCAAGATGTCTAAGGCCTGATAAAGTTAAATCAATGGAGAATGATCACTCTGTGTCTCTAGGATTTAACATGACATCTGTGACAAAAGGATAATGATTGATTCACCTAAATCATTTCAAGTATGGTACTTGAAGGAGATGATGTTATTGAATGGCACTTACTCATACGTATTAAGGGTAGTAAACTGTTGTTAGGCGGTATTTACAGCTTGCATCAATCTTCTATGAATCTTGTGCAAGTGGGAGATTGTTGGATCTTGTATGCCCAAGACACATACAAGATTGATGTGGTTAGTACGTTATGATCCAAGTCGGGTCATACCCAATAACAAGCTAAACAAACACCAATATATGTTTATTTGTTGATGAGATCATACAAATAAATATTAACACCAATTTAGAAAATGGGTTTTCTAAGACCTTGCTTTTGTAAAAGAACAACATTATATGGATAATATGTTCATGATAAATTGTTTGTTTCATTATTTAAATTGGTTAAATAATAACAAATAAAAGTGTGTTATTGTTATAAAATTAAAAGAGGTTTTAATTTTATAAAAATTAAGGGCTAAGAGTGTAACATTTTTATAAAAACTAAAATGGGGGGAAACCCATTTTGAAGGCCATGTTTCGGCCGCCCAAAGAGTGCTTTGGGACTCCCTTTTTTTCTTGGTCCAAGCACTATTTCACCACTCTTGAACTCTTCATTCATTTCACACTTCTCTCTAACTTTTCTCAAGCAAGAACTCTCTCAAAAGTGGCTGAAAAATTCAGATTCTACAAAGAATAGGCTGAAATTTTTGGATTCTTGAGGAGATAAGAAAGAGACTTTTTTTGTGTTAGCTCCCTAACAAACTTGGTGTTTGGAAGGGCTTGTGGGTATACAAGCTTGAGGTCTTCTCCTTTGAAGGCTAGCCACTGAAGAACATCATTTTCATCATCCTTTTCATCTACCACTTTTGTTCAAGAAAGGTTGTTTCTATGAACACCCTATGGTTGTTATGATTTGTTTGATAGCACACTATTTCACATATGTTTATATGACCCTTATTCTTGGGTTTTCTTTATGTTTTAAATGGTGAAAATTTTCAGATTACTAACTATATGTTAAACACATATTTCCGCTGCGTTTTTATAGTTTAAATGGTTAAACTACCCTTGGTTTACATGTGACAAAACCCAACATTTTAATCAAAATTGTGCAACTTCAAATTGGTGCATCAAAGTACTTACAAATGCTTAACTAAATAAACAGGAAAGGAACTAGTTATACAAAAAATATTAAACAACAGTAGTTCTCGTGTCCATAGTTTTTTTGCTTACAATAACAACCTACAATGCTATAAAGTTTTGATTATGTTGTCTTGTAAACACACTTGTGAACCAATCAAATAAAATAGGATTATAGTCATCATTGCTATGAAACTAATCAATCACAAAAAGAACGTAGGATTTATTATTTAAATCAAAACCAAAATCAAATACAAAACCACATCAATGGCCTTGGAAATCAATCAACCCCCACGCAAAAATAATCAAGAACAATTCACAATCAACTTTGAACACTCTTGCCTCAACAATCAACCAAATCAATCAAAATGACAACTATACATTCATAAAATACTTTATTAACAATCTAGGCAAGGAAATAGGTGCGAAGGATTAAGAAACTATTTGTATTCACTCGATAACAATCGCGAATCAAATTAAACTAACAGAATGAAAGTAATCATAAATCATACCGAAAGATGATGTGTGGTCGATGAAAAAGAAAGCAAATCAAGTTAACATGACTGTGTAAATAGGATTTACTTGTATTTTAATCAAAATTGTGCAACTACAAATTAGCGCGTCAATGTACTCACGAATGCTTAAGTAAATAAATGGGAAATGAACTTGTTATTCAGAAAACTTAAACAACAGTAGTTCTCACGTGCATAGTTTTTTGCTTTCCATAACAACCTACAATGCTAAGGAGTTTTGATTATCTTGTCTTGTAAACACACTTGTGAACCAATCTAATCAAATATGATTATATTCATCATTGCAATCACACTAATCCATCACAAACAGAACGTAGGATTTATTGCTTAAATCAAAACCAAAATCAAACACAAAACCACATGAATGGCTTTTGAAATCAATCAACTCCCGCACAAAACTCATTGATAGCAATTCACAACCCACTTCAAACACTCTTGCCTCAACAATCCATCAAATCAATTAAAATGACATTTATGGATCCAGAAAATGCCATTTTAACAACCTACGCAAAGAAATAGGTGCGAAGGATCAAGAAACTATTCGTATTCACTCCATGACAATCGAGAATCAAATTAAACTAACGGGATGAAAGTAATCATAAATCATACAGAAACATGATGTGTGGTCGATGATAAAGAAAGCAAATCAAGTTAACACGACCATGTAAATAAGATTTACTTGTATTTTAATCAAACTTGTGCAACTTAAAATTGGTGCATCAAAGTACTCACGAATGCTTAACTAAATAAACGGGAAAGGAACTAGTTATACAACAACACTAAACAACAGAAGTTCTCGTGTCTATAATCTTTTGCTTTCAATAACAACCTACAATGCTATGGAGTTTTGATTCTTTTGTTTTGTAAACACACTTGTGATCCAATCTAATCAAATATGATTATATTCATCATGCAATCATACTAATCAATCACAAATAGAATGTAGGATCTATTGCTTAAATCAAAACAAAAATGAACACAAAACCACCCTAATGGCCTTTGAAATCATTCAACTCTCGCGCAAAACTCATCGGTAGCAATTCACAACGCACTTCGAACACTCTTGTCTCAACAATCCATCAAATCAATCAAAATGACATTTATGGATCCGGATAATACCTTTCTAACAATCTATAGGTGCAAAGGCTCAAGAAACTATTCGTATTCACTCCATAACAATCGAGAATCAAATTAAACTAATGGGATGAAAGTAATCATAAATCATACAAAATCATGATGTGTGGTCGATGAAAAAGAAAGCAAAATCAAGTTAACACGACCATGTAAATAAGATTTACTTATATTTTAATCAAAATTGTACAACTACAAATTAGTGCATCAAAGTACTCACAAATGCTTAACTAAATAAACAGGAAAGGAACTAGTTATACAAAAAACATTAAACAACAGTAGTTCTCGTATCCATAGTTTTTTTGCTTTCAATAACAACCTACATTGCTAGAAAGTTTTGATTCTGTTGTCTTGTAAACACACTTGTGAACCAATCAAATCAAATATGATTATAGTCATCATTGCAATCAATCTAATCAATCACAAAAAGAACGTAGGATTTATTATTTAAATCAAAACCAAAATCAAATACAAAACCACATCAATGGCCTTGGAAATCAATCAACCCCCACGCAAAAATAATCAAGAACAATTCACAACCAACTTTGAACACTCTTGCCTCAACAATCAACCAAATCAATCAAAATGACAACTATACATCCACAAAATACTTTATTAACAATCTAGGCAAGGAAATAGGTGCGAAGGATTAACAAACTGTTCGTATTCACTCGATAACAATCGTGAATCAAATTAAACTAACGGAATGAAAGTAATCATAAATCATACAGAAAGATGATGTGTGGTCGATGAAAAAGAAAGCAAATCAAGTTAACATGACTGTGTAAATAAGATTTACTTGTATTTTAATCAAAATCGTGCAACTACAAATTGGTGCGTCAATGTACTCACGAATGCTTAAGTAAATAAATGGGAAAGGAACTTGTTATTAAAAAAACTTAAACAACAGTAGTTTTCACGTGCATAGTTTTTTGCTTTCCATAACAACCTACAATGCTAAGGAGTTTTGATTATCTTGTCTTGTAAACACACTTGTAAACCAATCTAATCAAATATGATTATATTCATCATTGCAATCACACTAATCCATCACAAACAGAACGTAGGATTTATTGCTTAAATCAAAACCAAAATCAAACACAAAACCACATGAATGGCTTTTGAAATCAATCAACTCCCGCACAAAACTCATTGATAGCAATTCACAACCCACTTCAAACACTCTTGCCTCAAAAATCCATTAAATCAATCAAAATGACATTTATGGATCCAGAAAATGCCAATTTAACAACCTACGCAAAGAAATAGGTGCGAAGGATCAAGAAACTATTCGTATTCACTCCATGACAATCGGGAATCAAATTAAACTAACGGGATGAAAGTAATCATAAATCATACAGAAACATGATGTGTGGTCGATGATAAAGAAAGCAAAATCAAGTTAACACGACCATGTCAATAAGATTTACTTGTATTTTAATCAAACTTGTGCAACTTAAAATTGGTGCATCAAAGTACTCACGAATGCTTAACTAAATAAACGGGAAAGGAACTAGTTATACAACAACACTAAACAACAAAAGTTCTCGTGTCTATAGTCTTTTGCTTTCATTAACAACCTACAATGCTATGGAGTTTTGATTCTTTTGTTTTGTAAACACACTTGTGAACCAATCTAATCAAATATGATTATATTCATCATTGCAATCATACTAATCAATCACAAACAAAATGTAGGATCTATTGCTTAAATCAAAACAAAAATGAACACAAAATCACATGAATGGCCTTTGAAATCATTCAACTCTCGCGCAAAACTCATTGATAGCAATTCACAACGCACTTCGAACACTCTTGTCTCAACAATCCATCAAATCAATCAAAATGACATTTATGGATCCAGATAATACCTTTTTAACAATCTATGCAAAGAAATAAGTGCAAAGGATCAAGAAACTATTCGTATTCACTCCATAACAATCGAGAATCAAATTAAACTAACGGGTTGAAAGTAATCATAAATCATACAAAAACATGATGTGTGGTCGATGAAAAAGAAAGCAAAATCAAGTTAACACGACCATGTCAATAAGAATTACTTGTATTTTAATCAAAATTGTGCAACTACAAATTGGTGCGTCAATGTACTCACGAATGCTTAAGTAAATAAACGGGAAAGGAACTTGTTATTCAAAAAACTTAAACAATAGTAGTTCTCAGGTGCATAGTTTTTTGCTTTCCATAACAACCTACAATGCTAAGGAGTTTTGATTATCTTGTCTTGTAAACACACTTGTGAACCAATCTAATCAAATATGATTATATTCATCATTGCAATCACACTAATCAATCACAAACAGAACGTAGGATTTATTGCTTAAATTAAAACCAAAATCAAACACAAAACCACATGAATGGCTTTTGAAATCAATCAAATCCCGCGCTAAACTCATCGATAGCAATTCACAACCCACTTAAACACTCTTGCCTCAACAATCCATCAAATCAATCACAATGACATTTGAGGATCTAGAAATTGCCTTTTTAACAATCTATGCAAAGAAATAGGTGCGAAGGATCAAGAAACTATTCGTATTCACTCCATAACAATCGAGAATCAAATTAAACTAACGGGATGAAAGTAATCATAAATCATACAAAAACATGATGTGTGGTCGATGAAAAAGAAAGCAAAATCAAGTTAACACGACCATGTAAATAAGATTTACTTGTATTTTAATCAAAATTGTGCAACTACAAATTGGTACATCAAACTACTCACAAATGCTTAACTAAATAAACAGGAAAGGAACTAGTTATGCAAAAACATTAAACAACAGTAGTTCTCGTGTCCATAGTTTTCGCTTTCAATAACAACCTACAATGCTATAAAGTTTTGATTCTTTTGTCTTGTGAACACACTTGTGAACTAATCTAAGCAAATATGATTATAGTCATCATTGCAATTACACTAATCAATCACAAAAAGAACATAGGATTTATTATTAAAATTAAAACCAAAATCAAAGACAAAACCACATCAATGGCCTTGGAAATCAATCAACCCCCATGCAAAAATCATCAAGAACAATTCACAACCAACTTTGAACACTGTTGCCTCAATAATCAACCAAATCAATCAAAATGAAAACTATAGATCCACAATATACTTTATTAACAATCTAGGCAAGGAAATAGGTGCGAAGGATTAAGACACTATTCGTATTCACTCTATAACAATCGCGAATAAAATAAAACTAAAAGAATGAAAGTAATCATAATCACACAGAAAGATGATGAGTGGTCGATGAAAAAGAAAGCAAATCAAGTTAACACGACCATGTAAATAAGATTTACTTGTATTTTATTCAAAATTATGAAACTACAAATTGGTGCGTCAATGTACTCACGAATGCTTAAGTAAATAAACGGGAAAGGAACTTGTTATTTAAAAAACTTAAACAACAGTAGTTCTCACGTGCATAGTTTTTTGCTTTCCATAACAGCCTACAATGCTAAGGAGTTTTGATTATCTTGTCTTGTAAACACACTTGTGAACCAATCTAATCAAATATGATTATATTCATCATTGCAATCACACTAATCAATCACAAATAGAACGTAGGATTTATTGCTTAAATCAAAACCAAAATCAAACACAAAACCACATGAATGGCTTTTGAAATCAATCAAATCCCGCGCAAAACTCATCGATAGCAATTCACAACCCACTTCGAACACTCTTGCCTCAACAATCCATCAAATCAATCAAAATGACATTTATGGATCCAGAAAATGGCATTTTAACAACCTATGCAAAGAAATAGGTGCGAAGGATCAAGAAACTATTCGTATTCACTCCATGACAATCGAGAATCAAATTAAACTAACGAGATGAAAGTAATCATAAATCATACAGAAACATGATGTGTGGTCGATGATAAAGAAAGCAAATCAAGTTAACACGACCATGTAAATAAGATTTACTTGTATTTTAATCAAACTTGTGCAACTTAAAATTGGTGCATCAAAGTACTCAAGAATGCTTAACTAAATAAACGGGAAAGGAACTAGTTATACAACAACACTAAACAACAGAAGTTCTCGTGTCTATAGTCTTTTGTTTTCAATAACAACCTACAATGCTATGAAGTTTTGATTCTCTTATACACTTGTGAACCAATGTAATCAAATATGATTATATTCATCGTTGCAATGATACAAATCAATAACAAACAGAATGTAGGATCTATTGCTCTAATCAAAACCAAAATCGAACACAAAACCACATGAATGGCCTTTGATATCAATCAACTCCCGCGCAAAACTCATCGATAGCAATTCATAACGCACTTCGAACACTATTGCCTCAACAATCCATCAAATCAATCAAAATAACACTTATGGATTGGATAATACCTTTTTAACAATCTATGCAAAGAAATAGGTGCGAAGGATCAAGAAACTATTCGTATTCACTCCATAACAATCGAGAATCAAATTAAACTAACGGGATGAAAGTTGTCACACCCCCGCTAAAAGCGGAAACACGGGGATGTAACGAGACCGGGATCGTCATAACACATGGTAAGCGATAGAGAGCAATATAAATAAATGATGACATGCGTGTCATGACGACACCCGACAACAAGGGGACTTGTGTCGTGTTTAGTCAATGTTCACGACAACATAGCCATAAGCAACATGATAATGATAACACATATACACATAAGATGAAAATGTAAATGTTAATTCCCACAACCCGGGAACAAGTTCAAAAGTATGGTAATTGTTTACAAGCGTTAACATTGTTCAAAAAGATTGTTTATCAAACATGAGCTAAGTCCCAAAATGCATCCTAGGGTCTCCACTAAGGCAGCACACCTAGATTCCTGGACTTGCATGATCACCTGAAAAGATATGCTTAAAACGGTCAACAAAATTGTTGGTGAGCTCGCAGGTTTATGTAATAAAAATGTAAGTGATGCTGTAATATATAAGCGCGTCGGAATACCGTGAATACAGTTATTACACAAGTAAATATCACATGACATGAGCTTTGCAACAAACCTAGCGACGTACACAAAGAAATTGTCGGCATATATTCACCCAAGGGCCCGTTCCTGGCCACTGATGGTACCAACTAGTATACCATCGAACGAGGGTGGGGGTGTCAACCCAGTAGTACTACCAATACCTAACCGTCGGTTCCCACACTGGAATTAAATAGTTGCAAAGATAGAACCACACAGCAGACCCAAGCATGTATCAAATAGTACTTGCAACACAGTATCACGTTGATTCCTTGTATGTAAAATGTATGTAAGTTGTACAGCATAAAAATTGTGTAAGCATACTTTTCCCCCAATTTGTAAATGATTGAAATATTGTATAAGCGTAAAAAGGGGCCACGAAACTCACTTGTTAGGTGGTAAGTATGTATGATTGATGTATCCCAAATGTTGAATGCAAATAAACAGTCAAACACCTATTGACAGTTATTGTATAGCATTAATGATATGATATATGTATAAGCGCGCAATAATGATGGTCGGTTCGGGTCGTATCGGATGGGTCACGCACAACACACACAGACTGACACACGTACTAGATTCTATGTAGATCCAAGTACAAGACATTGTCGCCACTAATGATGATGTTTAAGTAAAAGTATCGTTGTTTATTGAAGAAGCATTGAATAAGTGTCAATAGTTATAAGTCAATTTGATCGTTGTAAAGCGTTAGTTCAATTTGTCAAAATAGTTTCTGTGCCCTTTCTCACGTTGACTTTAATCTTTGTGGCCAAACAATGGCATTATTGTGTTAGTGTTACCTCGACACCACACGACATACTCACGCCACGCACAAGGGGTCAAACACAACAATTTCAGTCGCATAACAAGGTCAGACGCACGACTCAACCTCCATTCGTGCGAATCAACCCTCAATCGTGCGAATCAGCTTCATTCGTACGATTGAGCCTTCATTCGTATGATTGGCCTTCAGTCGTACCACACAACACCCAATCGCACGACTCAACTTCCATGCGCACGAATCAACCTTCAATCGTGCGAATTAGCTACTTTCGTACGACTGAACCTTCATTCGTGCGATTGGACTCCAGTCGTGCGAATCACATTCATTCGCACACATTCAGTCGGTCACCTGACTCAATCGCACACAATCACTCAATCGCATGACTCAATCGCATACACTCATCGCACGCATGACTCAATCGCACACAGACACTCAGTCGCACAACTCAGTCGCACAACTCAGTCGCGCGATTGACTCAGACGCATGATCCAGTCGCACGACCCACTCAGTCGCACGGCTCAATCGCATGGATGACCCAGTCGCCTGATCTGCAGAATCGCGACTGTGGTCGGGAGGAGCAGCCCCCGAGCTGCTCTAAACACGGGTTTTACACCACAAGGACCTCCAGAAACACTCAACAAACATACACAAGCATGAAACACAAGCAAAGAGACCTCACACGCACCCATACGACCTTGTGTGTTCGGGTTGAACCCGAACACCCGAAACCCTAGTTTGGACAGCCGTGAAAAGGCTAGAAAACGGACAACCAAAGACAACTACCTGCTAGAGAAGTAGTCTAGGCTGTAGACGGTGTCAAGACGAAGAAAACAAGACCTCTCGGGTCGGATTTGGTGCTAAAATGGAGATTTGGTGTGTGAAGAGGAGATGAAGATGAAGAAGATGGTGAAATGGGTTCTAGGGCTGATAAGGGGGTATTTATACCCAGCCCAAGTTTACAAAATTACAAGTTTAGTCCCTGCACTTAACCCCCGAGTTTTCCCAAATTTTGTTCGGTTGAAAAACGACTTCGTTAGGTGTTTATATTAATTGTAAAAGTTCATTTAATGTTGTCATGACTTAAGAAATGGTTATATTAAAACATTTATTATATTTATAAAATGATATATTTAACGTTTTCAAAAATGAAAGTTTTAAAGGTCTTTTTAAGGTCATCACATGGTTATAACGAATGCACACACAACGATAATATTGCACACATGATATCCACATAAAGAGTCAAATAAGGATGAGGAATGACCAAACATAGAATAGATGACGGACAAACACGTTAATTGACGGACCTTAAAGTGACGGATGTCACAGTATCCCCCAGTTGAGAGAATTTCGTCCCGAAATTCAGCTGGAGTTAGGTCCAAGAGTGTCATCCTCGAAAAGATGTGGATATTTGAGTTTCATCTGATCTTCACGTTCCCATGTAAACTCTGGCCCTCGTTTTGAATTCCACCTTACGCGAACAATAGGTATCCTACTGCGCTTCAGTTGCTTGACCTTTCGATCCATGATCTCAATGGGTTCCTCAACAAAATGAAGCTTGTCGTCAATCTTGATTTCCTCGATTGGCACGTGAAGGGATTCATCGGCCAAACACTTGAGGTTGACGACGTGAAAAGTGAACGTGATAAAGTATCATGTCACCGCTAAGCTCTTGTGGCAACCTTAACCGGTAAGCCACTGGACCGATCCTTTCAGTGATCTCAAATGGTCCAACGTATCTTGGGGCTAACTTCCCTTTCTTTCCGAATCGAACGACTCCTTTCCAAGGGGAAACTTTGAGTAACACACGATCCCCAACATTGAATTCTAGAGGCTTCCGACGATTGTCGGCATAGCTCTTTTGGCGATCTCGCGCGGCTTTAAGTCGATCTTTGATTTGGAAAATCTTGTCTGTTGTTTCTTGGATGATCTCTGGGCCTGTCAGCTGACTTTCACCAATTTCGGCCCAACAAACGGGAGATCTGCATTTCCTTCCATACAACGCTTCAAATGGAGCACATCCAATGCTTGTATGGTAGCTGTTGTTGTAGGAGAACTCAATCAACGGCAGATGAGCATCCCAACTACCACCAAAATCGATTACACACGCTCTCAACATGTCTTCTAGCGTCTGTATAGTGCGTTCACTTTGGCCATCTGTTTGAGGGTGATAGGCTGTACTCATGTCTAACCGAGTGCCCATCGCTTTCTGTAGTGTCTGCCAAAAACGTGAAGTGAATCTGCTATCACGGTCGGATATGATTGACACCGGCACCCCGTGCCGTGTCACGACCTCTTTGATGTACAATCTCGCCAACTTATCCATCTTGTAATCTTCTCGGATAGGCAAGAAATGTGCTGACTTCGTCATTCGATCAATAATGACCCATATCGAGTCATGACCGCTGTTTGTTCTAGGGAGTTTGGTAATGAAATCCATAGCTATGTTCTCCCATTTCCACTCGGGAATTTCAGGTTGCTGTAATAATCCCGATGGCTTTTGATGTTCAGCTTTGACCTTCGAACACGTCAAGCATCGACTGACGTATAAGGCAATGTCTTTCTTCATGCCTGGCCACCAGTATAGATCCTTAAGATCATGATACATCTTGTCTGCACCAGGATGAATAGAATATCGCGTCTTGTGGGCTTCATCCATGACTAAGGTTCGAACACCTCCCCATTTGGGTACCCATATGCGATCCATGAAGTACTGAATACCGTCATCCTTGCGAATCATCTGTTTATCTAACCCCCGGAACTCTTCTCCCGCAAGGTTTTCTTCTTTCAATGCCTCACTCTGTGCAATTTGAATCTGAGCTTTCAAGTTGGTTTGAATGGTCAATCCCAACGCTCGTGCACGCAGTGGTTTCACACGTTCTTTACGGCTTAAGGCATCAGCCACCACGTTAGCTTTCCCCGGATGATACCGGATTTCACAATCGTAGTCGCTAAGAAGCTCTACCCAACGTCGTTGGCGCATGTTGAGTTCCTTCTGATCCAGAATATGTTGAAGGCTCTTATGATCGGTGAAGATGATGCATTTGGTGCCATACAAGTAATGCCTCCAAATCTTGAGTGCAAATACTACAGCGCCCAACTCAAGATCATGAGTGGTGTAGTTCTTTTCGTGCACTTTAAGTTGTCGCGAAGCGTAGGCAATCACCTTATCCTTCTGCATCAATACACATCCCAATCCTTGATGTGACGCATCGCAGTAAACCACAAAATCATCTGTTCCGTCTGGGAGAGACAGTATAGGCGCGTTGCACAACTTCTCTTTCAACGTTTGGAACGCTTGCTCTTGTGCAAATCCCCAGTCAAACTTCTTGTCTTTCTGAGTAAGCAGGGTTAACGGTTGCGCGATCTTTGAGAAATTCGCGATGAAGCGACGATAATAACCGGCCAATCCTAAGAATTGCCGTATCTCTGATGGTGTCTGGGGCGTATCCCACTTCTTCACCGCTTCGATCTTGCCGGGATCTACGTGAATCCCGTCCTCATTAACCACATGACCCAAAAACTTCACTTCTCGCAGCCAAAACTCACACTTTGAGAACTTGGCGAAAAGTTTCTCTTCGCGTAGCAGCTCCAGAATAGCCCGAAGATGTTCTACATGATCCTCCTTTGATCGGGAGTAGATAAGTATATCGTCTATGAACACGATCACGAACTTATCCAAGTAAGGTTTGCACACCCGATTCATTAGATCCATGAACACAGCTGGTGCGTTAGTCAATCCGAACGGCATGACCAAGAACTCATAGTGCCCATAACGAGTCCTGAACGCAGTCTTCGGTATGTCGTCCTCAAAAACCCTTAGCTGATGATAACCAGAACGAAGATCGATCTTTGAAAAATACGAAGCTCCTTGCAGCTGATCAAATAAATCGTCGATCCTGGGGAGAGGATATCGGTTCTTCACCGTAACTTGTTCAGTTCACGGTAATCGATGCACATACGGAACGATCCATCCTTCTTCTTGACAAATAGTACCGGTGCTCCCCACGGTGAATGACTCGGTCGAATAAAACCCTTCTCCAGTAGTTCCTGTAACTGACTAGACAACTCTTGCATCTCGGATGGCGCTAGTCGATATGGCGTTTTCGCTACCGGTGTAGCTCCAGGAACCAACTCAATACGGAATTCCACCTGTCGTGGAGGAGGTAAACCAGACAAGTCATCTGGAAATACTTCTGGGTAATCCCGTACCACTGGAATATCCACCAGTTTCCTTTCCTCGTCTTTCTTTTCAACCACATGAGCCAGAAAAGCGTAGCACTGCTTTCGTAAACTCTGGCGTGCTTTCATGCAGGAAATAAGCTTTAAGCTCTTACCCGGTCGTTCTCCCTGAACCTTGAGTACTTCCCCGTTTGGCATAGGGATACGTACTACCTTGTCTCGACAGACAATCTCTGCTCCATTCTGCGACAACCAATCCATACCCACAATCACATCGAAGCTTCCTAACTCGAAGGGTATCAAATCTATCTCAAAGGTATGATCCTCCAGCGTCAACGAACACTTCCTAATAATCTCATCGGCCTGAGCAACCCTACCATTGGCCATTTCTACAGAGTAGCTAGTTTCTAGCCTACTAGGACTCAAATCAAGTAATTGCACAAACTCAGAAGATATGAAACTATTGTCTGCTCCAGTATCAAATAATATAGATGCGAAGTGATGATTGAGTAAGTGCGTACCCGTGACAACATTCGGGTCCTGACGAGCATCATTAGCTCCAATGACGAATGCACGTCCCCGAGCTGCGTTTCCCTGAGTAGCCGGGCCTTGATTCCCAGCGATAGCCAACACCTGCTGCTGGTTGTTCCCCTGTTGACCCGGTGCCCGATTCAGCCTGGGGCACATATTCCTGTAGTGATCGGGGCTCCCACACTCAAAGCAAGCCCTTGCATTCCCGGCGGGGTTAACCGCGTTGACGGGTGCTACAAGATTCGGTGCGTTCTGCAATCTCTTGCCAAATGACCCGGGCGCTTACAGTTAGCGCACACCCGGCACTGCGTCCCTGGGGGATGATGATAATTGCACCTGTCACATTTGGGGTGCGGCCCCACATACTCTCTTCTGGCCTGAGACACGGCCACAAAATTCCTGGTCGGCTTAGACCTCTTCTCAAACCTTCCGGCACTCGACCGGCTCGATTCCCCAACATCCTTCCTCTTCTCGGCCCCTCGGCCCAAAACCCCTGTTCTAACCATCTCATCAGTCAGAGCGCCAGCTTTCAGAATTGCGCTCTGAATAGTAGGAGGAGCAGCTGCTGTGACCATAGCTCTAATTTGAGGCGCGAGTCCCCAAATGTACCTTTCAATCCTCTTTGATTCCGGCGTAACCAGATGCGGAACCAATCTTGCCAGCTCATGAAAACGATCAGTATAAGCTGCATGCCCTGCCCCCACCATAGCATGATTCCAGAACTCATGCTCCAGTTCTGCATCTCGTTGAGAGGGCAGTATTCCTCGGTATCAAGGCTTTGAACTCGTCCCACGACATCTGCATCGCAGACTCTCTTCCTCGGCCTGAATCTGGGTGTTCCACCAGGTTAGGGCTTTACCCTGTAGAGAACAAGTGGCATACTTGATCCTCTGGCTGTCGAGGCACTCACTGATGTCAATTACTGCCTTCATCTTTTCCAACCACCTGGTTAGGGCTATCGCCCCACCTTTCCCGTCGAATTCCCTTGGCTTACAAGCCACGAACTCCTTGTACGAACATCCCCGACGAGCATTAACCACTCCAGTTTCAACACCGGCAGTACCACCATTCCCGGTTTCTTGATTGCTCTCGTTTCCAGTCGGGTTCCCGTTTCCCGTTTCAGTTTCAATCCCACCTTGGGCTCCTTCATCGTTGCCACCATCCCCGTGAGGGTGGTGTTGTTGAAGTGCGTCGCTCACTTGGGCCACTATAGTAGGAATAAGCGCGGCCAATTGCTGAGCGATCAGGGCTGCCATGTCGGCGTTCCTTGTTCCTTGACTGTTACTGGCAGGAGCATCGTTTGCTCTTGGTGCTCTGCCTCTGCCTCGGCCTCTGCCCCTTGGGGCTTCACTCCAGCCACTACTGCTACGGGTAACTCTTCGAGGCGGCATGTTCTAATCATAAAAGAGGTAACATATCAGCTTTAGTCACCATAAGATACACAAGTATTCCACTTATCAAATTTCAATGTTCATGTTCCGGTCTGTCAAGACCACCATGCAGCCCATTTCAAGCATATTCTCAGTATACCGGTGATGTTTATATATAGGGTTCCCCGCAGCGTTCCCACCACACCCACGATGTACCGAGAATGATGCCCGATCCGGTTACATGACATCCGACTTTCCTTTACATTATATCCATAATAATCCATCAAGTCCATGTATACAATCACGTTCAGTCTAGCGGAGGTTGTCTATTTTCTCATCTTTCGAGGTTTCGGACATATACCTCCTCAGAGTTAATCTCAATGTCCAAGGTCAAGCGCAATAGTATGATCTATGATGATCTCTTCGGGTTTACTACCCGGATCTGATAAACTAACTCGGCGCGCAGAGGGAACGGAAGATTCAATAGAAGCATCCCCATAAAAGAGTGAGCACAAGGGCTCTCTCATAGGGTGGAAAGATCACATAACAAATAGATGAACAAATCAAGCAGCGAGGAACACATACACGAGATATAATATGCATACAGAGTCCTAGCATGAAAATCTACATGAAGGTTCCTTGATTATAGTCTAGGTCAAGCGTATTGCCTAATTCTCTATAACCAATGGCTCTGATACCAATCTGTCACACCCCCGCTAAAAGCAGAAACACGGGGATGTAACGAGACCGGGATCGTCATAACACATGGTAAGCGATAGAGAGCAATATAAATAAATGATGACATGCGTGTCATGACGACACCCGACAACAAGGGGACTTGTGTCGTGTTTAGTCAATGTTCACGACAACATAGCCATAAGCAACATGATAATGATAACACATATACACATAAGATGAAAATGTAAATGTTAATTCCCACAACCCGGGAACAAGTTTCAAAGTATGGTAATTGTTTACAAGCGTTAACATTGTTCAAAAAGATTGTTTATCAAACATGAGCTAAGTCCCAAAAATGCATCCTAGGGTCTCCACTAAGGCAGCACACCTAGATTCCTGTACTTGCATGATCACCTGAAAAGATATGTTTAAAACGGTCAACAAAATTGTTAGTGAGCTCGCAGGTTTATGTAATAAAAATGTAAGTGATGCTGTAATATATAAGCGCGTCGGAATACCGTGAATACAGTTATTACACAAGTAAATATCACATGACATGAGCTTTGCAACCAAACCTAGCGACATACACAAAGAAATTGTCGGCATATATTCACCCAAGGGCCCGTTCCTGGCCACTGATGGTACCAACTAGTATACCATCGAACGAGGGTGGGGGTGTCAACCCAGTAGTACTACCAATACCTAACCTTCGGTTCCCACACTGGAATTAAATAGTTGCAAAGATAGAACCACACAGCAGACCCAAGCATGTATCAAATAGTACTTGCAACACAGTATCACGTTGATTTCTTGTATGTAAAATGTATGTAAGTTGTACAACATAAAAATTGTGTAAGCATACTTTTCCCCCAATTTGTAAATGATTGAAATATTGTATAAGCGTAAAAAGGGGCCACGAAACTCACTTGTTAGGTGGTAAGTATGTATGATCGATGTATCCCAAATGTTGAATGCAAATAAACAGTCAAACACCTATTGACAGTTATTGTATAGCATTAATGATATGATATATGTATAAGCGCGCAATAATGGTGGGTCGGTTCGGGTCGTATCGGATGGGTCACGCACAACACACACAGACTGACACACGTACTAGATCCTATGTACATCCAAGTACAAGACATTGTCGCCACTAATGATGATGTTTAAGTAAAAGTATCGTTGTTTATTGAAGAAGCATTGAATAAGTGTCAATAGTTATAAGTCAATTCGATTTGTTGTAAAGCGTTAGTTCAATTTGTTCAAAATAGTTTCTGTGCCCTTTCTCATGTTGACTTTAATCTTTGTGGCCAAACAATGGCATTATTGTGTTAGTGTTACCTCGACACCACACGACATACTCACGACACGCACAAGGGGTCAAACACAACAATTTCAGTCGCATAACAAGGTCAGACGCACGACTCAACCTCCATTCGTGCGAATCAACCCTCAATCGTGCAAATCAGCTTCATTCGTACGATTGAGCCTTCATTCGTATGATTGGCCTTCAGTCG
Organism: Flaveria ramosissima; assembly: GCA_025215565.1. NCBI lineage: Eukaryota > Viridiplantae > Streptophyta > Magnoliopsida > Asterales > Asteraceae > Flaveria > Flaveria ramosissima. Next base: position 28,748,243 of record CM046031.1, read on the forward strand.
TACCACACAACACCCAATCGCACGACTCAACTTCCATGCGCACGAATCAACCTTCAATCATGCGAATTAGCTACTTTCGTATGACTGAACCTTCATTCGTGCGATTGGACTCCAGTCGTGCGAATCACATTCATTCGCACACATTCAGTCGGTCACCTGACTCAATCGCACTCAATCACTCAATCGCATGACTCAATCGCATACACTCAATCGCACGCATGACTCAATCGCACACAGACATTCAGTCGCACGACATGCCTAGTCGCACAACTCAGTCGCGCGATTGACTCAGACGCATGATCCAGTTGCACGACCCACTCAGTCGCACGGCTCAATCGCATGGATGACCCAGTCGCCTGATCTGCAGAATCGTGACTGTGGTTGGGAGGAGCAGCCCCCGAGCCGCTCTAAACATGGGTTTTACACCACAAGGACCTCCAGAAACACACAACAAACATACACAAGCATGAAACACAAGCAAAGAGACCTCACACGCACCCATACGACCTTGTGTGTTCGGGTTGAACCCGAACACCCGAAACCCTAGTTTGGACAGCCGTGAAAAGGCTAGAAAACGGACAACCAAAGACAACTACCTGCTAGAGAGAAGTAATCTAGGCTGTAGACGACGTCAAGACGAAGAAAACAAGACCTCTCGGGTCGGATTTGGTGCAAAAATGGAGATTTGGTGTGTGAAGAGGAGATGAAGATGAAGAAGATGGTGAAATGGGTTCTAGGGCTGATAAGGGGGTATTTATACCCAGCCCAAGTTTGCAAAATTACAAGTTTAGTCCCTACACTTAACCCCCGAGTTTTCCCAAATTTTGTTCGGTTGAAAAACGACTTCGTTAGATGTTTTATATTAGTTGTAAAAGTTCATTTAATGTTGTCATGACTTAAGAAATGGTTATATTAAAACATTTATTATATTTATAAAATGATATATTTAACGTTTTCAAAAATGAAAGTTTTAAAGGTCTTTTTGAGGTCATCAAATGGTTATAACGAATACACACACAACGATAATATTGCACACATGATATCCACATAAAGAGTCAAATAAGGATGAGGTATGACCAAACATAGAATAGATAACGGACAAACACGTTAATTGACGGACCATAAAGTGACGGATGTCACAAAAGTAATCATAAATCATACAAAAACATGATGTGTGGTCGATGAAAAAGAAAGCAAAATCAAGTTAACACGACCATGTAAATAAGATTTACTTGTATTTTAATCAAAACTGTGCAACTACAAATTGGTGCATCAAAGTACTCACAAATGCTTAACTAAATCAACAGGAAAGGAACTAGTTATACAACAACAATAAACAACAGAAGTTCTGGTGTCTATAGTCTTTTGCTTTCAATAACAACCTACAATGCTATGGAGTTTTGATTCTCTTGTTTTGTAAACACACTTGTGAACCAACCTATTCAAATATGATTATAGTCATCATTGTAATCACACTAATCAGTCACAAAAAGAACGTAGTATTTATTATTTAAATCAAAACCATAATCAAACACAAAACCACATCAATGGCCTTGGAAATCAATCAACCCCCATGCAAAAATCATCAAGAACAATTCACAACCAACTTCGAACACTGTTGCCTCCATAATCAACCAAATCAATCAAAATGAAAACTATAGATCCACAAAATACTTTATTAACAATCTAGGTAAGGAAATAGGTGCGAAGGATTAAGAAACTATTCGTATTCACTCGATAACAATCGCGAATCAAATTAAACTAAAGGAATGAAAGTAATCATAAATCACACAGAAAGATGATGTGTGGTTGATGAAAAAGAAAGCAAATCAAGTTAACACAACCATGTAAATAAGATTTACTTGTATTTTATTCAAAATTATGAAACTACAAATTGGTGCGTCAATGTATTCACGAATGCTTAAGTAAATAAACGGGAAAGGAACTTGTTATTCAAAAAACTTAAACAACAATAGTTCTCACGTGCATAGTTTTTTGCTTTCCATAACAGCCTACAATGCTAAGGAGTTTTGATTATCTTGTCTTGTAAACACACTTGTGAACTAATCTAATCAAATATGATTATATTCATCATTGCAATCACACTAATCAATCACATACAGATTGTAGGATTTATTGCTTAAATCAAAACCAAAATCAAACACAAAACCACATGAATGGCTTTTGAAATCAATCAACTCCTGCTCAAAACTCATCGATAGCAATTCATAACCCACTTCGAACACTCTTGCCTCAACAATCTATCAAATCAATCAAAATGACGTTTATGGATCCAGAAAATGCAATTTTAACAACCTATGCAAAGAAATAGGTGCGAAGGATCAAGAAACTATTCTTATGCACTCCATGACAATCGAGAATCAAATTAAACTAACGGGATGAAAGTAATCATAAATCATACAGAAACATGATGTGTGGTCGATGATAAAGAAAGCAAATCAAGTTAACACGACCACGTAAATAAGATTTACTTGTATTTTAAAACTTGTGCAACTTAAAATTGGTGCATCAAAGTACTCACGAATGCTTAACTAAATAAACGGGAAATGAACTAGTTATACAACAATACTAAACAACAGAAGTTCTCGTGTCTATAGTCTTTTGCTTTCAATAACAACCTACAATGCTATGGAGTTTTGATTCTCTTGTTTTGTAAACACACAAGTGAACCAATCTAATCAAATATGATTATAGTCATCATTGCAATCACACTAATCAATCACAAAAAGAACGTAGGATTTATTATTTAAATCAAAACCAAAATCAAACACAAAACCACATCAATCGCCTTGGAAATCAATCAACCCCCATGCAAAAATCATCAAGAACAATTCACAACCAACTTCGAACACTGTTCCCATAATAATCAACCAAATCAATCAAAATGAAAACTATAGATCCATAAAATACTTTATTAACAATCTAGGCAAGGAAATAGGTGTGAGGGATTAAGAAACTATTCGTATTTGTTACACCTTATATGCCCAAGACACATAGAAGAATGATGTGGTTAGTACGTTATGATCAAAGTCGGGTCACCCATTAACAAGCTATACAAACACCAATTAATATTTATTTGTTGATAAGATCAAACAAATAGATACCAACACCAATTTAGAAAATGGGTTCTTCTAAAACGTTGCTTTTGTAAAAGAACAACATTATGTGGATAATTTGTTCATGAGAAATTGTTTGTTTCATTAATTAAGTTGGTTAAATAATAACAAATAAAAGTGTGTTATTGTTATAAAATTAAAAGAGGTTTTAGTTTTATAAAAATTAAGTGCTAAGAGTGTAACATTTTATAAAATGTTGAAAATGGGGGAACCCATTTTTAAAGGGTTTTCGGCCGCCCAAGTAGCATTGGGACTCCCTTTTGGGTCTTGGTCCAAGCAAACCTTTCACCACTCTTGCACTCTTCTTTCATTTCACACTTCTCTCTAACCAACTCAAGCAAGAACTCTCTCTCAAGCTGGCTGAAAAATTTCGGATTTTGTGAAAGGAAAGGCTGAAAATTTCGGATCATTGAGGAGCTATAAGGAGAGTTCTTTGGTGTTGTGCTCCCTAACAAGCTTGGTGTTTGGAAGGGCTTGTGGGTATACAAGTTTGAGGTCTTCTCCTTTGAAGGCTAGCCACTCAAGAACATCATCTTCTTCATCCCTTTTCATCTACAACATTTTGTTCAAGAAAGGTTGTTTCTATGAACACCCTATGGTTGTTATGTTTTGTTTGATAGCATACTATTTCACATATATTATTGATCCTCATTCTTGGGTTTTGTTTGTGTTTTAAATGGTAAAAATTTTCAGATTATTAATCACATGTTAAACTCTTTTTTCCGCTGCATTTTTATAGTTTAAATGGTTAAACTAGCTTGTTTTACATGTGACAAAACCCAACAATGGCATCTAGAGCCGGTTATGTGGAATATGTGCTTCAAAAGGTCTTGAAAAGTTAGTTTTCATGGACTTTCTCAACCCATTAGGGGCTGTTTTGTTGTGGATGTATGAATCCCTTATGTTTCAAGGTTTAATCTTGCATGCTTTAGTGTAAACCTTGAAAGATTTACATCAAATGGTTGATTGTGTTGTTTGGACAAACCTTAAAATTTGAGTTCATGTTGGCTGAAATTTTAGGGCTGAAATAAAGGATTCATTGTTGTTCTTGGATGTTGAATATATTTCATATTGTGGTGCATAACATAGCCTTGGCCTTATGTGTTTTGGTTATGGTTGATTGTGATTTGTCATGTTTGATTTGGATTATTGTAAGGGTTGTAATGTTTGTGTTTTGTATCTTGGGTTGTAATTTATTTATTAATTTGGTTATGTAATAAATAGATTAGGTGCATTTTTTTATTAGAAAAATTGTATTAGGATGTGATTTTTGTAAAAGAAGATGCACAAGATGAAGACTCAAAGGAGGACACAAAAGACATGGACACTTGAAGCATTTGGATGTGGTTTCAAGTGGGAGTTCATGGACACATTTTGATGTGTCATATCAACCCTTAAGAAAGACCTTATGACAACACTTGTGATGGCAAACAAGTGTAGTCAACTTAGTGGCTATGGTTATGCACTTATGTTTGTATGTTTATGCTTGTTTGGATGATTGTTGTTTGATTGTTTGGTTGATATTTGGATATGCATTACAAACTCATTAACAACTTAACAAGCTGAAAAATTGATGGTTCTTTACATTAAGTGGTTAATAAAAGGTTATTAAAAGGATTAATGGTTTTAATAAAAGAGGTTTTATTAAAAGTGAACCATAGGGTACCTTGTATTTGAAAGCATGCAAATATAAGGTACATAGAGTTTTCTAAACTAAGATTATGAAAACTTTAAATTTCTTTTATAAACAAGTTTAACACCGTCCTTTTGCACAACACTTGAGTCATTTGGAAACTCTTAATGGGATAAAGGTCACCTAACCGTTTTGTGGGAACTTGTGACTTGAGGTGGGGATACCATATTTGGGGGATAAAGGTCACCTATCTGTTTTGTGGGAACTTGTCACATGTGTGTGCAAGTAGGGTAACTTGATTTGCAAACCATGTTAAATGGATCACCTACAATATGGTTTACAAAGGTGTTGATGGGATAAACATGCCGACTATACATATGATGTTTTAAAGTCGATCCCATACCCTAGAAGTTACAAAGGGTTGCAATTGTCAAAACGTTGACTACCTTGTTAATTTAAATAATGGGATAAAGGTCACCTAACCACTATTTAAATGTAACGTTGGATTCTAGAATTTTAAAATTGTGTAAGACACTTAAAAAGGGCTTTAATTATTAAAATATGAACAATATCGAAAATACTAAAATTGAACTTTGTTAAATTTTGTAGATGGCCACCAACAATAATGAAAATAATGATATCCCGTCTGCTCACTCACTATCTCTAAGAACCATTCTCCAAAAGGAGCGTCTAAATCATAATAACTTTATTGATTGGTTTCGAAACTTGAGAATTGTTCCCAAGCAAGAGAAACGATCGAACATTTTAGACGATCCGATTCCCGATCAACCTAATGAGGAGGATGAGGAGGCCTTTAATAATTGGGTGAAATACACTGAGGACTCGGTCCAAGTGTCTTGCCTCATGTTGGCAAGTATGACTCCAGATCTCCAAAAGGAGTATGAACATCATGGAGCATACGACATGATATCCCAGTTGAAGGAAACGTTCTAACAACAAGCAAGGGTATAGCGCTTCAAACGGTTCGAGCACTCCATGCGTGTCGTATGGATGACAGCCAATCTGTTTCATCTTATGTATTTAAGATGAAAAGCCACATTGAGCGCCTCGAAAGGCTGTTGTCCCGTCTCGAAGGAGTTGGCTACGGATTTGATCCTCAACTCTTGGTCAAAAAGGTTTGACAACTTTGTCATGAACTATAACATGAACAGGTGGGACAAGAACATAAGTGAGCTTCACTCTATGCTAAAAACTGCCGAGGCGGCCATGGGTAAAAAGGTTTTACCCGTTCTCACCATCAATGAAGGTGGGAACAAGAAGAGGCCTCACCCCGCACCCAAGGCAAATGTTGCCAAGGGTAAAAGGCACGTTAGGGGAAAAGGAAAGGGAGTGGTAAGAGCGCCACCACCAAAACCAGCGGAGAAGAAGCAAAAGGTTGCTTCAAATGACCCATGCTTTATGTGTGGGGAGATTGGACATTGGGCAAGAAATTGCCCAGTCCATCTCAAAGAGTTGCAAGCAAAGAGGGATGCCGAGCAAAACCTCAGGTACAATTTTCATGATTCATATTGATCTAAATCTATTATCCTCTAACACATGGGTATTGGATACCGGATGTGGAACTCACATTTGCAACTTATTGCAGGGGTTCAAAAGAAGTAAGGACTTCAAGAAAGGGGATGTAAGCCTCTACATGGGGAATGGGGCAAGGGTTCAAGTTGAAGGCCGAGGGGACTACATCTTGAAGCTTCCAAATGGTTTGGAAGCAATTTTGAACAATATTTTGTATGCTCCTAGTTTGACTAGGAACATTATTTTTGTTGCCCAATTAAAACAATATGGTTATGTTTTGTCATATTTTGAGAATGAAATTCATGTTTCTTTAAATGGCACGTTTAATTTTAAAGCTATTCCTGTTAATGGTATTTATGAATTGGTTCGTGAAAACACCTTATATGATAGCTCGTTGTACCAAACCACCACTAAGAAACTCAAATTGGATTTGAGTGATACCTATCTTTGGCATTGCCGTCTTGGTCATATAAACAAGAAGCGCATACAAACACTTCAAAAGAACAGTCTTTTAAAAGCAAGTGAATATGATTCATTTGATGTATGTGAATCTTGTTTACAAGGTAAAATGACTAAGGCACCTTTTAGTGGCAAATCTGAAAGGGCAAAAGATTTATTAGGCATCATACGTTCGGATGTATGTGGTCCTTTTAAACCAATGACTAGGTACCATGAAAGATACTTCATTACCTTTACCGACGACTATAGTCGATACGGTTATGTGTACTTGTTAAGACACAAAGATGAAGCTTTTGAAATGTTCAAAATCTTCCAAAATGAAGTAGAAAATCAACTAAACAAGAAAATAAAAATTATTCGCACCGATAGAGGAGGTGAATACCTAAGTGATGCTTTTAGAGATCATCTTAGAAGTTGTGGTATTGTCTCACAACTATCTCCACCTAGAACACCACAACATAATGGCGTTTCCGAGCGGAGAAATCGAACTCTATTAGATATGGTTCGATCTATGATGGCTAGAAGCTCATTGCCTCTATCATTTTGGGGTTTCGCTTTGCTCTCTGCGGCCTGTATTTTGAATATGGCCCCAACCAAGAAAGTGGAAACGACACCTTCTGAAATATGGCATGGAAGAGTTCCATCACTGTCATATTTAAAGGTATGGGGTTGTGAGGCTTATGTTAAGACTCCCACCTCAAACAAACTAGAAAGCCGTTCCACTAAGTGTATCTTCATTGGATATCCTAGAGATTCTATGGGATATTATTTCTATGATCCATTGGAACAAAGGGAGTTTGTTGCCAAGAAGGCTGAGTTCTTAGAAGCTAAATTCCTTACGGAAGGAACTGGCAGTACAACTGTGGATCTTGAGGAGGATCAAGAACCACAAACCGATACATATTTGGTTGACACTAGCACTCAACACGAGGATGTTGAAAATGATCAAGTGGTTGATCAATATACACAAAACGTTCACAGATCTGGTAGAATTAGTAATCCACCTGAAAGATATGGATTTTTCGTAGATAGATGCTATGTGGTAGATTCCGATGAACCAACCACCTATCATGATGCAATGTCCAATTTGGATTGTGACAAATGGCTTGAAGCCATGAACGTTGAGATGCAATCCATGTATGATAACCAAGTGTAGGACTTGGTTGAACCACCTCTTAACTCCAAGATAGTTGGAAGTAAGTGGGTTTTCAAAAAGAAAACCGATATGCATGGAAACTTGGATACTTATAAAGCTAGACTTGTAGCAAAAGGTTTCACTCAAACTAAAAGGGTTGATTATGATGAGACCTTCTCACCAGTTGCAATGCTAAAGTCTATTAGGATATTATTTGCCATAGCTGCTCATTATGATTATGAGATTTGGCAAATGGATGTCAAACCGCTTTTCTAAATGGATATCTTAAGGAAGATGTCTATATGGTTCAGCCTGAAGGTTTTGTCAACTCAAAACATCCTAACAAAGTATCAAGTTAAAGAAATCAATCTATGGATTGAAGCAAGCATCAAGAAGTTGGAATCCTATTTTTGATGAAGAAATAATCAAATTTGGTTTCATCAAAAACGCTGATGAAGCATGTGTATATAAGAAAGCTAGTGGGAGCATCACCATTTTCCTAGTATTGTATGTCGATGACATCCTACTATTTGGAAATGACATTCCAACCATGGAAGGTGTAAAAACCTGGCTTGGAAGCTGTTTCTCTATTAAGGATCTTGATGAAGCCGCCTATATTTTAGGAATAAAGATCTATAGGGATAGATCAAGGCGGTTGATAGGTTTGAATCAAAGTGCATACATTGATAAGATCTTGAAAAGGTTCAAGATGGAAAACTCTAAGAAAGGTATTGTACCTATTTAAAGAGGAACAATATTGAGTAAGACTCAATGTCCAAGCTCAAAGGATGAGCAAGACAAAATGAAGGGAATTCCATATGCGTCTGCTATAGGATCCATCATGTATGCAATGATATGCACTAGACCGGACGTGTCATGCGCCTTGAGCATGACAAGCCGATACCAACAAAATCCTAGAACACAGTCATTGGATGGCTGTTAAGAACATACTTAAGTACCTAAGGAGGACTAAAGATATGTTCCTAATCTATGGATCTGGTGAGGAGGAACTCGTAGTAAAGGGTTACACGGATGCGAGTTTCCAAACTGAACGGGATGATTCACGATCACAATCGGGGTACATTTTCATCTTGAATGGAGGAGCAATCTCTTGGAAGAGCTCTAAGCAAGATGTGGTGGCATTATCAACTACAGAGTCAGAATACATTGCCGCTTCATTAGCAGCTCAGGAAGCTGCATGGTTAAAGAAGTTCATTGCCAATCTTGGGGTGGTCCCTTCCATTCAGGACCCCTAGAAATTCTTTGTGATAATGAGGGTGCGATTGCTCAAATCAAGGAACCCCGTGCACATCAGAAGACTAGGCACATTGAACGAAGATTCAACTACATAAGGGATGAAGTTGAAAAGGGAAAGATATGTATTCGCAAAGTTCACACGGATCAAAACATTGCGGATCCACTCACGAAGCTTCTTTAAAGGCGAAGCATGAAAGTCATGCTTGTGCCATGGGGCTTCAATATTCTAGTGACTGGATTTGATCTTTAATTTCTATAATGAGATATTGTAACCCTTTATTACTTGAATGAATTATTTGGTTATAATGATTCAACGAATATTTCTATTTTGCATGTTTAAAATCCTTGAGTAAATTGTTTACTCAGAACGTCCGTAGTTGTTCATGCTTGTGGGAACAAGTATGAAGGTAATGCTATTATGAACTTGGATTGGTAGATATTCATATGGATGAATATAGAGCAAAAGGTTGCTGCCAAAGTTCATAGATATTTATGGGATGCAAATATTGGACTGACTTGCATCTCAAATATTACTACATAGAATCTTCCTGATTGATCATAAGTAATTTTGAGTAAAGGCGAACATCATTTGGTATCCTCTGACCTGAGATACATATTGGGTCTTGATATTTACCGAATATTATACTTTGACTTAGCTCTTCGGTGTTCTTAAACATGGCAGTACATAAGTATGAGTTCAGGTATGATATAAGGTAATTGTGAGAGACGTATGTTGTCAAGATGGGATTTGTCCCTCTTATTCGTTGAGAGTAAGATGTCTAAGGCCTGATAAAGTTAAATCAATGGAGAATGATCACTCTGTGTCTCTAGGATTTAACATGACATCTGTGACAAAAGGATAGATGATTGATTCACCTAAAACATTTCAAGTATGGTACTTGAAGGAGATGATGTTATTGAATGGCACTTAGTCATACGTATTAAGGGTAGTAAACCGTTGTTAGGCGGTATTTACTGCTTGCATCAATCTTCTATGAATCTTGTGCAAGTGGGAGATTGTTAGACCTTATATGCCCAATACACATACAAGATTGATGTGGTTAGTACGTTATGATTCAAGTCGGGTCATACCCAATAACAAGCTATACAAACACCAATTAATATTTATTTGTTGATAAGGTCAAACAAATAAATACCAACACCAATCATGATGCAATGTAAAAGAACAACATTATATGGATAATTTGTTCATGAGAAATTGTTTGTTTCATTATTTAAGTTGGTTAAATAATAACAAATAAAAAGTGTGTTATTGTTATAAAATTAAAAGAGGTTTTAATTTTATAAAAATAAAGGGCTAAGAGTGTAACATTTTATAAAATGTTGAAAATGGGGGGAACCTAATTTTAAAGGGTTTTCGGCCACCCTGGTAGCATTGGGACTCCCTTTTGTGTCTTGGTCCAAGCAAACCTTTCACCACTCTTGCACTCTTCTTTCATTTCACACTTCTCTCTAACCAACTCAAGCAAGAACTCTCTCTCAAGGTGGCTGAAAAATTTCGGATTTTGTGAAAGGAAAGGCTGAAAATTTCGGATAATTGAGGAGCTATAAGGAGAGTTCTTTGGTGTTGTGCTCCGTAACAAGCTTGGTGTTTGGAAGGGCTTGTGGGTATACAAGTTTGAGGTCTTATCCTTTGAAGGCTAGCCACTCAAGAACATCATCTTCTTCATCCCTTTTCATCTACAACATTTTGTTCAAGAAAGGTTGTTTCTATGAACACCCTATGGTTGTTATGTTTTGTTTGATAGCATACTATTTCACATATATTATTGATCCACATTCTTAGGTATTGTTTGTGTTTTAAATGGTAAAAATTTTGAGATTATTAATCACATGTTAAACTCCTTTTTCCGCTGTGTTTTTAGTTTAAATGGTTAAACTAGCTTGTTTTACATGTGACAAAACCCAACAGTATTCACTCGATAACAATCGCGAATCAAATTAAACTAAAGGAATGAAAGTAATCATAAATCACACAGAAAGATGATGTGTGGTCGATGAAAAAGAAAGCAAATCAAGTTAACACGACCATGTAAATAAGATTTACTTGTATTTTATTTAAAATTATGAAACAACAAATTGGTGCGTCAATGTACTCACGAATGCTTAAGTAAATAAACGGGAAAGGAACTTGTTATTCAAAAAAAACTTAAACAACAGTAGTTCTCACGTGCATAGTTTTTTGCTTTCCATAACAGCGTACAATGCTAAGGAGTTTTGATTATCTTGTCTTGTGAACCAATCTAATCAAATATGATTATATTCATCATTGCAATCACACTAATCAATCACAAACAGAACGTAGGATTTATTTTTTAAATCAAAACCAAAATCAAACACAAAACCACATGAATGGCTTTTGAAATCAATCAACTCCCGCGCAAAACTCATCGATAGCAATTCACAACCCACTTCAAACACTCTTGCCTCAACAATCCATCAAATCAATCAAAATGACATTTATGGATCCAGAAAATGCCATTTTAACAACCAATGCAAAGAAATAGGTGCGAAGGATCAAGAAACTATTCGTATTCACTCCATGACAATCGAGAATCAAATTAAACTAACGGGATGAAAGTAATCATAAATCATACAGAAACATGATGTGTGGTTAATGATAAAGAAAGCAAATCAAGTTAATACAACCATGTAAATAAGATTTACTTGTATTTAATCAAACTTGTGCAACTTAAAATTGGTGCATCAAAGTACTCACGAATGCTTAACTAAATAAACGGGAAAGGAACTAGTTATACAACAACACTAAACAACAGAAGTTCTCGTGTCTATAGTCTTTTGCTTTCAATAACAACCTACAATGCTATGTGTCACACCCCGGGCCCAGAGAGGCGGGACGTAAAGGATTTGGTAAACAACAACCACAATGCAGCGGAAACTAAATGGTTATTACAAATCATCTCATGATATTTACATTAGGAACTTTGCTTGGTTTCAATTCACAAGGTGCCTCAATCTACAATCCATAGGTATCATGATTCATCACTTGGTCAACATTTCTTGAGGGTTCCGTAACTAAGGCTTCTAGGTTCAACTTTTGCCTTCAACATCTACCCTAAACTTTTGTTTCGGCTTTAGGTATCTTCTATAGCTCATCTAATCTCCCTAGCTATACCTGAAGACATGCTCAAAAAGGTTTTTGGGTCAACATAAAGTTGGTGAGTTTAAGAGCTTAAAGTTTAAAAACAAAAGGGATTCATTGGAATCCATATTAGATTCAGAAATCATAGTATCATTGTTGTGGGGATCACAATCAACCCTGCACTCAGCCCCGGCTGGCCTCTTCAAAATTTATGTTACCGGTTAAATCCCCGTAGGCAGAGCTGAGCCTCAAACCAGTGGACCGTACCTGCCGTATGGTCCACCATAGTATCTTATAAAACCTGTTACATGCCACAAACGACCCCGCAGGGTCTCAGTGTGGTACCCTTCCCGTTCATCACAGGAGGCACTGTGTCTGGGGGATTCTCCAAGCAGATCTACCCATATAAACAAGCGGTTCACAAAAGAATTAATGAATGTGATACAAGTATCAGCAGGTCTCAAACGTAACCACAACATATAGCATCATAATATAGCACAAAAATAGTTCAGTTTAAACAGAGCATGCTTCATCCCAAAAACAATAATAAAAAGGGAAACACTTAAACTCACCTGGTATCCTTATATAAATTTTGAGCTTGACAAAAAGTGAAGGTCTCCAACAATGGACTCCTAATTTGAACATATAAGACTTACGTTTAGAATTTGCACGATGTTAATACATGTGTGCGGTTGAGCTCTTTTGTTTCTTAAAGTTAATGATTATGATCATTAAGGTACCTTAGCTTCTTGTGCAATTATTAATTGTTAGGTATTGATTTGTGCATATTTGGTTAATTAATGTTTTTATTCGAGAAATAATTCTTTGCATAATGAATGTAAAAGTAAACGGTTGATATTAAGGGTTCTAAATCTTTATAGATAAGTATTATTGATGATATAATTAATCTATAATATTCCAAATGATGTTTATATTGCTTACGCTTATAACCTTACGTTAAATTGATTCTTCAATGTGTGATACTTGTACAGGTATGCAGGTAATCAAACCTCTAAACGTTGGGTAGTATTAGCAATTTACAACGCATCAAATATTATGAATTAAACTCTTATGTCATGATATTATGTTATCTTCACGTGCATAGCATATATACTTTTTAAGATTGCCTAACTTTGGCTATTAAAATGCTTAGCTTATTAATTATACGTTACGTAGATGGTTCACGGATAGATATGTTTAGATTCCGCTTAACTCGTTTAATGCAAACCAAAAATATGTTTAAACAATAAGTGTAAGTACACCTTCAAAGATCATCCATATTCCATAATTATATAGATATATTCCTACGAATAATGGAGCTAATATGATGCTAGAATAATTTGAATATCAATAATAGTTGTCATTCTATCGAATAAAAAGGGTGATACAAATAATATTTATTCTAATAATAACAAGATGATCGACTATTAATAATAAAAGATGATGGATTATTATTATAGGATTATGAGTCTTGAATAAATACGTGTGAATGTCAGTTAACCTAAAGTATCCATTGTATGTATATATATATATATATATATATATATATATATATATATATATATATATATATATATAGATATACATATATATATATAGATAGATATAGATATACATATATATATATATATACATATATATACATATATATATATATATAGATATATATATATATATATATATATATATATATATATATATATATATATATATATATATATATATATATATATATATATATGTACAATTGCATTTTGTATATATTAATCATTTCTATGTCTTGTAAGGATTTTGTATGTCACGAGACTAGATAACTTCATATATGTTTCTAATATCTTTGTTCATATGAATACATTTCCAATGTTGTTTTTCATTATGCGATTGCTCATGTTATTTTCAATTTACGCATCCATTCATGTCGATTTATAAACTAGTTATCATTTTATACATATTTGTAGCTCAACACACACACAAGTTAATATATAATCTCCATATTTATACGTGTAAGAATGTCTAGCGCACGGTTATACCTAACGTTCCCATATTGCGTCCTATGACCCGTTTGAGCCGACCGCATCGCGTTGACTGTCCATTGATCACTTTGAACAGCTTTGATAGACGTTTAACCAAACGGCCCCGTCACAGCCCTTGCTACCATTAGCCACCACCTGCAGCCACCATCCATCACGGATCGCCACTGGCCGCCACCGGCAGCCCTAGAGCCGTCGTAACTCTCGTCGGAGAGCGGCTCCAAACCACCAAGTCTCAAAGATCTTGCTTTGACTTCAACATGCAGCCACTAATACAATGTCAAACGGCTCCGGTTCACCTCAAACAGCAGCAACCACCACAAACCACCAACAATTCCCCACCTCCGGACAGCACCGCCGCGGTCGGTAGCCTGCGGACGGATTTGGCTACACCGGGGAACCGTCCAAAGCCTCCAAAATTCAAGGATCTCGCCTTCAATCCAACCAAAGTCGCCAGAAAACGAGAGAGAGAAGATAAAGGGCAGAACCCTAGCTGTCACCATCTTCATCCGCCGATAACTCTCAAACCGCCACGAATTAGACAACGCAGCTACCACATTGGAAAGATCTCGTCGAGAGGAAGAAGAGCATGGGCGGCACTCGCCGCCAGTCGCCGGCTCCGGCGGCCGGAACCCCGCCGGAACCCTAGCCGCCACCCTCCTTCACTCTTCCATATCTCCCACGTCATTGCGAATTAGAAGAAACCACCACCACCATCAGACTCAGGAGGTCGAGCTTAGTGGGGGTGGGCCAAGACCTTCGCCAGACACCTCAGCCGCTGCCGCGACACCGCCGTCCGCCGCCGTTGCTCCGCCGTGGAGCCTTCAGCTCCGGCGGTTGCGGTTACTGCAGCCTCTTGAGAGCATTTTGTTTGGTTTTAGGGTTTGCAAATGAAGAAAAGGTGGAAAAGTTCTTTAAATACCTAGGGTTTTTAGGTGGGTTTTCTTTAAAAATCGCGTAACGCGCCGCGATCTTTGTTATCGCGTATCGAACGGTCTTTTGAATAAAATCTCGTTAGAAGACCTATATTAGATATATCAAAATACTTCTGCATGAAATAAAACAATTCGTTGTATTAATCGTCAAATCCTCGGGTTTGGCTAAATCTCAGGCGGGTACACGCCTCGTTGCGTCTCGAACCGCATTTGCTATGGATAAACGTCTCACTTCTAATTTAGAATGTTATAATAGATATAATAATTAGATAAATATTTATGATGTTATAGGGCTCGGTTGACGTATTAGGTATCAGTAAAATGTCGGCGTATCCAGTATTTTCGTTTTTCTGACGTATCACAGTTGATTATGCACGCTTGATTTTGAATCTTTTAGCAAGCATCATTTACAATATGAATCATGATTAAATGAATTTAGTTGGATATAAAATCATTATAAGTAAATTCCGATGTAAATTAGACGTTAGTACGCGTTAGATTACCGAACTTTACCCGGTATGGGATTTGAATATGGCTTTAATTTGGATTCTTATCATAGTTGCTTCGAATCACATATCAATTCATTATTTTATGATCACTTATTTATTTAGATGGTAAATGGGTATTGGGCCTTAAATGGGCCCGAAATATTAGTTCTTATCTAAGTTTTCTTTGATAAGCCCAAATCAATTCGGGCATTTATTAGGCCCTATAGTACTTTAAGATTTCTTATTGGGCTGAATTTCTGGGGTGTTACATTCTCCCCTCCTTAAAGAAATTTCGTCCTCGAAATTTTAGTATCGCCCATATTTGTTTCCGAGTGTGTTACACTCATAGCATAAGTCTTAAGGGTTTGAAACTTTTAGCCAAGCATACCAGGACGAACACTGCCAATTTAGCATCAAATAACTGGGTTCGATTTAGATTCAAGTAATCATCCCAATGTTAGAACATGCATGATAAAACTAGAGGGTCGTTTCATAAAGAGATATTTGGTTTCACCATCCGATTATATAACTTTTGCATAGATTTGACATGAAGAGATTCCTCACTGTGATTCGACGTACAATCCTACTAGGCAGCTCTAGCAAGGAGACAATTTCCACAACTCCAACGGCATTGCAGTTCACACGGAGGGTCATATAAAAGGTTGAAAAGAAAAAGATGTTAGTGTGACAGCCTTTAATTAGACGGAGATTCAGGATATAATAGATCAAAGAATTCAAATTAAGAAGGATTTGGGTTTCCCCGGGAGTATAGATTAATATCAGAAAGTCGTATGATTGCTCCTGTCAAGCTAAAACTAAGAAGTTTTCACGATTGATAAGAATGAAGATATTAGGTCCTACACACAAGTCTCTACTTTTCAAAGCTTCCTTTTTAAGCCTTAACCTTCTTCCTTCTAGGATTCCCATCCTGAGGGGGTTAAGTCTTTTTTTTCTTCTACTAAGTGCTTCTTCTAGTATGCTTCCTTCCCCGGAACGGTACTGTATAACACAATCTCAGTCTTTGAGTAGGTCCATCCATATTATCTGACGCGCGTTGAAAATTTTCTGATCTAGGGTGCGTTATACTTCTTATGATTTGCGTAATTTATACATATGGTAACCGTACAGGTAATGCATCCAAATATTTTCCTGCATAACGTAACTTTTCACATGTTTCTTGAGCGATCAACCGTCTAGACGAATGTCTTCTCCTGTGGCATCCCAAAGTTCTGATCCATGCCCAGACGAATTTGTCACTTTTCTGGAATAACGATGCCAGTCGTATAGCTACACAAGTGAAGTTTTTATTAATCCTGTAAGGATTCCTTTAAGTCTGATGCAAATCAAAACATCCAATGTCTCTCTGCAAGTAATGCACCAAGTACTAAAGAAGAGATGCTTCGGAAGTTTTACACCATACACTAGAAATATTCTAAGTGTAAAATCTTCCGAAGCCAAGACCAATATCTTTCGAAGCCAAACATGAAGTCTTCCGAAGCCTCAGAGACAAAGTCTTTCGAAGCTTCATCCTATGAAGACAGATTTCTTGCGAAGACTTTTAGTAACATTCCTTATCTGATGTACTGTTCCATAAAGCTGGACACCTTTCCGCTGCATCTCTGTAAAGTCACCAACTTACATAAGTTGGTGAAAAGGTCCATGCTTTTGGAAACTGTACATTGAGGTCTTGAGTCTGTAACTTTCTACTTTATGTACTTTATCCTTTTTGTAATAGATAAGGATGTGAGCTATGGCATGTCATAGTCACAAAGACAAAAGGCAGATATGCCTTTTGATTCTACAATTGATTTTGTTTGTGTCTAGTCAATTGTATCCAGCTGGCTTTCAAAGTATAGCCGGCTGTAGGTTGTAGTATAAGTATTCCAAGTTCGGGTATCTTTCTTTATGCTTTGTAACACTTGTAATAGGACTTGAGAAAGCAATATACTGCCTCCTTGAAACCCAAATCTCTTGTTCTGTCTCTTTATCATTACTTGTGTTCTTTGTATCAATTATCTTGGTTAATCCAGTTTACTGTTTGATCAAGTTTAGTTAATCTCCTCTAATTAAACATGATTTGGTAACTGGAATGCCAAAGAAAGAGTTTACAAGTGATGATCATTGTGTTGCATGCCTGAAAGGGAAGCAACATAAGGTATCTCACAAGCCTAAGGAAAAGAACTCCATCACTACTCCCCTACACATATTACATATGGATCTCTTTGGCCCCACCAGTGTAATGAGTCTAGGAAGGACCTCTTATTGTTTGGTGATCACAGATGATTTTACAAGATTCACTTGGGTTTTCTTTCTTAGAACTAAGGATGAAACCCCTGAGATTCTGAAGAATTTCATCTTAAAAATTGAGAATCAAAGTGATCACAAGGTCAAAACCATAAGATGTGATCAAGGAACTGAATTCAAGAATCAAATCCTTGATACATTTTGTGATGAAAAAGGTATTACAAGACAATATAGTGCTCCCAGGATTCCTCAGCAAAATGGAGTTGCTGAGAGGAGAAACAGGACACTAATTGAAGCTGCAAGAACTATGTTGTCTGACTCTAAACTGCCTATCACCTTCTGGGCAGAGGCAGTAAATACTGCTTGCTATGTGCAAAATAGAGTTTTAGTGGTTAAGACACATGGTAAGACTCCTTATGAACTTTGGCACAAGAGAAAACCTTTCATTGGTTTTCTCAGGTCATTTGGATGTCCCTGCACCATCTTGAATACCAAGGATCAAATTGCCAAGTTTGCTGAGAAATCAGATAATGGACACTTCATTGGATACTCCTCCCAAGCCAAGGCTTATAGAGTATACAATCTCAGAACTAGAATTTTTGAGGAGTCAGCCAATGTGACTTTCAATGAACACACACCCTGTGTGGCTGGTTCTGGTCCTGATTGGCTATTTGATCTTGATTTAGTTACCAACTGTTTTAACAAATTTGTGAGAATGTTTCAGGATCTGCAGAAAATTTAAATACAGGTGATCCTGATCCAAGATTTGAGCTAGGAAGACCCTCAACTCATACATCTTCAGCTCCAGTTGGAACTACTTCAGCAAATGAGGTTTCTATCAGCACTACAATGACCAATTCAGCTGATACATCTGGGGTGCCTTCCAATTCCAGCTCAGAGGCTCCACAACCAGATAAAGACACCTCAATTGTGGAAGACAACAATAGTGATGGTGAAAGTGATCAGGAATTCCTTGATGCTAATAACCACACCATAGATGACAACATCATTGATGTTACACACTCATTGGATCAGGTTAATCTTGATAAGTGTGGTGATGTGGAGGGTGAATCATCTATGCCAGATCTAAATTTCTCAAATTTGGATCTTTCTCAGCAACTTGCTATGATCCCTCAGCTAAGGATCCACAAGTCTCACCCCACCACAAACAACATTGGAGATGTTGTCACAGGGGTAAGAACAAGAGGACAAACCCATGAAGCAAATGTTTGTCTTCACTCTTGTTTCTCATCTCAGATAGAGCCAAAGAAAGTTGATGAAGCTCTAAAGGATGGAAGTTGGGTTGAAGCTATGCAACAAGAGTTGCTTCAATTCAAAAGGCAAAAGTTTGGAACCTTTGTCCTCTTCCTCATGGGAAGACTACCATTGGAACCAAATGGTTTTTTAGGAATAAGAAGGATGATAGAAGAATTATCATCAAGAACAAGGCAAGACTAGTTGTTCAAGGATACACACAAGAAGAAGGGATTGACTACACTGATGTCTTTGCTCCTGTAGCAAGATTAGAAGCTGTTAGGATATTCCTGGCATTTGCTGCATCCAAAAACTTCAAGGTCTTTCAACTTGATGTAAAGTGTGCTTTTCTGTATGGAGTGATTGATGAAGAGGTTTATGTCAAACAACCACCTGGTTTTGTAGACCCTGATCATCCTGATTATGTCTGCAAACTTGACAAAGCTCTTTATGGGCTACATCAGGCACCCAGGAAGTGGTATGAGACATTGTCTGAGTATCTTTGTAAACATGGATACAGGAGAGGTACTATAGATGGAACTCTCTTCATCAAAGGACAGGGAAATGACTTATTGCTAGTTCAAGTATATGTAGATGACATCATCTTTGGTTCAACTAATCCAAAGCTCTGCAAAGACTTTGAGAAGCTGATGAAAGACAGATTTGAAATGAGTGCAATGGGAGAACTCATTTTCTTTCTTGGAATTCAAGTGAAGCAAGTTGAAGATGGCATCTTCATAAGTCAGTCAAAGTATGTTCAGGACATACTCAAGAGGTTCAACATGACTGATTGTAAGATTGCTAAGACACCCATAGCCAGAAACCACTCCCTTGGACCTGATCTTGAGGGGGAGTGTGTAGATGAACATTTATACAGGGCTATGATTGGGTCTCTTATGTATCTTACAGCTAGCAGGCCTGATATCATGTTTGCTACATGTATTTGTGCAAGATATCAAGCCAACCCTAAGATGTCTCACCTAATCACTGTCAAAAGGATTTTAAGATATCTCAAAAATGTCTCAACACTTGGTTTGTGGTATCCAAAGAATCCTGACTTCAATCTGTATGCTTGTACAGATAGTGATTATGGTGGTTGCAACATGACTGCAAAGTCTACATCTGGGGGATGTCAATTCCTTGGTGGAAGGGTTGTCTCATATCAATGCAAGAAACAATCCTGTGTGTCTGCATCAACTGCTGAGGCTGAATACATTGCTGCTACAAGCTGCTGTGCTCAAGTGCTTTGGATTCAAAATCAGATGCTGGACTATGGATTTAACTTTAAGGAGACTCCTATCCACATAGACAACAATAGTGCTATCTCTATCACTGAGAACCCTGTGCAGCACTCAAGGACCAAACACATCAATATCAGGTATCATTTAATAAGAGATAACTATGAAAAGGAATTAATTAAACTAGTCAAAGTTCATACAGATGAACAATATGCTGATTTGTTTACAAAAGCTTTTGATGAACAGAGATTTAAGTATCTAATATCAGCTATTGGGATGATTAACTTTGAGTAGATCTTTTCTTAAAACTAATTCTGATTATTTCTTAAAAAAAATATATGTGTGTCCTAAGTTGTCTAGTTCATCACCTTCATAAGCTCATGTTTTCTTTGGATATAAAATTCTTTTTGAAGACTTTCCTTAGACTCTTGAAAATTTTTCTGATCCTTCGGAAGATATACTTTTACCTTCGGAAGAAAATCATGCCTTCAAAATAAATAACTGTCTAAGAAATTTTACCTTCGGAAGAAGTCTAAATCTATCTTCCGAAGCTTAAATTCTCGTCTCAGACACTTATTTGTTTTTAAGGACTTTTTCCTTCCGAAGCAAAATTAACTCTCGGAAGCTTTGTTGTTTCATATACAAAGATTCAAGTGTTTGTTTCTCTTCCGAAGCAAAATTTTCAAGACTCTCAGGAAAATCTTCCGAAGTCATTTTAGCTTCGGAAGTTTTTTCCTTAAAACTTCCGAAGATAATTTACCTTCGGAAGCTTTTCAAATTCCAAGAAAACTACTTTTTGAGCAAAAGTAAACTACTTTTTCAGAGGTGGGACCGACTTTCGGATTTCAAAGTTTATCCTCTTTCATTAACTTTGGTTCAAATCCCTTTTCACATAAATACCCAACGGTTCCCCCTCTTCCTCACTATCTTCCTCAATTACACTATTCCTCAAACCTAATTCCCAAAACCGCCTTTGCTTTTTACCTTTCTTCAACCTTAAGCTTCTCAAATGGCCAACCTTAACCGCAGAAATAACCCAGATTTCTCCATGCAACCTCACAGGCAGCACAATCAGGTTGCTCTGTTAAGCTCTGAGAAAGATGAAAGTTTCTCAGAGATTTGCCAATTCTTAACTCTATCAAACTATTTCACCTCCCTAACCATTGATCCTACTCTGTATGAGGATCATTTGCTTGAATTCTGGAAGACCTGCCAAAGGTCATTATGGATGGGGAGAAGGCACTGTCTGCCACAGTGCAAGGGAGGACAATCTTCATCACTCCGGCCATCATCAACTATCATTTGCAGCTGGATGATGAAGAAGGTGAGTTGTCCTTCCCAAAGGAAGCTGTCAATCATTCCTTTGTGCAGATGGGCTATGAGGGAGATTTCTCTGTAAAGACCTTCAGGAAGGTCTCATCCCAGTGGAAATACCTACTCCATGTGGTTATCCACAGCTTGTCAAACAAGCATGGAGGGTGGGACCAGATTCCTGAGGATCTCTCCTTCATAGTGCATGGAATGGTTCAAGGGGTCAAGTTCAGGTACTCTTAATTTGTGTATACTAATTTACTTGCAAACTTGGACTCCTTAGAGTATTACATGTTTCCTAGATGTTCAACACATTCTTAACTGTGAACTTGGCTCACAGTTGAGGGAAACAAGTAATATTCTTAAATTGGGACAGATGAAGCCCGGCATCTTTAAAATCATGAAGAAGCCAACTGTAGGCTTCTCAGGGGTAGAAACAGCCCTTGTCCCCAAAATCTTAGAGCTCATTGCTCAAGGTGACAACCTAGCAACACAAGCTAGTGTTGAACCCACTCCTTCTACTTCCTTACCACTAAAAAGACCTCAAATAACCCTCACCTACCAAAGAAAATCCAAACGAACCCCTGCTCAAGCTATTGAGTCTGTGTAGGTCCCTATATACTCACCTTTACAGGAGGAAGTGGACACTAGAGCTCCCACTTCCCCTGAGGAGCAAACCACTCCCATTTCTTCAACTATCAGGGCTGAGGTTCCTCATGCTCACCCTGATGAGCTCACAAGCCCAACAGCCTTAAGCCTTCACTATGAGTCTCAACACTCAAGTGAACAACCTTCAGGGGACAGCTACCATCCCAGCCTTTAGATCTAAATCAACCCATTCCCAACCTATCTTTCTATACTGATGAAGACTTAGGATTCAGTGAGTACCATGAGTCTCTCTTCTCCTCCCCTACTCAAAGAGCGATGAGTACCTCTGAGTCTCCTAAGTCTAGCCCACATCAGTCACCTGTTACTGAGGTGGACACCTCTGAACAATTTCAGGATGTCCATATGGAAGAGGCTCTCACTTCTGCAAGTGATTACATCATTAAGACCTCAACCATGGCAACTCAGCCCACTGACATCTCAACTGAGATTGCTAGTGAGCAGAGGAAAACCAGCAGCCAAGAACCTCAAGCTGGTGGTGAGAGAGAGGACTTTGGTCCAATCATCTCATCCCCTAATGATTCTTCTGATGAAGAAGAGGGGAATTTGAGACTAAAGGTGCAAAAACTGTCAAAAACATGCTCCTATTTAGTCTCTAAGGTCAGTCACCTTGAATCTCAGGTGACTACCTTACAAAACAGGGTCAATGATTAGCAACTTCAGATTTCATATCTTAAGGAAAAACTAGCTGGGAGACCTTTAAGGAGAGCTCAACCAGGAACACAAGAACCTGTGGATGTGATTGATTTATTCTCCAGCTCATCTATGCAAGTGGGTGATGCTACCAAAAAGGGGGAGAAAGTCATTGCAGCCACAGAACCTGGGAGTTCTTCACAGAGAATGGACATAGAGGACTCACCATCCTCACTTGCAGTTGTGCATTCTCAGCAACTTCCTCAAGTTCACATTAATGTGGACTCTATAGACTCTATCATCAGGAGTCTCTTTGAGGAAGGTATACCAAGGGCTATGTCATCCCCACCTCAAGGAACTTCAAACTACATCATAAGGTGGAGGTATGATACTGATAGAAGAGCTCTTATTCTTCACAGAGTTCAAGGGCAACAAGAAGTATTTGATTTTCAAAGCTTGAACTTCTATGAAAGATTGGATCTAGTCAATATGCCACTTGTCAATCCAAGCAAATCAAGACAAGCTGACAGATTGGCTCAAAGAATCCAAGACAGGATCATGGTAGAGTTCAGTTTAAGAAGGAGACTTAGGCAATCAGGCAATGTCATCGGTCAACTGGATGTTGAGGTGGACCCTAAGATTAGTTTCATAGGGAAAACCTTGACTGAAGGCCCAGTGGCAGGACCTGAGACCCGTGTCTCATCATCATCAACTGCTGCAGAGATTCACACTCCCTCTGAGACACCTGCTGGTGAAGGTGTTTCTCAGCCTCTCTCTGGCCAGAGCATGGATGCTACACCAAGCAATGAAGGCTAAACCTCTATCCACCCTGAGTCACAAAGGTCTGTGGGTGACAAAGGGAAAAGGATTATGACTCCTGAGGAAATTGAGGAGGAAGAGAGAGAGAGGAAAAGGAAGCTAAGGGGAGAAAGTTCCTCTGGGTCTTCAGGCTTTATGCAAGCTGCAATCAGGGCTGCCCCCAGACCAAATACTCAAGATGATGAGTTGAGGGCAGTCAGGATTACCTATCTGCAGACCAGGAACTATGATATTGATGAAATCATTTCTCTCCCCTTAGAACAACTAAATGAACTGGCTGACATGGAAGTGTCAAGAGAGATGAAAGAAAAAGAGGATGCAAGGTTACTTCTCCAATTCAAAGAGGAGAAGAGACAGAAAAGACTCTACAAGCATGCTCCCATTCTCTCCCCAGTTCAAGAAAGCCCTGTACAAGAAGATGTGGTTCCACAAGAACCTCAGGTAGACAAAGAAGAAGATAGGATCAAAATAATCAACTACCTGAGTGCCACAGGCTTCTATCAGGCAGATGCACTTCTTCCCTTGTCCTATGACTTTATTGAGTTTGAGTAGTTAAAACAACTTGAGCTTGAGTTAGTCAAGGAAAGGAAAACAACTAAGAAGAAGCTAAGGGAAGAAGCTGCAAAGTCAAGAGCCATCATCCAAAAGAGTATGAAGAAGTCTGCTGATAGACAAAGGATGATGAGCTTCTTGAAGCTATATGGATTCTCCGGAAGGAGACTTGGCCCTATGTCTCTATCCACAATGGATGAGCATATAAGGGTAATCAAGCAGAAGATTAAGAGTGGTGAACTGATTGACTTACACTCTCTTCCAAGTCAAGTCCCACCTGAAGTGGAGGTTAAGTTTGAACAACCTGAGACACCTCAACCCGGACCTCCTGTTGAGCCTCAGCAAGCTTCATCTTCTGATCCAAAGCAGGGTCAAACTCCCTCTCCTTCTGAACCTGTGAGGGAGGAACACCCAACTAAGAAAGACAAGGATGACCAACAAGGTGCTGCAGACCAGTCTTCTCAGATAAAGTATCTAAGAGGAAGAAGAGGATGGCTTCTAAACCAAAGTCTAAGAAGAAGAAGCCTACATCATCTACCTCTACACCTCAGGCTAAGTCAGATCAACCTAAGGAAGTGCATGAAGAGGCAGCCCAATCAACTCCAATGCAAGTGGCTCCTCTGGCAGCTGAGACACCCATCTTATCCTGGACCTTCTCTACCAATCCAGAAAGATAGCATGTAATCAGAGATCAAGGTGTTGAGAATGTCTATACTTGGCAAGACATAATCAACTTACCTCTGCATGATCCCTTTGAGATAAGAAGATACTGCAGGACTGTTTAAGGGCTTTATCACAATTACAACACAACAGCACAATGAGGAGATTAACTAAACTCTAATCAAACAGTGAACTGGGTAACCAAAGGTGATACAAAGAACACAAGTAAAGCAAGAGACAGAACAAGAGAGTATGGGTTTCAAGGAGGCAGTATATTGCTTTCTCAAGTTCTTTTACAAGTGTTACAAAGCATAAAGAAAAGATACAAGAACTTGAAACACTTATACTACAACCTACAGCCGGCTATACTTTGAAAGCCAGCTGGATACAATTGACTAGACACTAACAAAATCAATTGTAGGATCAAAAGGCATATCTGCCTTTTGACCTTGTGACTATGACATGCCATAGCTCACATCCTTATACAATACAAAAAGGATAAAGTACATAAAGTGGAAAGTTGAAGACTCAAGACCTCAATGTACAGTTACCAAAAGCAAGGCCCTTTTCACCAACTCATGTAAGTTGGTGACTTTACAGAGATACAGCGGAAAAGGTGCTTTATGGAACAGTACATCAGATAAAGCATGTGTACTAAAAGTCTTCGGAAGAAATCTGTCTTCATAGGTTGAAGCTTCGGAAGACTTTGTCTCTAAAGCTTCGGAAGACTTCATGTTTGGCTTCGGAAGATATTGGTCTTGGCTTCGGAAGATTTTACACTTAGAGTATTTTCTAATGCTTTGTGTAAAACTTCCGAAGCATTCTTCACTTCAGTACTTAGTGCATGTTGCTGAGACACTTAGGCTGTTTTGGGTTGCATCAGACTTCAGGAATCCTTACAAACTCCCCCTAGGCTGATGCTACCAAAACACTTGGAAGATCTTCAAATGTTGGTAGTCTTCAGTACAATCAGGACCATTCCTTTGTTCATGAGATGGTCAGGATCATCAAGACTTTCATAGTATCTTCTCATCTCAAAGAGATCATGCAGAGGTAAGTTGATTATGTCTTGCCATGAGTAGACATTCTCAACACCTTGATCTCTGATAATAGTCCATCTTTCTGGATTAGTAGAGTAAGTCCAGGACAAGATGGGTGTCTCACTAGTTAGAGGAGCCACTTGAATAGGAGTTGATTGGGCTGCCTCATCATGCACTTCCTCAGGTTGATCTGATTCAGCCTGAGGTGCAGAGGTAGATGACTTTGGCTTCTTCTTCTTAGTCTTTGGTTTAGAAGCCATCCTCTTCTTCCTCTTGGATGTATTTAACTGAGAAGACTGGTCTGCAGCACCATGTTGATCATCAGTGTCTTTCTTAGTTGGGTGTTCCTCCCTCACAGGTTCAGAAGGAGAGGGAGTTTGACCCTGCCTAGGATCAGAAGATGAAGCTTGCTGAGGCTCAGCTGGAGGTGCTGGTTGAGGTGTCTCTGGTTGTTCAAACTTGACCTCCACTTCAGGTGGGACTTGACTTGGAAGAGAGTGCAAGTCAATGAGTTCTCCACTTTTAATCTTCTGCTTGATCACCCTAATATGCTCATCCATAGTGGATAGAGACATGGGGCCAAGTCTCCTTCCGGAGAATCCATACAGCTTCAAGAAGCTCACCATTCTTTGTCTGTCAGCAGACTTCTTTGCATTCTTTTGAATGATGGCTCTTGACTTTGCAGCTTCTTCCCTTAGCTTTCTTTTAGTTGTCTTTCTTTCCTTGACTAACTCAAGCTCAAGTTGCTTTAGATACTCGAACTCAATGAAGTCATAGGACAAGGGAAGAAGTGCATCTGCCTGATAGAAGCCTGTGGCACTCAGGTAGTTGATCATCTTGATCCTATCTTCTTCTTTATCTACCTGAGGTTCTTGTGGAGCCACATCTTCCTGTGCAGGACTTTCTTGAACTGGTGAGAGAGTAGGAGTATGCTTGTAAAGTCTTTTCTGTCTCTTCTCCTCTTTGAGTTGGAGAAGTATCATTGCATCCTCTTTCTCCTTCAACTCTCTTGACACTTCCCTGTCAGCCAGTTCATTCAACTCTTCTAAGGGGAGGGAGATGATTTCATCAATGTCATAGTTCCTGGTCTGTAAGTAGGTAATCCTGACTGCCCTTAACTCATCATCTTGAGTATTTGGTCTGGGAGCAGCCCTGATTGCAGCTTGCATGAAGCTAGATGACCCAGTAGAACTTTCTCCCCTTAGTCTCCTTTTCCTCTCTCTCTCTTCCTCCTCAATTTCTTCATGAGTCATTATCCTTTTCCCTTTGTCACCAACATACCTTTGTGACTCAGGGTGGATTGAGGCTTGGCTTTCATTGCTTGGAGTAGCTTCCATGCTCTGGCCAGAGAGAGGCTGAGAAACACCTTCACCAGCAGGTGTCTCAGATGGACTTTGGACCTCAGCAGCAGTTGTTGATGATGAGACAGGGGTCTCAGGTTCTGTCACTGGGCCTTCAGTCAAGGTTTCCCCTATGAAACTAATCTTAGGGTCCACCTCAACATCCAGTTGACCGATGACATTGCCTGATTCCCTAAGTCTCCTTCTTAGAGTAAACTCTGCAAGGATCCTGTCTTGGATTCTTTGAGCTAGCCTGTCAGCTTGTCTTGAATTGCTTGGATTGACAAGTGGCAAGTTGACTAAATCCAGTCTTTCATAAAAGCTCAGGCTTTGGAATTGAAAAACTTCTTGTTGGCCTTGAACTCTTTGAAGTATAAGGGCTCTCCTGTCATCATCATACCTCCACCTTATGATGTGATTGCCAGTTCCTAGTGGTGGAGATGAGACAGCCCTTGGTATACCTTCCTCAAAGAGACTCCTGATGAGAGAGTCTATAGAGTCCACATTAATGTGAACTTGAGGAAGTTGCTGAGAATGCACAAGGATTTATTATATAAATCAAAACCAAAATCAAACACAAAACCACATCGATGGCCTTGGAAATCAATCAACCCCCACGCAAAAATCATCAAAAACAATTCACAACTAACTTCAAACACTCTTGCCTCATCAATCAACCAAATCAATCAAAATGACAACTATAGATCCATAAAATACTGTATTAAAAATCTAGGCAACGAATAGGTGCAAAGGATTAAGAAATTGTTCGTATTCACTCGATAACAATCGCGAATCAAATTAAACTAACGAAATGAAAGTAATCATAAATCATACAGAAAGATGATGTGTGGTCGATGAAAAAGAAAGCAAATCAAGTTAACATGTAAGGCCCCGTTCCCGGGACGCTTACAGTTGGATCCTCATCGCACATAAAACATATATTTACATTTGCATTTCATAAAACATCGCAGCGAAACATTTAAAACTTTCTTCCATTTCAATATAAAAGCTTTTGCCAAATAATACATCGTTATCCAATAACAAAATCCAAGTTGCATTACATCACAAAAGCATTATAAATGGATGCCATCCCAAAAGAGCCGAGTAGTCTCGTAGTGCCATCCTCAGCAACATTACCTGCCAACTGGAAACACATAAAATGTCAGCGTTGCTGAGTGAGTTCTAGTTTTATAATAAAACATACTTTACTTTCATTTAAAAACCATTCGTTACTTTTGTATGATCACACATCATACGTATAATATCATTATTATCTTCATTATTCGTTTATTAACTTTCATTCGTTCATCATTACATCTTTTCTTACACTTTTCATATCTTCCGCACCAATACCATATGCTACACCCCAAACTATATGGCTACTGGGCCGAAGTCTGTAAATAGACAGCTATACATGGTGCCGCAGTACCGGGGTAAGCGGTAGAGGTTCTATACATATGGTTGATCACAAAGACGGACCCCGATATGCATCCTCCCGGGATAGCGAACCCGCACACGGTTAGGCTAAAACCTTATAATTGGCGTGTCCCGATATCCAATGCTTGCAAGACTTTTGTTACATTCCATCGTTTATTTATGCATGCATTCCTCATGTTCCTCTTTCATTATCTTCCACTTTACGTTACATAATACTTTTCGTTTCATTCATTCATTAACATTCAAGTAAAAGCCAAAGGGAGACAATCAAATAAAACAAGGAACATATCAAACGTACAACATCATCATATGAGGCATAAGATAAACTTACATAACAACATACATAGGCAATAAACCCACATCGATAACATGCCCCAAACACTAACTATGACCTCGAAAGTCAACTTACAGGAACCTCTGGGAACCTCTCATGTCGTAGCCTACCTCTACACAACTCCCCGAAAGTCAAAAGGTTAAACTAGGCTCTTTCGGGTGCGCGAGCTCTATTTGTGCGTATGGACACCCTTCAGTCGCATGGCCTTCCATGCGAATGAACACTTAGGCGAATGGACATCAGGCTAATGGACCTATGCGGATGGACCTATGGGCGAATGGACTCCTATGCGTATGGACCTATGGGCGAATGAATTCTATGCGTATGGACTCTCAGTCGCATGACTTTCATGTGTATGGCCTTCAGTCGCATGACTTCAGGCGCATGGGCTTTAGTCACATACCCTTAATACAAATGGACCTCAGTCGCATGGCCTCCAGGCGCATGGACCTCAGTCGCATAACCCTCGTGCGAATGAACCTCAGTCGCATAACCTTCAATCGCATGCCTTACAGGCACATGAACTTCAGCCGCATGACTATCATGCGTATGGACCTCAGTCGCATGGCAATCGTGCGCATGGACCTCAGTCGCACGCCAATCGGCCGTATGGCCTCCAATCGCACTCCAGTCGGTCGCCTAGCCCTAGCTGATGCAGAATGCAGTTTCAGCCGAACACAAACTGCCCTTTTCGGCCTTCAAGCTCTCCTAAACTCGATTTAAGCCCAAATCAACCATCCTAAACCTTAGAAACACCTACCACAACATCATACAAGCACACACAAGCCCGAAAACAAACTCCAAACGCATCACACACAAACACATTGTAAGGCCCCGTTCCCGGGACGCTTATAGCTGGTCATTCATCGCACGTAAAACATATATTTTCATCATCTTACATAAAAGCCTTGCAGCGGAAACATTAAAAACAACATTTTCATTTCATCAAAATGATTTTGGAAAATAATACAACCGTTCATTACACAATATCATTTTACTTTTCATTACAAAAGCATTATAACATTGGATGCCATCCCAAAGGAACTGAGTAGTCGCCCCATGCCATCCTCAGCAACATACCTGCCAACTGGAAACACATCAAAGTCAGCGTTGCTGAGTGAGTTCTAGTTTTATAATATAAACATACTTTACTTTCGTTAAAACCATTCTTTACTTTCTTTCAAATCATACTATGCTTTCATACATGACCACACATCATACGTACATACAGATAATATAATTATTATCTTCCATTACATTCGTTACATTCTTCATTCATTAATCATCGCACGGTACATTATCATTCGCTTCATTCGTTTATAACATCTTTTCTTACGTTCGTTCATATCACACATATCGCACTTTTCGCACAAATCGCACCTTCGCATCTTCGTACCCAAAGTACATATCGCACAAATCGCACACATAAGGTAGCCAAAATCGCACGCTACATAGCACACAGTAAAAACCACATCGCACGTATCAGAGCAGTTACCAAAACTGAACCCCCACTGTGTCTATAGTCGCTTATGATATCCATCGTACATATCGCACAAATCGCACAAATGGAGTGGTCACTAGGACAGACTCATGAGTTAGCCAAAATCGCACGCCACATAGCACGCAGTGAATACCACATCGCACGTATCGGGGCAATTACCAAAACTAAACCCCCTACTGTGTGTATGAACCCACATGAGTTAGCCAAAAGCACACGCTACAAATGGTCACTAGGACAGACTTCCCCTGTGTGTGTGAGAACTCTTGGAGTTTAGCCAGAATCGCACGCCATCTCATGGGTCAGCCAAGATCGCACGCTACATAATCCACATGAGGTAGCCAAAATCGCACGCTACATAGCACACAGTAAATACCACATCGCACGTATCAGAGCAGTTACCAAAACTGAACTCCCTACTGTGTCTATGTCCCCTTATGAGTTAGCCATGATCGCAAGCTATAATACACACACAGTTGAGCTAACAACTCTCAATGAGTGGTGAACCTCCTTTCTTCTTTTGCAAGCCATCCTTACTCTCATTTGTTCATTCATGCTTGCATTCATTCATTACGTTCCTCTTTTCGTTATCTTCCACTTTACGTTACATAAAACTTTCATTACATTCATTAACGTTCAACGCAAATCACGGGAAGACAATCACACATAACAATAAGGAACATAACAACATACAACATCTTCACACACGACAACATCATACATACATAACATACATCATGCACAATCACACGACATCAAACATCACACGACTCACGTGCATCACATCATATAAAACCATACGGCATCACACATCATCATGCATCGCATCATCATCATCATCAACTCATCATCATAAATCATCTTACATCATCCATGCCCATCACATCATCTACAACCCCAAAGGTCCGAGCCTACGTCCGCACTTCCCGAAAGTCCGACAATACTATGGTCATTCGGGCGTATGAGCCCTATTCGGTTGCATGGTCTCTCATGCGTATGAGAACACTCAGGCGAATGGACCTCCGGTCGCATAGCCTCCAATCGCATGCTTCCCATGCGAATAAACCTTAGTCGCATGACATCCGGGCGTATGGACCTCAGTCGCATGACCTTCATGCGAATGGCCCTCAGTCGCACACCTTTCGTGCGTATGAACCTCAATCGCATGGCTCACAGGCGTATGGACTCCAGTCGCATGACCTTCAGTCGCATGACCTTCATCCGCATTTCATTCAGTCGCATGACCTTCATCCGCATTCATTCAGTCGTATTACTTTCGTGCGAATGAACCTCAGTCGCACTCCTTTCGTGCGTATAGACCCAGTCGCATGCCATTCAAGCGTATGGACCTCTAGTCACATAGCCCTAGCTGGGCGCAGAATGCAGTTCATCCCGAACTGCAACTGCCAAGTTCGACCTCCAAACTCTTCCAAACCTCTTTTAAGCCCAAATCAACCATTCTAAACCTTAGGGAATCATACCACGACACCATTCAAGCACAACCAAGCCCGAAATCAAGCCCCAAACGAATCATACGCATACACATACATACACAAACGGGTTTACACCCAAAATACCCAAAAACGATTTTCAGATGTGTTCCAGCCCAAAATCGTTTTGAAACATGTAAAAGAGGGGTCCTAGAACTCACACAAACAATCCCGTCGAGTAGAGCTTCGATTTGACCCGCTACACTTTGATTTTCACGCTCGAATCCACCCGAATCAAGCTTTTCTCCTTCTATTCTACCTTGGCTGAGTATTTGGCAAGAATGGGGAGGGTGTGGGCTGCCCTCCCCCTTTTATACCCCCACTCATCGAAGTTTCTTTCCGTTTTGGCAAGTTTGGTCCCTCGACTTTGGACTTTATTTCTTTTCTTCTTTCGTCGGCTTCAAAGAAAATTTCCGGGTGTTACACACATACACACGAGTCAAACACCCACATTTCAAAAACGGGTTTTCTATGTGTTCCAGCCCCAAAATAGTTTGAAAACATGTAAAAGAGGGGTCCTAGAACTCATACAAACGACCACAACGAGAAGAGCTTCGAATCAACACGCTACACTTCAACTTTCACGCCCGAAATCACGAAACCGAGCCCGAAAACCCTTTTTCTCCCTTTTCTCCTTCTCTTCTCTCTTTGGCTGAATTTTGCAAGTATGGGGAGGGTGTGGGCTGCCCTCCCCTCTTATTCCACTTACTTTATCCGATCTTTCTCTCGTTGGCAGGTTTGGTCCCCCGACTTTGGACTTTATTTCTTTTTCTTCATTCGTCGGCTTCAAGATAAATAACCGGGTGTTACATAACACGACCATGTAAATAAGATTTACATGTATTTTAATCAAAATTGTGCAACTACAAATTGGTGCGTCAATGTACTCATGAATGCTTAAGTAAATGAACGGGAAAGGAACTTGTTATTCAAAAAACTTAAACAACAGTAGTTCTCACGTGCATAGTTTTTTGCTTTCCATAACAACCTACAATGCTATGGAGTTTTGATTATCTTGTCTTGTAAACACACTTGTGAACCAATCTAATCAAATATGATTATATTCATCATTGCAATCACACTAATCAATCACAAAAAGAACGTAGGATTTATTATTTAAATGAAAACCAAATCAAACACAAAACCACATCAATGGCCTTGGAAATCAATCAACCCCCACACAAAAATCATCAAGAACAATTCACAACCAACTTCAAACACTCTTGCCTCAACAATCAACCAAATCAATCAAAATGACAACTATAGATCCACAGAATACGTTATTAACATTCTAGGCAAGGAAATAGGTGCGAAGGATTAAGAAAATGTTCGTATTCACTCGATAACAATCGCGAATCAAATTAAACTAACAAAATGAAAGTAATCATAAATCATACAGAAAGATGATGTGTCGTTGATGAAAAAGAAAGCAAATCAAGTTAACTCGACCATGTAAATAAGATTTACTTGTATTTTAATCAAAATTGTGCAACTACAAATTGGTGTGTCAATGTACTCACGAATGCTTAAGTAAATGAACGGGAAAGGAACTTGTTATTCAAAAAACTTAAACAACAGTAGTTCTCACGTGCATAGTTTTTTGCTTTCCATAACAACCTACAATGCTATGGAGTTGTAAGGCTCCGTTCCCGGGACGCTTACAGTTGGATCCTCATCGCACATAAAACATATAATTACATTTCACTTTCATAAAACGTTGCAGCGGAAACATTAAAAACAACATTTTCATTTCATCAGAATACTTTTGCAAAATAATACAACCGTTCATTTCACAATATCATTTTACATTTCATTACAAAAGCATTATAACATTGGATGCCATCCAAAATAAGCTGAGTAGCCACCCCGTGCCATCCTCAGCAACATACCTACCAACTGGAAACACATCAAAGTCAGGGTTGCTGAGTGAGTTCTAGTTTTATAATAAAACATACTTTTCTTTCGTTAAAACCATTCTTTTCATGCGATCACACATCATACGTACACATAGATAATGTTTATTATCTTCCATTACATTCGTTACATTCTTCATTCATTAATTATCGCACGGTACATTATCATTCGCTTCATTCGTTATAACATCTTTTCTTACGTTCGTTCAATTCCTACGTATCGCACTTTCGCACAAATCGCACCTTCACATCATCGTACCCGAAGTACATATAAGGTAGCCAAGATCGCACATTACATAGCACACAGTAAATACCACATCGCACGTATCGGAGCAGTTTCCAAAACTGAACCCCCACTGTGTCTATAATCCCTTATGCTGGTCACCAAGACCGACTCCCCCTGTGTGTGTGAGAACTCTTGGGGTTTAGCCAAAATCGCACGCTACATAGCACACAGTAAATACCACATCGCACGTATCGGAGCAGTTACCAAAACTGAACTCCCTACTATGTCTATGTCCCCTTATGAGTTAGCCAAGATCGCACGCTATAATACACACAGTTAGCTAACAACTCTCAATGAGTCGTGAACCTCCTTTCTTCTTTCTCAAGCCATCCTTACTCTCATTTGTTCGTTCATGCTTGCATTCATTCATTACGTTCCTCTTTTCATTATCTTCCACTTTATGTTACATAATACTTTCATTACATTCATTAACGTTCAAAGCAAATCATGGGAAGACAATCATACATAATAATAAGGAACATAACAACATACAACATCAATCACACAAGGCAACATCATACATACATAACATACATCATGCACAATCACACGACATCAAACATCACACGAATCACGCGCATCGTATCTTATAAAACCATACGACATCACGCATCATCATACATCACATCATCATCATCATCAGCTCATCATCCATGCCCATCACATCATCTACAACCTCAAGATCCGAGCCTACGTCCGCACTTCCCGAAAGTCAGACAACACTATGGTCATTTGGGCGTAGGGACCCCATTCGGTCGCATGGTCTCTCATGCGTATGAGAACACTCAGGCGAATGGACCTCCAGTCCCATAGCCTCCAATCGCATGCTTCCCATGCGAATGAAGCTCAGTCGTATGACATCTGGGCGTATGGACCTCAGTCGCATGACCTTCATGCGAATGGCCCTTAGTCGCACACCTTTCGTGCGTATGGACCTCAATCGCACGACTCAAAGGCGTATGGACTCCAGTCGCATGACCTTCAGTCGCATGACCCTCATTCGCATTTCATTCAGTCGCATGACCCTCATTCGTATTTCCTCCAGTCGCATAGCCCTCATACGTATGACCATCAGTCGCACTACTCATATACAAATGAACCTTAGTCGCACTCCTTTCGTGCGTATGGACCCAGTCGCATGCCATTCGGACGCATGGGCCTCCAGTCGCATAGCCCTAGCTGTGCGCAGAATGCAGTTCATCCCAAACTGCAGCGGGCGTTTTCGGCCTCCAAACTCTTCCAAACCTTTTTTAAGCTCCAATCAACCATTCTAAACCTTAGGGAAGCATACCACGACATCATTCAAGCATAACCAAGCCCGGAATCAAGCCCCAAACGAATCATACACATTAAACGGGTTTACACCCAAAACTCAAAAAAGGGTTTTCAGATGTGTTCCAGTCCCAAAATCATTCAAAAACGTGTAAAAGAGGGGTCCTAGAACTCACACAAACAATCTCGTCGAGTAGAGCTTCGATTTGACCCGCTACACTTTGATTTTCATGCTCGAATCCACCCGAACCAAGCTTTTCTCCTCTTTTATCCTTCTCTTCTCCCTCTCTTTGGCTGAAAATGGCAAGAATGGGGAGGGTGTGGGCTGCCCCCCCTTTTTTACTCCCACTCATCGAATTTTCTTCCCGTTTGGCAAGTTTGGTCCCTTGACTTTGAACTTTATTTCTTTTTCTTCTTTCGTCGGCTTCAAAGAAAATTTCCGGGTGTTACAAGTCCACCCCCCTTATATAGGTTTCGTCCCCAAAATCTGTTATTCCTTAAACCGTCGCGGGCAATACTGTCTCATCTCTTTTCCAGTCTCCCACCTGGAGTTCAATCGGTCTAAGTCGTTTATCCACACACGACTTCTTGTCTATCTTTAGCTACCTTCATCAAGGCTTTGATCCTTTCGAGCTTCTTGCCCGACGGGATCACGGTGACGGTTTAGAACCTTCCTGCCAAATCAACTGCCGACCTAAACGTGCTCGGTCGGGCAGCGATCATGTGCCTACGGATATCCGCCGGCAAGCTCTGAATATACCTCTTGATCTTTCACGAAAGAGGTGTCACCTGATCCGGCACCAGTCGTGCCATTTCCTTGAATTTGGTAGTGTATTGTTGATGTGTCATCGTTCCCGCCTTCAGCTGCAGGAACTCCCTCTCAACTTTATCCATCTCACGGTGAGGACCTAACTCCTCAATCACCAGCCTTTTCAACTCTGACCATCTCATCCTTCTGATAACCCTGCTTCCCTCAACTTGGACTATTATGTCCCACCAGGACAAAGCTGAGTCCACGAAAGAGTGGGTAGCAAATTTTACTTTCTGATCTTCTCGGCACTTGCTGATATTTAAAACAGCTTCCATTTCCCTCACCCATCGGTGAGCAGCAGCAGCAGTGCCATTGCCATCAAAAGTAGGGGGCTTGTATCGTTGAAACGCTCCATAATTACAGCCTCGTGCCGCCTCCGGCGCAGGCTCTTCTTCCTCCTCTTCTTCATCATCAGAGAGAACCGTTTCAGGCTCTGGTTGCTTCGTCCTCCCGAGGACCTGTTCCTCTCTTTCCTCTCTCCTTCCTTTACAGCCTTAATCACTTTGGTCACCACAGACGATAGGATCGTCTGTATGACCTGATGCACTTCCTCCACGACCGCCTCTCTCATCGAGGCCCTTAGATTAGCACTCTCATCACCGCCCTCCGGATGAGGAGTCTCGGGTTCTTCATGAGCCACCTCTTCGGCCCTAGGCCTTCCTCTTGTGACCCGTGGTTCAGCACCACGTCCACCACAAGAAGCTTTCGAAGATCTACCACCGACCATTCTCTAAACACACTAAAAGATTCAAACACTAACACGGTCATTCAAGGAACAGCTCAGTTTATGTCAAGTATAGTAAGTCCCTAATTATAGTGGCCAGTTGTGATTAGCCATTTACTTTACTCTTCATACCCCAAGCATTACCTATCCTGACTACATCAGTATCTAAATCTACCAGCAACACATAAACCATATAACATGCGCACATAATACCGGTTAACATTACGAAAATACCTGATGGCACGCAGCTACTCAGATTGGCATCCCATTCCCTTTCCGTCCCATTTTCAGTTTAAGTTAAGGTTTATTTTGAAAATTACCCATTTCACTTAAACTTTGGCTCTGATACCAACTTGTAAGGCCCCGTTCCCGGGACGCTTACAGTTGGATCCTCATCGCACATAAAACATATAATTACATTTCACTTTCATAAAACGTTGCAGCGGAAACATTAAAAACAACATTTTCATTTCATCAGAATACTTTTGTAAAATAATACAACCGTTCATTTCACAATATCATTTTACATTTCATTATAAAAGCATTATAACATTGGATGCCATCCAAAATAAGCTGAGTAGCCGCCCCGTGCCATCCTCAGCAACATACCTGCCAACTAGAAACACATCAAAGTCAGCGTTGCTGAGTGAGTTCTATTTTATAATAAAACATACTTTTCTTTCGTTAAAACCATTCTTTACATACATGCGGTCACACATCATACGTACACATAGATAATGTTTATTATCTTCCGTTACATTCGTTACATTCTTCATTCATTAATCATCGCATGGTACATTATCATTCGCTTCATTCGTTATAACATCTTTTCTTACGTTCGTTCATTTTCTACGTATCGCACTTTCGCACAAATCGCACCTTCACATCATCGTACCCGAAGTACATATCGCACGGATCGCACACATAAGGTAGCCAAGATCGCACGCTACATAGCACACAGTAAATACCACATCGCACGTATCGAAGCAGTTACCAAAACTGAACCCCCACTGTGTCTATAATCCCTTATGTTGTCCATCGTACATATCGCACAAATCGCACCAATGGAGTGGTCACCAAGACCGACTCCCCCTGTGTGTGTAGAACTCTTGGGTTTAGCCAAAATCGCACGCCATCTCATGGGTTAGCCAAGATCGCACGCTACATAAACCACATGAGGTAGCCAAAATCACACGCTACATAGGACACAGTAAATACCACATTGCACGTATCGGAGCAGTTACCAAAACTGAACTCCCTACTGTGTCTATGTCCCCTTATGAGTTAGCCAAGATCGCACACTATAATACACACACATTTGAGCTAACAACTCTCAATGAGTCATGAACCTCCTTTCTTCTTTCGCAAGCCATCCTTACTCTCATTTGTTCGTTCATGCTTGCATTCATTCATTACGTTCCTCTTTTCATTATCTTCCACTTAACGTTACATAATACTTTCATTACATTCATTAACGTTCAATGCAAATCACAGGAAGACAATCATACATAATAATAAGGAACATAACAACATACAACATCAATCACACAAGGCAACATCATACATACATAACATACATCATGCATAATCACACGACATCAAACATCACACGAATCACGCGCATCGTATCTTATAAAACCATATGGCATCACACATCATCATACATCGCATCATCATCATCATCAGCTCATCATCCATGCCCATCACATCATCTACAACCCCAAGTTCCAAGCCTACGTCCGCACTTCCCGAAAATCAGACAACACTATGGTCATTTGGGCGTATGGACCCCATTCGGTCGCATTGTCTCTCATGCGTATGAGAACACTCAGGCGAATGGACCTCCAGTCGCATAGCCTCCAATCGCATGCTTCCCATGCGAATGAAGCTCAGTCGCATGACATTTGGGCGTATGGACCTCAGTCGCATGACCTTCATGCGAATGGCCCTCAGTCGCACACCTTTCGTGCGTATGGACCTCAATCGCACGACTCACAGGCGTATGGACTCCAATCGCATGACCTTCAATCGCATGACCCTCAGTCACATTTCATTCAGACGCATGACCCTCATTCGCATGACCCTCATTCGCATTTCCTCTAGTCGCATAGCCCTCATACGTATGACCCTCAGTCGCACTACTCACATACGAATGAACCTCAGTCGCACTCCTTTCGTGCGTATGGACCCAGTCGCATGCCATTCGGACGCATGGGCCTCCAGTCGCATAGCCCTAGCTGTGCGCAGAATGCAGTTCATCCCGAACTGCAGCGGGCGTTTTTGGCCTCCAAACTCTTCCAAACCTCTTTTAAGCTCAAATCAACCATTCTAAACCTTAGGGAAGCATACCACGACATCATTCAAGCATAACCAAACCCGAAATCAAGCCCCAAACGAATCATACACATACACATACATACATAAATGGGTTTACACCCAAAAACTTTTCAGATGTGTTCCAGCCCCAAAATCATTCAAAAACATGTAAAAGAGGGGTCCTAGAACTCACACAAACGATCCTGTTGAGTAGAGCTTCGATTTGACCCGCTACACTTCGATTTTCACGCTCGAATGCACCCGAACCAAGCTTTTCTCCTCTTTTCTCCTTCTCTTCTCCCTCTCTTTGGCTGAAAATGGCAAGAATGGGGAGGGTGTGGGCTGCCCTCCCCCTTTTATACTCCCACTCATCGAAGTTTCTTCCGGTTTGGCAAGTTTGGTCCCTCGACTTTGAAATTTATTTCTTTTTCTTCTTTCGCCGGCTTCAAAGAAAATTTCCGGGTGTTACAGGAGTTTTGATTATCTTGTCTTGTAAACACACTTATGAACCAATCTAATCAACAATGATTATATTCATCATTGCAATAACACTAATCAATCACAAAAAGAACGTATGATTTATTATTTAAATGAAAACCAATTCAAACACAAAACCACATCAATGGCCTTGGAAATCAATTAACACCAACCAAATCAATCAAAATGACAACTATAGATCCATAAAATACTTTATTAACAATCATGGAAATAGGTGCGATGGATTAAGAAACATGTCGTATTCACTCGATAACAATTGCGAATCAAATTAAACTAACGAAATGAAATTAATCATAAATCATACAAAAAGATGATGTGTGGTCGATGAAAGAGAAAGTAAATCAAGTTAACACGACCATGTAAATAAGATTTACTTGTATTTTAATTAAAATTGTGCAACTACAAATTGGTGCGTCAATGTACTCACGAATGCTTAAGTAAATGAACGGGAATGGAACTTGTTATTAAAAAACTTAAACAACAGTAGTTCTCACGTGCATAGTTTTTTGCTTTCCATAACAACCTACAATGCTATGGAGTTTTGATTATCTTGTCTTGTAAACACACTTGTGAACCAATCTAATCAAATATGATTATATTCATCAATGCAATCACACTAATCAATCACAAACAGAACGTAGGACTTATTGCTTAAATCAAAACCAAAATCAAACACAAAACCACATGAATGGCCTTTGAAATCAATCAACTCCCGCGCAAAACTCATCGATAGCAATTCACAACCCACTTCGAACACTCTTGCCTCAACAATCCATCAAATCAATCAAAATGACATTTATGGATCCAGAAAATGCCTCTTTAACAATCTATGCAAAGAAATAGGTGCGAAGGATCAAGAAACTATTCGTATTAACTCCATAAAAATCGAGAATTAAATTAAACTAACGAGATGAAAGTAATCATAAATCATACAGAAACATGATGTGTGGTCGATGATAAATAAAAGAAATCAAGTTAACACGACCATGTAAATAAGATTTACTTGTATTTTAATAAAACGTATGCAACTTAAAATTGGTGCATCAAAGTACTCATGAATGCTTAACTAAATAAACGGGAAAGGAACTAGTTATACAACAACACTAAACAATAGTAGTTCTCGTGTCTATAGTTTTTTTGCTTTCAATAACAACCTACAATGCTATGAGTTTTGATTCTCTTGTTTTGTAAACACACTTGTGAACCAATCTAATCAAATATGATTATATTCATCATTGCAATTACACAAATCTATCACAAACAGAATGTAAGATCTATTGCTTAAATCAAAACAAAAATCAAACACAAAAACACATGAATGGCCTTTGAAATCAATCAACTCCCGCGCAAAACTCATCGATAGCAATTCACAACCCACTTCGAACACTCTTGCCTCAAAAATCCATCTAATCAATCAAAATGACATTTATGGATCCGAGAAATACCTTTTTAACAATCTATGCAAAGAAATAGGTGTGAAGGATCGAGAAACTATTCGTATTCACTCCATAACAATCGAGAATCAAATTAAACTAACGAGATGAAAGTAATCATAAATCATACAGAAACATGATGTGTGGTCGATGAAAAAGAAAGCAAATCAAGTTAACACGACCATGTAAATAAGATTTACTTGTATTTTAATCAAATTAAGCAACTACAAATTGGTGCATCAAAGTACTCACGAATGCTTTACTAAATAAACATGGAAAGAACTAGTTATACAAAAACATTAAACAACACTAGTTCTCGTGTCCATAGTTTTTTGCATTCAATAACAACCTACAATGCTATGGAGTTTTGATTCTGTTGTCTTGTAAACACACTTGTGAACCAATCTAATCAAATATGATTCTAGTCATCATTGTAATCACACTAATCAATCACAAACAGAACGTAGGATTTATAATTTAAATGAAAACCAAAATCAAACACAAAACCACATGAAAGCCCTTTGAAATCAATCAACTCCCGCGCAAAACGCATCGATAACAATTCACAACCCACTTCGAACACTCTTCCCTCAAAAATTCATCAAATCAATCAAAATGACAATTATGGATCCAGATAATACTTTTTTAACAATCTATGCAAAGAAATATGTAACACCCGGAAATTTTCTTTGAAGCCGACGAAAAAAGAAAAAGAGATAAAGTCCAAAGTCGAGGGACCAAACTCGCCACGAGAGAAACTTCGATGAATGGGGGTATAAAAGGGGGAGGGCAGCCCATACCCTCCCCATTCTTCCCATTTTCAGCCAAAGAGAGGGAGAAGAGAAGGAGAAGAGGAGGAAAGCTTGGTTCGGGTGGATTCGAGCATGGAAATCGTCGTGTAGCGGGTCAAATCGAAGCTCTACTCGACGGGATCGTTTATGTGAGTTCTAGGACCCCTCTTTTACACGTTTTTGAATGATTTTGGGGCTGGAACATATCTGAAAACCCCTTTTCGAGTTTTTGGGTGTAAACCCGTTGATGTATGTATGTGTATGTGTATGATTCGTTTGGGGCTTGATTTCGGGTTTGATTATGCTTCAATGATATGGTGGAATGCTTCCCTAAGGTTTAGAATGGTTGATTTGAGCAAAAAGAGGTTTGGAAGAGTTTGGGGCCGAAAACACCCGCTGCAGTTCGGGATGAACTGCATTCTGCGCACTGCTAGGGCTATGCGACTAGAGGCCCATGCGTCCGAATGGCATGTGACTGGGTCCATACGCACGACAGGAGTGCGACTGAGGTTCATTCGTATATGAGTAGTGCGACTGAGGGTCATACGTATGAGGGTTATGCGACTGGAGGAAATGCGAATGAGGGTCATGCGACTGAACGAAATGCGAATGAGGGTCATGCGACTGAAGGTCATGCGAATGGAGTCCATACGCCTGTGAGTCGTGCGATTGAGGTCCATACGCACGAAAGGTGTGCGACTGAGGGCCATTCGCATGAAGGTCATGCGACTGAGGTCCATACGCCCACAGGTCATGCGACTGAGCTTCATTCGCATGGGAATCATGCGATTGGAGGCTATGCGGCTGGAGGTCCATTCCCCTGGGTGTTCTCATACGCATGAGAGACCATGCGACCGAATAGGTCCATACGCCCAAATGACCAAAGTGTTGTCTAACTTTCAGGAAGTGCGGACGTAGGCTCAGATCTTGGGGTTGTAGATGATGTGATGGGTATGGATGATGAGCTGATGATGATGATGATGCGATGCATGTTGATGCGTGATGCCGTATGGTTTTCTATGATGTGATGCGCGTGATTCGTGTGATGTTTGATGTCGTGTGATTGTGCATGATGTATGATATGTATGTATGATGTTGCCTTGTGTGATTGATGCTGTATGTTGTTATGTTCCTTATTATTATGTATGATTGTCTTCCCGCGATTTGCGTTGAACGTTAATGAATGTAATGAAAGTATTATGTAACGTAAAGTGGAAGATAATGAAGAGAGGAATATGATGATTGAATGCATCATTAATGAACGAATGAAAACGTGAAAGGCTTGCAAGCGAAGTGTACCGAAGTGCACAGCTCTTAATGCCTTAAGCTCAACCGCGTGTGGTTCAGCTAATCCTTAAGGGTGCCCGCAGGGGTTCCAGTCTTTGTGACAGACCATCGGTGTGGTGCCTGGTGTAATATGTCATAGTACCCATATTGTTGGGGGTGTATTACCCACATTGTTGCGGGTGTAGTACCCACATTGTTGGGGGTGTAGTACCCATATTGTTGGGGGTGTAGGGAGAAGAGAAGGATAAAAGAGGAGAAAAGCTTGGTTCGGGTGGATTCGGGTGGATTCGTACTGTTAACCGGTATTATGTGCGCATGTTATATGGTTTATGTGTTACTGGTAGACTTAGATACTGATGTAGTCAGGACAGGTAATGCTTGGGGTATGAATAGTAAAGTAAGTGGCTAATCACAACTGGCCACTGTAATTAGGGACTTACTATACTTGACATAAACTGAGCTGTTCCTTGAATGACCGTGTTAGTGTTTGAATCTTTTAGTGTGTTTAGAGAATGGCCGGTGGTAGATCTTCGAAAGCTTCTTGTGGTGGAGGTGGTGGTGGACGTGGTGCTGAACCACGGGTCACAAAAGGAAGGCCTAGGGTCGAAGAGGTGGCTCATGAAGAACCCGAGACCCCTCATCCGGAGGGCGGTGATGAGAGTGCTAATCTAAGGGCCTCAATGAGAGAGGCGGTCGTGGAGGAAGTGCATCAGGTCATACCGACGATCCTACCGTCTGTGGTGACCGAAGTGATTAAGGCTGTAAAGGAAG
Organism: Flaveria ramosissima; assembly: GCA_025215565.1. Lineage (NCBI taxonomy): Eukaryota > Viridiplantae > Streptophyta > Magnoliopsida > Asterales > Asteraceae > Flaveria > Flaveria ramosissima. The sequence continues at coordinate 28,792,592 of CM046031.1, forward strand.
GAGAGAGGAAAGAGAGGAACAAGTCCTCGGGAGGACGGTAGCAACCGGAGCCTGAAACGGTTCTCTCTGATTATGAAGAAGAGGAGGAAGAAGAGCCTGCGCCAGAGGCGGCACGAGGCTATAATTATAGGGCGTTTCAACGATGCAAGCCCCCTACTTTTGATGGCAATGGCACTGCTGCTGCTGCTCACCGCTGGGTGAGGGAAATGGAGGCTGTTTTAAATATCAGCGAGTGCCGAGAAGATCAGAAAGTAAAATTTGCTACCCACTCTTTCGTGGACTCAACTTTGTGCTGGTAGGACAACATAGTCTAAGTTGAGGGTAGTCGGGCTATTGAAAGGATGATATGGTAAGAGTTGAAAAGGCTGGTGATTGAGGAGTTTTGTCCTCACCGTGAGATGGATAAAGTTGAAAGAGAGTTCCTGCAGCTGGAGGCGGGAACAATGACGCATTAGCAATACACTACCAAATTCAACGAAATGGCACGGCTGGTGCCGGATCAGGTGACACCACTCTCACTCTTTCGTGGACTCAGCTTTGTGCTGGTGGGACAACATAGCCCAAGTTGAGGGTAGTCGGGCTATTGAAAGGATGATATGGTAAGAGTTGAAAAGGCTGGTGATTGAGGACTTCTGTCCTCATCGTGAGATGGATAAAGTTGAAAGAGAGTTCCTGCAGCTGGAGGCGGGAACAATGACGCATTAGCAATACACTACCAAATTCAACGAAATGGCACGGCTGGTGCCGGATCAGGTGACACCACTCTCACGAAAGATCAAGAGGTATATTCATGGCTTGCCAGCGGACATCCGTAGGCACATGATCGCTGCCCGACCGAGCACGTTTAGGTCGGCGGTTGATTTGGCGGGAGATGATACGATGAAAGATTGGTGGTGGTGACAAAAGTTAGCAAGAAAGGAGAGGGTGAGCGGGATTGGAACGGGAAGCGATTGGGATGTGGCGGAGCCGCTCTAAGTAACAAAGGTGCACGGGTGGATGACCAGCGTGTGGTCATAACTGATGCGGGGTCGGAAAGGTGTGACAAGTGTGGACACAAGCACCCCGGGGAATGTAGATTGGGGACCAATGTATGTTTCCGTTGTGGAAGGACCGGACATGTGGCGAAGAACTACGGTATGGGGAGGTGTTATTCTTGTGGTGAGGAAGGTCACATGAGCAGGGATTGCAAGAAGCTGAGGGCGGAAGGTTCGGGAGTGAAGAAGATCGGAGGAAGCTAGGACGGACCCCGATGTTGTGTCAGCTATGTTTCTAGTAAATAAATCCTTAGCCTTTGTGTTATTCTATGCTGGCGCTAGTAAAACTTTTATTCCTGTTGCTTTCTGTGCTGAATTGCATGTTAGTGGTAAGAATATAGATACGCCCTTCGATGTAGTCCTAGGAGTGGATTGTTTGGCGGACTATGGGGCGGATTGTTTGGCAGACTATGGGGCGAACATTGTGTGTCGCAGGAAAATGATAGGGTTGACAGCGCCTGATGGGGTCACGGTGACGGTTTAAGGTGATCGAGGCTACGACTGAGAAGCTCGAAAGGATCAAAGCCTTCATGAAGGTAGCCAAAGATAGACAAGAAGTCGTGTGTGGATAAACGACGTAGACCGATTGAACTCCAGGTAGGAGACTAGAAAAGAGATGAGACAGTATTGCCCGCGACGGTTTAAGGAATAACAGGTTTCGGAGACGAAACCTATATAATGGGGGTGGACTTGTAACACCCGGAAATTTTCTTTGAAGCCGACGAAAGAAGAAAAGGAAATAAAGTCCAAAGTCGAGGGGCAAAACTCGCCATGAGAGAAACTTCGATGAATGGGGTATAAAAGGGGGAGGGCAGCCCACACCCTCCCCATTCTTGCCATTTTCAACCAAAGAGGAGAGAAGAGAGAGAAGGAGAAAAGAGAGAGAAAAGCTTGGTTCGGGTGGATTCGAGCGTGGAAATCGTCATGTAGCGGGTCAAATCGAAGCTCTACTCGACAGGATCGTTTATGTGAGTTCTAGGACCCCTCTTTTACACATTTTTGAATGATTTTGGGGCTGGAACACATCTGAAAACCCCTTTTCGAGTTTTTGGGTGTAAACCGGTTTATGTATGTATGTGTATGTGTATGATTCGTTTGGGGCTTGATTTCGGGTTTAGTTATGCTTGAATGATGTCGTGGTATGCTTCCCTAAGGTTTAGAATGGTTGATTTGAGCTTAAAAGAGGTTTGGAAGAGTTTGGGGGCCGAAAACGCCCGCTGCAGTTCGGGATGAACTGCATTCTGCGCACAGCTAGGCTATGTGTTAGGAGGCCCATGCGTCCGAATGGCATGCGACTGGGTCCATACGCACGATAGGAGTGAGACTAAGGTTCATTCGTATATGAGTAATGCGACTGAGGGTCATACGTATGAGGGTTATGCGACTGGAGGAAATGCGAATAAGGGTCATGCGACTGAACGAAATGCGAATGAGGGTCATGCGACTGAAGGTCATGCGACTGGAGTCCATACGCCTGTGAGTCGTGCGATTGAGGTCCATACGCACGAAAGGTGTGCGACTGAGGGCCATTCGCATGAAGTTCATGCGACTGAGGTCCATACGCCCATATGTCATGCGACTGAGCTTCATTCGCATGGGAAGCATGCGATTGGAGGCTATGCGACTGGAGGTCCATTCGCCTGGGTGTTCTCATACGCATGAGAGACCATGCAACCGAATAGGGTCCATACGCCAAATGACCATAGTGTTGTCTGAATTTCGGGAAGTGCGGACGTAGGCTCGGATCTTAGGGTTGTAGATGATGTGATGGGCATGGATGATGAGTTGATGATGATGATGATGCGATGCATGATGATGCGTGATGCCGTATGATTTAATATGATGTGATGCGCATGATTCGTGTGATGTTTGATGTCGTGTGATTGTGCATGATGTATGATATGTATGTATGATGTTGCCTTGTGTGATTGATGTTGTATGTTGTTATGTTCCTTATTATTATGTATGATTGTCTTCCCGCGATTTGCGTTGAACGTTAATGAATGTAATGAAAGTATTATGTAACGTAAAGTGGATGATAATGAAGAGATGAATATGATGAATGAATGCATCATTAATGAACGAATGAAAACGTGAAAGGCTTGCAAGCGAAGTGTACCGAATTGCACAGCTCTAAATGCCTTAAGCTCAACCGCGTGTGGTTCAGCTAATCCTTAAGGGTGCCCGCAGGGGTTCCAGTCTTTGTGACTGACCATCGGTGTGGTGCCTGGTGTAATATGTCATAGTACCCATATTGTTGGGGGTGTAGTACCCACATTGTTGGGGGTGTAGTACCCACATTGTTTGGGGTGTAGTACCCATATTGTTGGGGGTGTAGTACCCACATTGTTGGGGGTGTAGTACCCACATTGTTTGGGGTGTAGTACCCATATTGTTGGGGGTGTAGTACCCATATTGTTGGGGGTGTAGTACCCATATTGTTGGGGGTGTAGTACCCATATTGTTGGGGGTGTAGCATATGATGGTTACCCGAGTTACCCATAATGTTGGGGGTGAAGAATATAGTTGGGATCTTTGTCGCTTACCCCGGTGCTGGTGCCAGGCTTTGTGCCGTGTTGAAGTCGTTTATGAACTTCGGCCCAGTAGTCATATAGTTTGGGGCATAGCTGTTGACGCTGATCCAGAACGTGATGAAATAACAGATGTAATGATCCTAAACTTTACCTTAGGTACTGTGGCCAGAGGTGTTGTGCACCGTTAAAGAAGGTATATGATAGGCTCAGGCCCAGTACCAGGAAACTAAAGGGTAGAGTTCATGGTTTTAATGGAAAGAAAAGATGTAATAATAATTAAAGAATGAATGGAAGTAAGAACGTATGAACGAGCAAAAGTTAAAGTACGAATGTAATGATGAAGATAATAAATATTATCTATGTGTACGTATGATGTGTGATCGCATGTATGTAAAGAATGGTTTTAACGAAAGAAAAGTATGATTTATATTATAAAACTAGAACTCACTAAGCAATGCTGACTTTGATGTGTTTCCAGTTGGCAGGTATCTTGCTGAGGATGGCACGAGGCGGCTACTCGGCTTATTTTGGATGGCATCCAATGTTATAATGCTTTTGTAATGAAACAAATATTCTGTAATTGGATAACGATTTAATATGTTTCAAAAGTTTTTATGATGAACTGGAATGACGTTTAATGTTTCCGCTACAATGGTTTTATGTAAGATAATGAAAATATATGTTTTATGTGCGATGAGGATCCAACAGTATAACGTCCCGGGAAGGGGCCTTACAAAATAGGTGAGAAGGTGTCACACCCCCGGTAAAAGTGGAAACACGGGGATGTAACGAGATCGGGATCGTCATAACACATGGTAAGCGATAGAGATGCAATATAATAAATGATGACAAGCGTGTCATGACGACACCCGACAACAAGGGGACTTGTGTCGTGTTTAGTCAATATTCACGACAACATAGCCATAAGCATAAACATGATAAATGATTCACATAACCAAATAAAGATAAAATTGTAATGTACGTTCCCACAACCCGGGAACAAGTATTAAAAGATTGTAATTGTTTAATCAGACTACAACATTGTTCAAAATAATTGTTTGTCAAATATGTTTAGTCCCAAATGCATCCTAGGGTCTCCACTAAGGCAGCACACCTAGATCCTCATTTGCATGATCACCTGAAAAGATATGCTCAAAATGGTCACAAAATGGTTGGTGAGCTTGCAGGTTTAAGTAATAAATAAGTAATGATGTTGTATATAATAAATGATGTGGAATACCGTGAATACATTTATATAAACAAGTAAAATCACATGACAATGAGCTTTGCAACCAAACCTAGCGACGTACACAAAGATATTGTCGGAATATATTCACCCAAGGGCCCGTTCCTGGCCACTGATGGTACCACTAGTATACCAACGAAAAGGGTGGGGGTGTCAACCCAGTAGTACTACCAATACCTATCCGTCGGTTCCCACACTGGAATTAATATAGTTTCAAAGAAAGACCACACAGCAGACCCAAGCATGTATCAGATAAGTACTTGTAAAACAATATCACGTTGATTCCATGTATGTAATTATAAGTAATTGTACAGCATTGAATGGGTGAGCATACTTTTCCCCCAAGTTTGTAAATGATTGAAATATTATAAGCGTAAAAGGGCCACGAAACTCACTTGTTAGGTGGTAAGTATGTATGATCAAAGTATCCAAATGTTGTATGCAATGAACGGTCAAACACCTATTGACAGTTACTGTTAAGCATTAATGATATGAATGAAGAATATAACATTGTTCGGTCGGTTCGGGTTGTATCGGGTGGGTTGGGGTCGCGTGTAACACACACAAACAGACACACGTACTAGATCTTATGTAGATCCAAGTACTAGACATTGTCCCCATTGCTGATGATATTTATGTAAAAGTTTCATTCTTATTAAAGAAGTATTAGATAAATATCAGTAGTTACAAATTGGTTGATAATTGTAAAACGTTAGATTGATTTGATTTTGAATAGTATTTGTTGGCTTTATACCGTTGACTTTAATCTTTGTGGCTGAGCAATGGCAACCGTGTTAATGTTACCTCAACATCACATGACATACACACACCATGCATACGAAGGAAATCACACACAACAACTTCAGTCGCACGACAGGACCAGATGCACGACTCAACACTCCATTCGAACGAATGAACCCTCAATCGTGCGAATCAGATTCATTCGTACGATTGAACCTTCATTCGTATGACTGGCATTCAGTCGTACCACACAACACTCAATCGCACGACTCAACCTCCATACGCACAAATCAACCTTCAATCGTGCGAATCAGCTTCATTCGTACGATTGAACCTTCATTCGTGCGATTGGACTCCAGTCGTGCGATACACGCACAATCGCATACATTGATTCGGTCACCTGACAGAATTGCACACATTCATTCGCATGCATGACTCATTCGCACACATACACACAGTCGCACGACACACCCGTTCACACAACTCAGTCGCACGATTGACTCAGACGCATGGCTTAGTCGCACGACTCATCCAGTCGCACGACTCAATCGCATGACAGACCCAGTCGCCTGGACAGCAGAATCGCGACTGATGACGGGGCTGAGCAGCCTTCGGCTGCTCCGAGCACGAGCTTTACACAACAAGGACTTCCAGAAACACTCTACACACATACATAAACAAGAAGCACACGCAGAAAGACCTCACACGCACCCACACGACCTCATGTGTTCGGGTTGAACCCGAACACCCAAAAACCTAGAATGGACAGCCGTGAATAAGTAAGAAAAGGGACAACCAAAGTCGTCTACCTGCTAGAATGGAGTAGACTAGGTTGTAGATGAAGTCTAGACGACGAAAACGAGACCAAGCGGGTCGGATTTGGTGCTAGAATGAAGAAAATGGTGAAGGAGAGGATGAAGATGATGAAGAAGAAGTGAATGAGCTAGGGCTGGAAAAATGGGGCTATTTATACCCATTCCAAGTTTGAAAAATGTCAAGTTTAGTCCCTACACTTAACCCCCGAGTTTCCCAAATTTGTTTCGGTCGAAAAACGACTTTATTAGGTTAGTCATATTAATTATAAAAATGTATTTAATGATATTTATAACTTAAAAATGGTTTTATTGGTGACATTAAATTTATATAAAAATGATATATTTGGCGGTTACGATGTTGAAAGTTTTAAAAGTTTTTAAAGATAACACATATTCACAATGAAAGCACAAGCACAATGATGATAAAGCAAGCATGATATCCACATAAAGAGTTAATAAAGATGAATAGTTAACGGAAAGCCTCGTTAATTGACGGACCTTAAGGTGACGGATGTCATAGTATCCCCTAGTTGAGAGAATTTCGTCCCGAAATTCAGCTGGAGTTAGGTCCAAGAGTGTCATCCTCGAATAGATGTGGATATTTGAGTTTCATCTGATCTTCTCGTTCCCATGTAAACTCTGGCCCTCGTTTTGAATTCCACCTTACGCGAACAATAGGTATTATGTTGCTCTTCAATTGTTTGACCTTTCGATCCATGATCTCAATGGGTTCCTCAACAAAATGAAGCTTCTCGTCAATCTTGATTTCCTCAATTGGCACGTGAAGGGATTCGTCATCCAAACACTTCTTGAGGTTTGACACGTGAAAAGTATCATACACACCGCTGAGTTCTTGTGGCAACCTTAATCGGTAAGCCACTGGACCGATTCTTTCTGTAATCTCGAATGGTCCAACGTATCTTGGGGCTAACTTCCCTTTCTTTCCAAATCGAACGACTCCTTTCCAAGGGGAGACTTTAAGTAATACCCGATCCCCAATGTTGAATTCTAGAGGCTTCTGACGGTTGTCGACATAGCTCCTTTTGGCGATCTCTAGCAGCTTTCAGTCGGTCTTTGATTTGAAAGATCTTGTCGGTTGTTTCTTGATGATCTCTAAGCCTGTTAATTGACTTTCACCAATCTCGGCCCAACAAACGGGAGATCTGTATTTCCTTCCATACAACACTTCGAACGGAGCACACCCAATGCTTGTATGGTAGCTGTTGTTGTAAGAGAACTCAATCAACGGTAAATGTGTGTCCCAACTACCACCAAAGTCGATTACACACGCCCTCAACATGTCTTCTAGCGTCTGTATAGCTCGTTCACTTTGGCCATCTGTCTGAGGGTGATAGGCGGTACTCATATCTAATCGAGTGCCCATCGCTTTCTGTAATGTCTGCCAAAATCGTGAAGTAAATCGGCTGTCACAGTCGGATATGATTGACACCGGCACCCCGTGCCGTGTCACGACCTCTTTCATGTACAATCTCGCCAACTTATCCATTTTGTAGTCTTCTCGGATAGGCAAGAAATGTGCTGATTTTGTCATTCGATCCACTATAACCCATATCGAGTCATGCCCACTGCTTGTTCTAGGGAGTTTTGTAATGAAATCCATGGCTATATTCTCCCATTTCCACTCGAGAATTTCAGGTTGCTGTAATAGTCCCGATGGTTTCTGATGTTTAGCTTTAACTTTCGAGCATGTCAAGCATCTGCTGACGTACAAGGCAATGTCTTTCTTCATGCCTGGCCACCAGTACAGATCTTTGAGATCGTGATACATCTTGTCTGCACCAGGATGAATAGAATATCACGTCTTGTGGGCTTCATCCATGACTAAGGTACGTACACCTCCCCATCTGGGTACCCATATGCGATCCATGAAGTATTGTATACCATCATCCTTGCAAATCATCTGTTTATCTAACCCACGGAATTCTTCTCCTGTAAGGTTTTCTTCTTTCAATGCCTCAGTTTGTGCAATTTGGATCTGAGCTTTCAAATTCGTTTGAATGGTCAATCCCAACGCTCGAGCACGTAGTGGTTTCACGCGTTCTTTGCGGCTTAAAGCATCATCCACCACGTTAGCTTTCCCCGGATGATATCGGATTTCACAATCGTAGTCACTAAGTAGCTCTACCCAACGTCGTTGACGCATATTGAGTTCCTTCTGATCCAGGATATGTTGGAGACTCTTATGATCTGTGAAGATGATGCATTTGGTTCCATACAGGTAATGCCTCCAAATCTTGAGTGCAAATACTACAACGCCCAACTCAAGATCATGAGTTGTATACTTCTTTTCGTGCACCTTAAGTTGTTGCGAAGCGTAGGCAATCACTTTATCCTTCTGCATTAGCACACATCCCAATCCCTGATGTGAAGCATCGTAGTATACCACAAAATCATCAGTTCCGTCTGGGAGGGACAATATAGACGCGTTACACAACTTCTCTTTCAACGTTTGGAACGCTTGCTCTTGTGCATGTCCCCAATCAAACTTCTTGTCTTTCTGAGTAAGCAATGTTAATGGCTGTGCGATCTTTGAAAAATTTGCGATGAAGCGACGATAGTAACCGGCCAATCCTAAGAATTGCCGTATCTCTGATGGTGTCTGGGGTGCATCCCATTTCTTCACCGCTTGGATCTTGCTGATCTACATGAATCCCGTCCTCATTAACCACATGACCCAAAAACTTCACTTCCCGCAACCAAAATTCACACTTCGAGAACTTGGCGAAAAGTTTTTCTTCCCGTAGCAGTTCTAGAATTGCCCGAAGGTGTTCTTCATGATCCTCCTTCGATCAGGAGTAGATAAGTATATCGTCTATGAATACGATCACAAATTTATCCAAATAGGTTTGCACACCCGATTCATTAGATCTATAAACACGGCTGGTGCGTTAGTCGGCCCAAACGGCATGACCAAGAACTCATAGTGCCCATAACGAGTTCTAAACGCTGTCTTCGGTATGTCGTCCTCGAAAATTCTTAGCTGATGATATCCAGAACGAAGGTCGATCTTGTAAAAATATGAAGCTCCTTGCATTTGGTCAAACAAGTCGTCAATCCTGGGGAGAGGATATCGATTCTTCACGGTTAACTTGTTCAACTCACGGTAATCGATACACATGCGGAACGTCCCATCCCTCTTTTTGACAAATAGTACCGGTGCTCCCCACGGTGAATGACTCGGTCGAATAAAACCCTTCTCTAGTAGTTCCTACAACTGACTAGACAACTCTTGCATTTCAGATGGCGTTAACCGATATGGCGTCTTTGCTACCGGTGTAGCTCCAGGAACCAACTCTATACGGAATTCCACCTGTCGTGGAGGAGGCAAACCAGACAAGTCATCAGGAAATACATCTGGGTAGTCCCATACCACTAGAATATCTACTAGTTTCCTCTCTTCGTCCTTCTTTTCTACCACATGAGCCAGAAAGGCGTAGCACTGCTTTCGTAAACTTCGGCGTGCTTTCATGCAGGAAATAAGCTTTAAGGTTCCTTCCCGGTCGTTCTCCTTGAATCTTGAGTACTTCCCCGTTTTGCATAGGGATTCGTACTATTTTCTCCCGACAGACAATCTCTGCTCCGTTTTGCGACAACCAATCCATACCCACAATCACATCAAAACTTCCTAGCTCGAAGGGTATCAAGTCTATATCGAAGGCATTGTCCTCCAATGTTAACGAGCACGTCCTAATAATCTCATCGGCCTGAACAACCCTACCATTGGCCATTTCTACAAAGTAGCTAGTTTCTAGCCTACTAGGACTCAAATCAAGCAATTGCACAAACTCAGAAGATATAAAGCTATTGTCTGCTCCAGTATCAAATAATATAGATGCGAAGTGATGATTGAGTAAGTGTGTACCCGTGACAACATTCGGGTCCTGACGGGCATCGTTGGCTCCAATGACAAACGCAAGTCCCCGAGCTGCATTCCCTTGATTGGTCGGGCCATGATTTCCAGCTATAGCCATCACTTGCTGCTGGTTGTTTCCTTGTTGACCCGGTGTCCGATTTAGTCTAGGGCACATGTTTCTGTAATGATCAGGGCTTCCACACTCATAACAAGCCCTTGCATTCCCGACGGGGTTAACCGCATTGACCGGTGCCACAAGATTCGGCGCTGTTCTGCAGTCTCTCGCCAAATGCCCCGGGCGCCTACAATTCGCGCACACCCGGCACTGCGTTCCTGGGGGATGATGATAGTTGCACCTGTCACATTTGGGGTGCGGCCCCACATACTCTCTCTTGTCCTGAGTCACGGCCACAAAATTCCTGGTTGTCTTAGCCCTTTTATCAAATTTCCCGGCACTCGACCGGCTCGTTTCCCCAACATCCTTTCTCTTTTCTACTCCTCTGCCCAAAACCACCGTTCTCACCATTTCATCAGTCAAAGCGCCAGCCTTCAGAATTGCGCTCTGGATAGTAGGAGGAGCAGCTGCTGTAACCATTGCTCGGATTTGAGGCACAAGTCCCCAAATGTACCTCTCAATTCTCTTTGATTCTGGCGTGACCAGATGCGGAACCAATCTTGCCAGCTCATGAAAACGGTCAGTATAAGCTGCATGCCCGGCCCCCACCATAGCATGATTCTAGAACTCATGCTCCAATTTCTGCATCTCGTTGAGGGGGCAGTATTCCTCGGTAATCAAAGCTTTAAACTCATCCCATGACATCTGCATCGTAGATTCTCTTCCTCTAGCTTGAACCTGGGTGTTCCACCAGGTTAGGGCCTTGCCCTGCAATGAACATGTGGCATATTTGATTCTCTAGCTGTCGAGGCACTCACTGATGTCAATCACTACCTCCATCTTTTCAAGCCATCTGGTTAGGGCTATCGCCCCACCTTTCCCATCAAATTCTCTCGGTTTGCAGGCTACAAACTCTTTGTATGAACACCCCTGTCTAGCATTAACAACCCCAGTCTCAATTCCGGCTGTACCACCATTTCCGGTCTCCTGGTTGCTTTTGTTTCCAGTTGGGTTTCCATTTCCCACTTCAGTTTCGATCCCACCTTGACCTCCTTCTCCATTATCTCCTTTATCATTGCCACCATCCCCGTGGGGGTGGTGTTGCTGGAGTGCATCGCTCACTTGGGCCACGATAGTAGAAATCAGTGCAGCCAACTGTTGAGCGATCAGAGCTTCCATATCAGAGTTTCCTGTATCCTGATTGTTACTGGCAGGACCATCATTTGTTCTTGGTGCTCTACCTCTACCTCTGCCTCTGCCCCTTGGGTCTTCACTCCCGCCACTATTGCTGCGGGTAACTTTTCGAGGTGGCATTTTCTAATCATAGAAATAGTAAACACGTATGCTTGATGTAACACCCCGAAAAGTCGAAACGAGTCATTAAGGATAATGGGCTTAATTAATGGATATTTAATAAAAGAGGGAAATGGGTTATGGGCCAAATTGAGTTTATGGGCAAGAGCCTAAGTGATTAAGGCCCATAATCAGCCCTTAACCTACCCAAATCAGCCTCTATCTCCATCATTTGAATCCTAGCTCCCAAAATTCGTAGAGAGAGAAAGTGAAGAAAACTCAAGATTTGAAGCTCCCAAGGTTAAGAGATTGAAGATCTGGGTGTTAGAGCATCAAGACCTAAGAAAGAAGCAACAAATCCAGGTAAGAATCGACCTCTAAACCCTTCTGTAGATCAAACCCGGATTCTAGGGTTTTGGGTTTTGAAAAGTTGCAAAGAATCGCATAAAGGTCACATTTTTACGTATGAAACATGTATAAAGCTTAGATTTAGCCTCATGGATGATAAACTAAGAGATTGGACGTAAAAAGTTATGATTTTGGGTTAAAAACGGACTGGTTCGTGATTTTTATGCGATCTGCGAAACTGTATATGCATCCAGCGAATTTGCATATTCAATCAGCGAAACTATGATGCCTTCCAGCGAAACTATAGTTTTGCAGGTAGTTTTGCAGACATGGTTTTCCAACGAAATTGGGCGAAACTAGCAGCAAAACTGGCAGCGAAGATGCCAGCGAAACTGCCAGCGAAGGTGCTTGCGAAACTAGCAGGGAAACTGCTGGTGAAACTAGCAGCGAAAGTGTTGGCAAATCTAGCTGCGAAATTGCTGATCTTGCAGCCAAATCAGCAGCGAATTTAGGTAGAAATTAACCCCTTTAAGTGTCAGCTTATCTGCAGGCTATATAGAGTGATCCTAGCCTTGTAAGCTTAGTTTTGAAGTTGGTCTTGGTATCCAGGTAAGTTTTAGATCCCCTATTTATAAGTTTTCTATGTTTTGGGGCTATTATGCATTCTAAATTTACGTTTTTAAATGACCATGATTTTAAGGGGTTTTAACCGGGAGAACGATTTTTCTATAAGTAAATATGCTATATAAATCCTTAAATACAAAATTTTTCGCGCTGACCTGGCAGCCCGGCCCCAGCCAGGGGCCTTGCCCCTTGGTCCCCGCTGTCAGGGGCTGCCGCCCCCCGAACCCCTGCTGTCCCGCGGCGGTCGGTTATGTTTTATGATGATTAGTACTTGGTATGTTGTGTACTTAATAAATTAAGTATTATATATTAAAGTGGAAGATGATATTAATGAAAAGCGAAACTTAATGAATGTTACCCCCGGGCCCGTTTGATGATGAAAAGTCTTGCAAGCACTATGATAGACTTCACTTATGTGAGTCTGATGTATGATGATGGATCTGTATTCATGAGCGGGCTATGTGCCTTGCAGTGTGGATCAACTGTCGAGGGTTAGCTACCGTATTCATGTGTACCGACAGGGATTGGCATTTATTGTTGATCAACATGGAGATCTTGCTTTGTGCAATCTCGATTATGATGAAAGTGAAAGATAATGAAAGATAATGAACATGCTTATTATGATGCAAGTAATGTTATGTACTATGATGTATGCATGGTCATTATATGAAGGATAAAATTTATATTTTCTTATATTATTTAAAACTAGAACTCACTCAGCGAAGCTGACTTTTATGCATAATAGTTGGCAGGTAAACGCTGATGCTGAGGGTGGAACACGGAGCTACTTAGGGAGCTATGGATAGCATTCCTATTTAAGAAATCCTTATTGTAATTTAAGAACAAGTAATATGTTTTGTTTGCAATTAAAGGACAAATGTATGAGTACGATATGGTTTCTAAGTTTTAAATGAATATCTAATTATTTCCGCTGCAATGTTTTGTTATTAAACTGATTTTATGCTATGATTAACCAACTGTGAGGCTTTCTGGGAACGGGGCCTTACACTTAAATCATTTCAAAGTGTATTATCCATAACACTCATCAAGTCCAGTATTCCCAAGTTAATATCACACTTATTGTCACCACACATCGCATGCAAGTCGTGTAGTTCTCACACCATGAATTGGTAATGTCTCAACAATAGTCTATCACAACAGTTGTAAATCCATGTATATAATCACGTTTAGTCTAGCGGAGGTTGTCTATCTCTTCCTCTTTCGAGGTTTCAGACATAACCTCCTCAGGGTCAATCTCAATGTCCAAGGTCAAGCGTAATAGCATGATCTGTGAAGATCTCTTCGGGTTTAATACCCGGATTTGTTAAACCAACTCGGCGCGCAGAGGGAACGGAAGATCCAATAGAAGCATCCCATAAGGAGTGAGCACAAGGGCTCTCTCATAGGGTGGAAAGATCACATGACAGATAGATAAACAAATCAAACAACGAGGAACACATGCAACCGTTTAAGGGCTTAAACACAATTACAACACAAAACACAATGAGGAGAATACTAAGCTCTAATCAAACAGTGAACTGGGTAACCAAGTATGATCTAAGAACACATAAAGTAAAGAGACAGAACAGAGAGTTGGGTTTCAAGGAGGCAGATATTGCTTTCTCAAGTTCTTTTACAAGTGTTACAAAGCATAAAGAAATTACAAGAACTGAAATACTTATACTACAACCTACAGCCGGCCATACTATGAAGCCAGCTGGATACAATTGACTACACTAACAAATCATTGTAGGATCAAAAGCATATCTGCCTTTTGACCTTGTGACTATGACATGCCATAGCTCACATCCTTTTACAATACAAAAAGGATAAAGTACATAAAGTAAAAGTTGAATACTCAAGACCTCAATGTACTTACCAAAAGCAAGGCCCTTTTCACCCAACTCATGTAAGTTGGTGACTTTAACAGAGATGCACGGAAAAGGTGCTTTATGGAACAGTACATCAGATAAAGCATGTGTACTAAAAGTCTTCGGAAGAAATCTGTCTTCATAGGATAGGCTTTCGAAGACTTTGTCTCTGAAGCTTCGGAAGACTTCATGTTTGGCTTCGGAAGTATTGGTCTTGGCTTCGGAAGATTTTACACTTAGAGTATTTTCTAATGCTTTGTGTAAAACTTCCGAAGCATTCTTCACTTCAGTACTTTGCATGTTGCTGAGACACTAAGCTGTTTTGGGTTGCATCAGACTTCAGGAATCCTTACAACACATACACGAGATATAATATGCATACAGATCCTAGCATGCAAATCTACATGAAGGTTCCTAGGTTATACTCTAGGTCAAGCGTATTGCCTAATTCTCTATAACCAATGGCTCTGATACCAATCTGTCACACCCCCGCTAAAAGCGGAAACACAGGGATGTAACGAGATCGGGATCGTCATAACACATGGTAAGATATAGAGATGCAATATAATAAATGATGACAAGCGTGTCATGACGACACCCGACAACAAGGGGACTTGTGTCGTGTTTAGTCAATATTCACGACAACATAGCCATAAGCATAAACATGATAAATGATTCACATAACCAAATAAAGATGAAATTGTAATGTACATTCCCACAACCCGAGAACAAGTATTAAAAGATTGCAATTGTTTAATCAGACTACAACATTGTTCAAAATAATTGTTTGTCAAATATGTTTAGTCCCAAAATGCATCCTAGGGTCTCTACTTAGGCAGCACACCTAGATTCCTCAATTTGCATGATCACCTAAAAAGATATGCTCAAAATGGTCAACAAAATTGTTGGTGAGCTCGCAGGTTTAAGTAATAAATAAGTAAGTGATGCTGTATATAGTAAATGATGTGGAATACCGTGAATACAGTTATATAAACAAGTAAAATCACATGACAATGAGCTTTGCAACCAAACCTAGTGACGTACACAAAGATATTGTCGGAATATATTCACCCAAGGGCCCGTTCCTGGCCACTGATGGTACCAACTAGTATACCAACGAACAAGCATGGGGGTGTAAACCCAGTAGTACTACCAATACCTATCCGTCGGTTCCCACACTAGAATTACATAGTTGCAAAGAAAGAACCACACAACAATCCCAAGCATGTATCAGATAAGTACTTGTAAAACAGTATCACGTTGATTCCATGTATGTAAATTGTAAGTAAATTGTACAGCATTGAAAATGGGTGAGCATACTTTTCCCCCAAGTTGTAAATGATTGAAATATTATAAGCGTAAAAGGGGCCACGAAATTCACTTGTTAGGTGGTAAGTATGTATGATCAAAGTATCCAAATGTTATATGCAATGAACGGTCAAACACCTATTGACAGTTACTATTAAGCATTAATGATATGAATGAAGCATATAATATTGTTCCGTCGGTTCGGGTTGTATCGGTTGGGTCGTGTGTAACACACACAAACAGACACACGTAGTAGATCTTATGTAGATCCAAGTACTAGACATTGTCGCCATTGGTGATGATATTTGTGTAAAAGTTTCATTGTTATTGAAGAAGTATTAGATAAATATCAGTAGTTACAAATTGGTTGATAATTGTAAAACGTTAGATTGATTTGATTTTGAATAGTATTTGTGGGCTTTATAGCGTTGACTTTATTCTTTGTGGCTGAGCAATGGCAACCGTGTTAATGTTACCTCAACATCACACGACATAAACACACCACGCATACGAAGGAAATCACACACAACAACTTCAGTCGCACGACAGGACCAGACGCACGACTCAACATTCCATTCGCACGAATCAACCCTCAATCGTGCGAATCAGCTTCATTCGTACGATTGAACCTTCATTCGTATGACTGGTATTTAGTCGTACCACACAACACTCAATCGCACGACTCAACCTCCATACGCACGAATCAACCTTCAATCGTGCGAATCAGCTTCATTCGTACGATTGAACCTTCATTCGTGCGATTGGACTCCAGTCGTGCGATACACGCACAATCGCATACATTCATTCGGTCACCTGACTCAATCGCACACATTCATTCGCACGCATGACTCATTCGCACACATACACACAGTCGCACGACACACCCAGTCGCACAACTCAGTCGCACGATTGACTCAGACGCATGGCTCAGTCGCACGACTCAATCGCATGACAGAACCAGTTGCCTGGACAGTAGAATCGCGACTGTTGACGGGGCTGAGCAGCCTTCGGTTGCTCCGAGCACGAGCTTTACACAACAAGGACTTCCAGAAACACTCTACACACATACACAAACAAGAACCACACGCAAAAAGACCTCATACGCACCCACACGACCTCATGTGTTCGGGTTGAACCCGAACACCCGAAATCCTAGAATGGACAGCCGTGAATAAGCAAGAAAAGGGACAACCAAAGTCGTCTAACTGCTAGAATGAAGTAGACTAGGTTGTAGATGAAGTCTAGACGACGAAAACAAGACCAAGCGGGTCGGATTTGGTGCTAGAATGAAGAAAATGGTGAAGGAGAGGATGAAGAAGATGAAGAAGAAGTGAATGAGCTAGGGCTGGAAAAATGGGGCTATTTATACCCATTCCAAGTTTGCAAAATGTCAAATTTAGTCCCTGCACTTAACCCCCGAGTTTCCCAAATTTGTTTCGGTCGAAAAACGACTTTATTAGGTTAATCATATTAATTATAAAAATGTATTTAATGATATTTATAACTTAAAAATGGTTTTATTGGTGACATTAATTTTATATAAAAATGATATATTTGGCGGTTACAATGTTGAAAGTTTTAAAAGTTTTTAAAGATAACACACATTCACAATAAAAGCTCAAGCACAGTGATGATAAAGCAAGCATGATATCCACATAAAGAGTTAATAAAGATGAGGGATGATTGATCGAAGAATAGTTAACGGAAAGCCTCGTTAATTGACAGACCTTAAGGTGACGGATGTCACAGAAGGATCAAGAAACAATTCATATTCACTCCATAACAATCGAGAATCAAATTAAACTAACAGGATGAAAGTAATCATAAATCATAAAGAAACATGATGTGTGGTCGATGAAAAAGAAAGTAAAATCAAGTTAACATAACCATGTAAATAAGATTTACTTGTATTCTAATCAAAATTGTGCAACTACAAATTGGTGCATCAAAGTACTCATAAATGCTTAACTAAATAAACAGGAAAGGAACTAGTTATACAAAAACATTAAACAACAGTAGTTCTTGTGTCCATAGTTTTTTGCTTTCAATAACAACCTACAATGCTATAAAGTTTTGATTCTGTTGTCTTGTAAACACACTTGTGAACCAATCTAATCAAATATAATTATAGTCATCATTGCAATCACACTAATCAATCACAAAAAGAATGTAGTATTTATTATTTAAATCAAAACCAAAATCAAACATAAAACCACATCAATGGCTTTGGAAATCAATCAACCCCCACGCAAAAATCATCAAGAACAATTCACAACCAACTTCGAACACTCTTGCCTTAACAATCAACCAAATCAATCAAAATGACAACTATAGATCCAAAAAATACTTTATTAACAATCTAGGCAAGGAAATAGGTGCGAAGGATTAAGAAACTATTTCGTATTCACTCGATAACAATCGTGAATCAAATTAAACTAACGAAATTAAAGTAATCATAAATCATACAGAAAGATGATGTGTGGTCGATGAAAAAGTAAGCAAATCAAGTTAACACGACCATGTAAATAAGATTTACTTGTATTTTAATCAAAATTGCGCAACTACAAATTGGTGCGTCAAGTACTCATGAATGCTTAAGTAAATGTACGGGAAATGAACTTGTTATTCAAAAAACTTAAACAAAGTAGTTCTCACGTGCATAGTTTTTTGCTTTCCATAACAACCAACAATGCTATGGAGTTTTGATTATCTTGTCTTGTAATCACACTAGTGAACCAATAAAATCAAATATGATTATATTCATCATTGCAATCACACTAATCAATCACAAACAGAACGTAGGATTTATTGCTTAAATCAAAACCAAAATCAAACACAAAACCACATGAATGGCCTTTGAAATCAATCAACCCCGGCGCAAAACTCATCGATAGCAATTCACAACCCACTTAGAACACTCTTGCCTCAACAATCCATCAAATCAATCAAAATGACATTTATGGATCCAGAAAATGCCTTTTTAACAATATATGCAAAGAAATAGGTGCGAAGGATCAAGAAACTATTCGTATTCACTCCATAACAATCGAGAATCAAATTACACTAACGAGATGAAAGTAATCAAAAATCATACAGAAACATGATGTGTGGTCGATGATAAATAAAAGCAAATCAAGTTAACACGACCATGTAAATAAGATTTACTTTATTT
This sequence comes from Flaveria ramosissima, assembly GCA_025215565.1. Lineage (NCBI taxonomy): Eukaryota > Viridiplantae > Streptophyta > Magnoliopsida > Asterales > Asteraceae > Flaveria > Flaveria ramosissima. The sequence goes on from CM046031.1 coordinate 28,811,567, forward strand.
TAATCAAACATGTGGAACTTAAAATCGGTGCATCAAAGTACTCACGAATGCTTAACTAAATAAACAGGAAAGGAACTAGTTATACAACAACACTAAACAATAGTAGTTCCCGTGTTCATAGTTTTTTGCTTTCAATAACAACCTACAATGCTATGGAGTTTTGATTCTCTTGTTTTTTAAACACACTTGTGAACCAATCTAATCAAATATGATTATATTCATCATTGCAATCACACTAATCAATCACAAACATAATGTAGGATCTATTGCTTAAATCAAAACAAAAATCGAACACAAAACCACATGAATGGCCTTTGAAATCAATCAACTCCCGCGCAAAACTCATCGATAGCAATTCACAACCCACTTCGAATACTCTTGCCTCAACAACCCATCAAATCAATCAAAATGACATTTATGGATCCGAAAAATACCTTTTTAACAATCTATGCAAAGAAATAGGTGCGAAGGATCGAGAAACTATTCGTATTCACTCCATTAGAATCGAGAATCAAATTAAACTAACGAGATGAAAGTAATCATAAATCATACAAAAACATGATGTGTGGTCGATGAAAAAGAAAGCAAATCAAGTTAACACGACCATGTAAATAAGATTTACTTGTATTTTAATCAAAACTAAGCAACTACAAATTGGTGCATCAAAGTACTCACGAATGCTTTACAAAAACATTAAACAACACTAGTTCTTGTGTCCATAGTTTTTTGCTTTCAATAACAACCTACAATGCTATGGAGTTTTGATTCTGTTGTCTTGTAAACACACTTGTGAACCAATCTAATCAAATATGATTCTAGTCATCATTGTAATCACACTAATCAATCACAAATAGAACGTAGGATTTATAATTTAAATCAAAACCAAAATCAAACGCTAAACCACATGAATGCCCTTTGAAATCAATCAACTCCCGTGCAAAACGCATCGATAAGAATTCACAACCCACTTCGAACACTCTTCCCTCAACCGTCCATCAAATCAATCAAAATGACATTTATGGATCCGAATAATACTTTTTTAACAATCTATGCAAAGAAATAGGTGCGAAGGATCAAGAAACTATTCATATTCACTCCATATCAATCAAGAATCAAATTAAACTAACTTGATGAAAGTAATCATAAATCATACAAAAACATGATGTGTGGTTGATGAAAAAGAAAGCAAATCAAGTAAACACAACCATCTAAATAAGATTTACTTGTATTTAATCAAAACTAAGCAACTACAAATTGGTGCATCAAAGTACTCACGAATGTTTTACTAAATAAACATGAAAAGAACTAGTTAAACAAAAACATTAAACAACACTAGTTCTCGTGTCCATAGTTTTTTGCTTTCAATAACAACCTACAATGCTATGGAGTTTTGATTCTGTTATCTTGTAAACACACTTGTGAACCAATCTAATCAAATATGATTCTAGTCATCATTGCAATCACACTAATCAATCACAAACAGAACGTAGGTTTTATAAGTTAAATCAAAGCCAAAATCAAACACTAAACCACATGAATGCCCTTTGAAATCAATCAACTCCCGCGCAAAACGCATCGATAACAATTCACAACCCACTTCGAACACTCTTCCCTCAACAGTCCATCAAATCAATCAAAATGACATTTATGGATCCGGATAATACTTTTTTAACAATATATGTAAAGAAATAGGTGCGAAGGATCAAGAAACTAATCATATTCACTCCATAACAATGGAGAACCAAATTAAACTAACGTGATGAAAGTAATCATAAATCATACAAAAACATAATGTGTGGTCGATAAAAAAGAAAGCAAAATCAAGTTAACACGACCATGTAAAAAAGATTTACTTGTATTTTAATCAAAATTGTGCAACTACAAATTGGTGCATCAAAGTACTCACAAATGCTTAACTAAACAAACAGGAAGGAACTAGTTATACAAAAACATTAAACAATAGTAGTTCTCGTGTCCATAGTTTTTTGCTTTCAATAACAACCTACAATGCTATAAAGTTTTGATTCTGTTGTCTTGTAAACACATTTGTGAACCAATCTAATCAAATATGATTATAGTCATCATTGCAATCACACTAATCAATCACAAAAAAACATAGAATTTATGTGTGGTCGATGAAAAAGAAAGCAAATCAAGTTAACACGACAATGTAAATAAGATTTACTTGTATTTTAATCAAAATTGTGCAACTTCAAATTGGTGCGTCAATGTACTTATGAATGCTTAAGTAAATGAACGGGAAAGGAACTTGTTATTCAAAAAACTTAAACAACAGTAGTTCTCACATGCAAAGTTTTTTGCTTTCCATAACAACCTACAATGCTATGGAGTTTTGATTATATTATCTTGAAAACACACTTGTAAACCAATCAAATCAAATATGATTATATTCATCATTGCATTCACACTAATCAATCCCAAACAGAATGTAGGATTTATTGGTTAAATCAAAACCAAAATCAAACACAAAACCACATGAAAGGCCTTTGAAATCAATCAACCCCTGCGCAAAACTCATAGATAGCAATTCACAACCCACTTAGAACACTCTTGCCACAACAATCCATCAAATCAATCAAATGAATTTATGGATCCAGAAAACGCCTTTTTAACAATCTATGCAAAGAAATAGGTGCAAAGGATCAAGAAACTATTCGTATTCACTCCATAACAATCGAGAATCAAATTACACTAACGAGATGAAAGTAATCATAAATCATACAGAAACATGATGTGTGGTCGATGATAAATAAAAGCAAATCAAGTTAACACGACCACGTAAATAAGATTTACTTTATTTTAATCAAACTTGTGCAACATAAAATTGGTGCATCAAAGTACTCACGAAGGCTTAACTAAATAAACGGGAAAGGAACTAGTTATACAACAACACTAAACATTAGTAGTTCTCGTGTCTATAGTTTTTTGCTTTCAATAACAACTTACAATGCTATGGAGTATTGATTCTCTTGTTTTGTAAACACACTTGTGAACCAATCTAATCAAATATGATTATATTCATCATTGCAATCACACTAATCAATCACAAACAGAATGTAGGATCTATTGCTTAAATCGAAACAAAAATCAAACACAAAACGACATGAAAGGCCTTTGAAATCAATCAACTCCCGCGCAAAACTCACCGATAGCAATTCACAACCCACTTCGAATACTCTTGCCTCAACAATCCACAAATCAGTCAAAATGACATTATGGATCTGAAAAATACCTTTTTAACAATCTATGCAAAGAAATAGGTGCGAAGGATCGAGAAATTATTCGTATTCACTCCATTACAATCGAGAATCAAATTAAACTAACGAGATGAAAGTAATTTAAGTCATACAAAAACATGATATGTGGTCGATGAAAAAGAAAGCAAATCAAGTTAAAACGACCATGTAAATAAAATTTACTTGTATTTTAATCAAAACTAAGCAACTACAAATTGGTGCATCAAAGTACTCACGGATGCTTTACAAAAACATTAAACAACACTAGTTCTTGTGTCCATAGTTTTTTGCTTCAATAACAACCTACAATGCTATGGAGTTTTGATTCTGTTGTCTTGTAAACACACTTGTGAACCAATCTAATCAAATATGATTCTTGTCATCATTGCAATCACACTAATCAATCACAAAAAGAACGTAGAATTTATTATTTAAATCAAAACCAAAATCAAAAACAAAACTACATCAATGGCCTTGGAACTCAATAAACCTCCACGACCAAATCATCAAGAACAATTCACAACAAACTTCGAACACTCTTGCCTCAACAATCAACCAAATCAATCAAAATGACAAATAGACCCACAAAATACTTTATTAACAATCTAGGCAAGGAAATAGGAGCAAAGGATTAAGAAACTATTCGTATTCACTCGATAACAATCGCGAATCAAATTAAACTAACACAATGAAAGTAATCATAAAGCATACAGAAACATGATGTGTGATCAATGAAAAAGAAAGCAAATCAAGTTAACACGACCATGTAAATAAGATTTACTTATATTTTTATCAAAATTAAGCAACTACAAATTGGTGCATCAAAGTACTTACGAATGCTTTACCAAATAAACATAAAACGAACTAGTTATACAAAAACATTAAACAACACTAGTTCTCGTGTCCATAGTTTCTTGCTTTCAATAACAACCTACAATGCTATGGAGTTTTGATTCTGTTGTCTTGTCAACACACTTGTGAACCAATCTAATCAAATATGATTCTTGTCATCATTGTAATCACACTAATCAATCACAAACAAAACGTAGGATTTATAATTTAAATCAAAACCAAAATCACACACTAAACCACATGAATGCCCTTTGAAATCAATCAACTCCCGCGCAGAACGCATCGATAACAATTCACAACACACTTCGAACAGACTTCCCTCAACAGTCCATCAAATCAACCAAAATGACATTTATGGATCCGGGTAATACTTTTTTAACGATCTATGCAAAGAAATAGGTGCGAAGGATCAAGAAACTATTCATATTCACTACATAACAATCGAAAAACAAATTAAACTAACGTGATGAAAGTAATCATAAATCATACAAAAACATGATGTGTGGTTGATGAAAAAGAAAGCAAAATCAAGTTAACACAACCATGTAAATAAGATTTACTTGTATTTTAATCAAAATTGTGCAACTACAAATTGGTGCATGAAAGTACTCACAAATGCTTAACTAAATAAACAGGAAAGGAACTAGTTATACAAAAACATTAAACATCAGTAGTTCTTGTGTCCATAGTTTTTTGCTTTCAATAACAACCTACAATGCTATGGAGTTTTGATTCTGTTGTCTTGTAAACACACTTGTGAACCAATCTAATCAAATATGATTCTTGTCATCATTGCCATCACACTAATCAATCACAAAAAGAACGTAGAATTTATTATTTAAATCAAAACCAAAATCAAAAACAAAACTACATCAATGGCCTTGGAACTCAATAAACCTCCACGGCCAAATCATCAAGAACAATTCACAACAAACTTCGAACACTCTTGCCTTAACAATCAACCAAATCAATCAAAATGACAAATAGACCCACAAAATACTTTATTAACAATCTAGGCTAGGAAATAGGAGCGAAGGATTAAGAAACTATTCGTATTCACTCGATAACAGTCGCGAATCAAATTAAACTAACACAATGAAAGTAATCATAAAGCATACAGAAACATGATGTGTGATCAATGAAAAAGAAAGCAAATAAAGTTAACACGACCATGTAAATAAGATTTACTTATATTTTTATCAAAATTAAGCAACTACAAATTGGTGCATCAAAGTACTTACGAATGCTTTACCACATAAACATAAAACGAACTAGTTATACAAAAACATTAAACAACACTAGTTCTCGTGTCCATAGTTTTTTGCTTTCAATAACAACCTACAATGCTATGGAGTTTTGATTCTATTGTCTTGTCAACACACTTGTGAACCAATCTAGTCAAATATGATTCTAGTCATCATTGTAATCACACTAATCAACCACAAACAGAACGTAGGATTTATAATTTAAATCAAAACCAAAATCAAACACTAAACCGCATGAATGCCCTTTGAAATCAATCAACTCCCGCGCAAAACACATCGATAACAATTCACAACCCACTTCGAACACTCTTCCCTCAACAATCCATCAAATCAATCAAAATGATATTATGGATTCGGATAATACTTTTTAACAATGTATGCAAAGAAATAGGTGCGAAGGATCAATAAACTATTCATATTCAGTCCATAACAATCGAGAATCAAATTAAACTAACATGATGAAAGTAATCATAAATCATACAGAAACATGATGTGTGGTCGATGAAAAAGAAAGCAAATCAAGTTAACACGACCATGTAAATAATATTTACTTGTATTTTAATCAAAATTAAGCAACTACAAATTGGTGCATCAAAGTACTCACGAATGCTTTACTAAATAAACATGAAAAGAACTAGTTATACAAAAATATTAAACAACACTAGTTCTCGTGTCCATTGTTTTTTGCTTTCAATAACAACCTACAATGCTATGGAGTTTTGATTATGTTGTCTTGTAAACACACTTGTGAACCAATCTAATCAAATATGATTCTAGTCATCATTATAATCACACTAATCAATCACAAACAGAACGTAGGATTTATAATTTAAATCAAAACCAAAATCAAACACTAAACCACATGAATGCCCTTTGAAATCAATCAAAGTAATCAAAAAGCATACAGAAAGATGATGTGTGGTCGATGAAAAGAAAGCAAATCAAGTTGACACGACCATGTAAATAAGATTTACTTGTATTTTAATTAAACTTTGCAACTTAAAATTGGTGCATCAAAATACTCACGAATGCTTAACTAAATAAACGGAAAGGAACTAGTTATACAACAACACTATACAACAGTAGTTCTCGTGTCTATAGTTTTTTGCTTTCAATAACAACCTACAATGCTATGGAGTTTTTATTCTCTTGTTTTGTAAAAACACTTGTGAACCAATCTAATCAAATATGATTATATTCATCATTGCAATCACACTAATCAATCACAAACAGAATGTAGGATCTATTGCTTAAATGAAAACAAAAATTGAACACAAAACCACATGAATGGCCTTGAAATCAATCAACTCACGCGCAAAACTCATCGATAGCAATTCACAACCTACTCCGAACACTCTTACCTCAAAAATCCATCAAATCAATCAAAATGACATTTATGGTTCCGAAAAATACCTTTTTAACAATCTATGTAAAGAAATAGGTGCGAAGGATCGAGAAACTATTCGTATTCACTCCATAACAATCGAGAATCAAAATAAACTAACGAGATGAAAGTAATAATAAATCATACAGAAACATGAAGTGTGGTCGATGAAAAAGAAAGCAAATCAAGTTAACACGACCATGTAAATAAGATTTACTTGTATTTTAATCAAAATTGTGCAACTACAAATTGGTGCATCAAAGTACTCACGAATGCTTTACTAAATAAATATGAATAGAACTAGTTATACAAAAACATTAAACAACAGTAGTTTTCGTGTCCATAGTTTTTTGCTTTCAATAACAACCTACAATGCTAGGTGTTTTGTTTCTATTGTCTTGTAAACACACTTGTGAACCAATCTAATCAAATATGATTCTAGTCATCACTGCAATCACACTAATCAATCACAAGCAGAACGTAGGATTTATTATTTAAATCAAAACCAAAATCAAACACAAAACCACATGAATGCCCTTTGAAATCAATCAACTCCCGCGCAAAACGCATCGATAACAATTCACAACCCACTTCGAACACTCTACCCTCAACAATCCATCAAATTAATCAAAATGACATTTATGGATCCGGATAATACTTTTTTAACAATCTATGTAAATAAATAGGTGCGAAGGATCAAGATACTATTCATATTCACTCCATAACAATCGAGAATCAATTTAAACTAACGTGATGAAAGTAATCATAAATCATACAAAAACATGATGTGTGGTCGATGAAAAAGAAAGCAAAATCAAGTTAACACGACCATGTAAATAAGATTTACTTGTATTTTAATCAAAATTGTGCAACTACAAATTGGTGCATCAAAGTACTCACAAATGCTTAACTAAACAAACTGGAAAGGAACTAGTTATACAAAAACATTAAACAACAGTAGTTCTCGTGTCCATAGTTTTTTTGCTTTCAATAACAACCTACAATGCTATAAAGTTTTGATACTGTTGTCTTGTAAACACATTTGTGAAACAATCTAATCAAATATGATTATAGTCATCATTGCAATCACAATTATCAATCACAAAGAGAACATAGAATTTATTATTTAAATCAAAACAAAAATCAAACACAAAACCATATCAATGGCCTTGGAACTCAATCAACCCCCACACAAAAATCATCAAGAACAATTCACAACCAACTTCGAACACTCTTGCCTCAACAATCAATCAAATCAATCAAAATGACAAATAGACCCACAAAATACTTTATTAACAATCTAGGCAAGGAAATAGGTGCGGAGGATTAAGAAACTGTTCGTATTCACTCGATAACAGTCGCGAATCAAATTAAACTAACACAATGAAAGTAATCATAAATCATACAGAAAGATGATGTCTGGTCGATGAAAAAGAAAGCAAATCAAGTTAACACGACCATGTAAATAAGATTTACTTGTATTTTAATCAAAATTGTGTAACTACAAACTAGTTCGTCAATGTACTCATGAATGCTTAAATAAATAAACGGGAAAGGAACTTGTTATTCAAAAAACTTAAACAACAGTAGTTCTTACGTGCATAGTTTTTTGCTTTCCATAACAACCTACAATGCTATAGAGTTTTGTTTATCTTGTCTTGTAAACATACTTGTGAACCAATCTAATCAAATATGATTATATTCATCATTGCAATCACACTAATCAATCACAAACAGAACGTAGGATTTATTGCTTAAATCAAAACCAAAATCAAACACAAAACCACATGAACGGCCTTTGAAAACAATCAACTCCCGCGCAAAACTCATCGATAGCAATTCACAACCCACTTCGAACACTCTTGCCTCAACAATCCACCAAATCAATCAAAATGACATTTACGGATCAGAAACTGCCTTTTTCAAACAATCTATGAAAAGAAATAGGTGTGAAGGATCAAGAAACTATTCGTATTCACTCCATAACAATCGAGAATCAAATCATACAGAAACATGAAGTGTGGTCGATGATAAAGAAAGCAAATCAAGTTAACACGACCCTGTAAATAAGATTTACTTGTATTTTAAATCAAAACATGTGCAACTTAAAATTGGTGCATCACAGTACTCATGAATGCTTAACTAATAAACGGAAAAGAACTAGTTATACAAAACACTAACAACAGTAGTTCTCGTGTCTACAGTTTTTTGCTTACAATAACAATGTAAGGCCCCGTTCCCGGGAAACCTCACAGTTGGTAAATCATAGCATAAAATCATTTTAATTACAAAACATTGTAGCGGAATTAAATAGACATTCATTTAAAACTTAGAAACCATATTGTACTCATACATTTGTCCTTTAATTGTAATAAACCTAGTACTTTTCCTTTAAATTACAATAAAAGATTTCATAAACATGAATGCCTCCATATCCATCCAAGTAGCCTCCAACCGGTGCCATCCTCAGCATCATCATTACCTGCCAATTTTATGCATAAATTCAGCTTCGCTGAGTGAGTTCTAGTTTTAAAACATATAGGAAAAATATTAACTTTATCCTTCATATAATGACCATGCATACAACATAGTACATAACATTACTTGCATCATAATAAGCATGTTCATTATCTTTCATTCTTTCATTATCTTTCACTTTCATCATAAACGAGATTGCCAAAGCAAGAGCTCCATGTTGATTGACACAAATGCCATCCCTGTCGGTACACATGAATACGGTAGCTAACCCCCGACAGTTTGATCCACACTGCAAGGCACATAGCCCGCTCATGAATACATATCCATCATCATACACAGACTCACATAAGTGAAGTCTATCATAGTGCTTTGCAAGACTTTACATCATCTGTAGCCCCGTTCCCCGGGATGCTTACAGTTGGTCATTCATGCGCATAAAACATATAATACATTACATTTTTTAAGAAATCATTGGCAAGCGGAAACATTCAAAAATGACATCACGTTTCATTATATTACTTTTGCCAAATAATACATCATTATCCGGTTACAAAATTATGTTTGCATTACATCACAAAAGTTATATAATTGGATGCCATCCCAAAAGAGCCGAGTAGCCTTGCCGTGCCATCCTCAGCAATCATTTACCTGCCAACTGGAAAATGCAATAAAAGTCAGCGTTGCTGAGTGAGTTCTAGTTTTAATAATAAAACATACTTTACTTTCATATAAAACCATTCGTTACTTTAACGTGATCACACATCATACGTACGCATAGATAATATCATTATTATCTTCTTCATTCATTCATTCGTTCATTCGTTCCTTTTAACTTACTTGCGCATCGGACATCATCCATACCAATACCATATGCACCCCAATTAGTCTCAGCTACCGGGCCGAAGTCAATAAATGAACAGCTAAACGTATGCCACGGTACTGGGTTAACCGATCAGTCTTAGCTACTGGGCCGAAGTCAATAAATGAACAGCTAAACGTATGCCACAGTACTAATGATAACTGACCAGTCATAGCCACTGGGCCGAAGTCAATAAATGAACAGCTAAACGTATGCCACAGTACTAAGGGTAAGCGGTAGAGGTTCCACATAATGGTCAATCACAAAGAAGGACCCGTTATCCGATGCATGCAAGACGTGTCATTTCTTTCCACTTTACGTTACATAATACTTCATTTCGTTCGTCATAATACGTAAAGCCATAGGAAAGGTAATCATACATCATAATAAGGAACATATCATACACATTCATCAACATCATACAGGGCAACATCATACATTCATAATATGCATAAACATGCAACATCCTCATCATCATCATCATGCCCTATATGCACTCTAAGGCCATAACCATACTCTTACATGCTCTTACGGTTTACCTTACGTCCAAACTTACATCTGCACCTTTCCCCGAAGGCCAAAAGTCAAACTACACATTCATTCGAGTGCAACAGCCCTATTCGGGCGTATGGACACCCTTCAGTCGCATGGCCTCCATGCGACTGAACATCATGCGACTGGACCCATGCGGATGGTCATCTATGCGAATGAACATCCAATCGTGCGTATGGACCTTGTGCGAATGGGATTACTGCGAATGGGCACCTATGCGACTAACCTCATGCGAATGGACTCATGCGACTAAGCATCTATGCGACTGAACCCTCAGTCGCACATCCCTCATGCGACTGGACTCCCAGTCGTGCGACTGAACCCCAATCGTGCGAATGACCTTCAATCGCCCTCATTCGGCCGTATGGCCTTCATTCGGTCGCCTAGCCCTAGCTGATGCAGAATGGAGTTCATCCCGAACCCAATCTGCCATTTCGGCCTCCAAGCTCATCCAAACCCATTCTAAGCCTAAATCAACCCTCCTGGACCTTAGGAATGCATACCTTAACCCCATACAAGCACACCCAAGCCCGAAAACATACTCTAAACCATCATACACATCACACCCAAATGGGTCAAACACCACACACATAAAAACGGGTTTTGAACACTTTCCAGCCCCAAAATCAGTTGAAAACAAGTAAAAGTGGGGTCCTAGAACTCACACAATCGAGCACAAAGACAAGAGCTTCGATTTGGCTTGCTACTCGACGGATTTGGACACCCGAATCACCCGAAACACCACTTTTCTCCCTTTTTCTCTTCTTTCTCTCTTCTCTCTCCTCTCAAATCTGAAAATATGTGAAGTGTGGGGAGAGTGGGCTGCCCTCTCCCTACACATATCACCACATTACCCAACTTTTCTTCGTTGGCGAGTTTGGTCCCTCGACTTTGGACTTTATTTCTTTTCTTTCTTCGCCGGCTTCAAAATAATAAATTTCCGGGTGTTACAAGTCCACCCCCCTTAAATAGGTTTCGTCCCCGAAACCTGTTATTCTTCGAACAAACGTGGATAATGTTGTCTCATTTCTTCCTCAGTCTCCCACGTTGACTCGGATCCCTTCCTGTGCTTCCACTGTACACGCACAAGAGGAACCACTTTATTCCTTAGCCTTTTCTCCTTTCGGTCGATGATTGCCACTGGTTGCTCCACATAATTGAGCCGTTCATCTACTTCGATATCTTCCAATGGGACAATCATATCTTCATCTGCTAAGCACTTCCTTAGATGAGATACATGGAATGTCGGGTGAATTCCACTTAACTCATCCGGTAACTCCAGTCTATAGGCCACCTCTCCTACTCGAGCAATGATTCGGAAAGGGCCTATATACCTTGGGCTCAACTTGCCCCGCTTTCGGAAGCGAATGATACCCTTCCAAGGTGAGACCTTCAACATAACCCGGTCACCCACCTGGAACTCAATCGGCCTGCGCCTTTTATCAGCATACGACTTCTGTCTGTCTTTGGCTGCCTTCATGAAGGCTTTGATCTTCTCAAGCTTCTCAGTCGTAGCCTCGATTACCTCGACGCTCCCCAATTCCTTCTGACCAATATCACCCCAACAAACGGGTGTTCTGCATCTCCTACCGTATAGCATCTCATATGGAGGCATGCCAATGCTGGCGTGATAACTGTTGTTGTATGAGAATTCAGCTAACGGTAGGTGGTCATCCCAACTTCCACCAAAATCAATCACACATGCCCGAAGCATGTCTTCCAGTGTCTGGATGGTCCTTTCGGACTGACCATCAGTCTGGGGATGATAAGCCGTGCTAATATGTAACCTCGTCCCCATAGCATCGTGGAACTTCTTCCAGAATTTAGATGTAAACCGGGTGTCGCGATCCGACACAATAGACACCGGCACACCATGACGAGTCACAATCTCCTTGATGAACAGATCAGCCAACCTTCAGATGAATATGTCTCGCGGATCGGTAGGAAGTGAGCACTCTTCGTCAAACGATCAACTATCACCCATATGGCATCATACCCTTTCGGGGTACGCGGCAGCTTTGTAATGAAATCCATGGTGATGTGCTCCCACTTCCATTCCGGTATATCCAAAGGTTGTATCTTCCCATACGGCTTTTGATGCTCGGCCTTCACCTGTAAGCAAGTAAGGCACTTACTCACATACTCCACCACATCGCGCTTCATACCCGGCCACCAATAATCTTTCTTCATATCATGGTACATCTTCGTGGCACCAGGATGAATGGAGTACCGAGTCTTGTGAGCTTCATCCATTATCTTCACCCGTAGATCCCCAAAACGAGGAATCCACACACGATCAAATCGGGTTCTAACACCGAGTGTGTTTTTCACCCATTCTCCAACCAGACCTCTCATTCTTTCAGAGTTAAGATGATCTTCTTTCAATGCCTCATCTTGAAACTCTTTAACCTGCTTCATCACATCGGAGGTCATGATCAACTGATAGGCTTTCACCCGAATCGGCTCGGGCCTCTCTTCGGCTAGGGCATCAGCCACCACGTTGGCCTTGCCCGGATGGTAGTGGATCTCACAATCATAATCCTTTATAAGTTCCAACCACCGTCTCTGCCTCATGTTCAAATCCTTCTGCTCAAAGAAGTACTTCAGACTCTTGTGGTCAGTGAATATGGTGCACTTCGTCCCGTAGAGGTAGTGCCTCCAAATTTTTAATGCAAAGACCACGGCTGCCAGCTCCAAGTCATGAGTAGGATAATTGACCTCATGAACCTTCAACTGTCGGGATGCATAGGCTATAACCTTTCCTCTCTGCATTAACACACCCCCAACCCCGAGTAAGAAGCATCGGAATAAACCACCAATCTTCACTTCCATCGGGTAACGACAGAACAGGAGCTTGAGTCAATCTCGCCTTCAATTCTTCAAACGCCTTCTCTTGAGCTTGACCCCATACGAACTTCACATCTTTTCGGGTCAACTTGGTTAGTGGAGAAGCAATCTTGGAGAAGTCTTGGATGAACCTTCTATAGTAACCCGCCAAACCCAAGAAGCTACGAATCTCGGATGGCGTCTTTGGCGACTTCCATTGCATAACCGCCTCCACTTTTGCCGGGTCCACCATAATCCCATCGGGATTCACCACGTGACCCAAGAACTGAACTTCGCGCAACCAGAACGCGCACTTGGAGAATTTTGCATACAACTTCTCCCTCCTCAACGTCTCTAGAACCTCCCGAATGTGTCCGGCATGCTCTGCTTCGCTCCTCGAGTAAATCAGGATATCATCAATAAACACAATCACTGATTTATCCAACATAGGCCGACACACACGGTTCATCAAATCCATAAAAGCAGCTGGCGCGTTGGTCAAGCCAAAAGACATGACAAGAAACTCGTAGTGACCATAGCGCGTACGGAAAGCTGTTTTAGGAATATCTTGCTCCTTCACCTTCAACTGATGGTAACCAGATCGAAGATCTATCCTCGAAAACCAACTGGCACCCTGAAGCTGATCGAACAAATCATCTATCCTCGGTAAGGGGTATCGGTTCTTCACTGTCAACTTGTTTAGCTCGCGGTAGTCGATGCACATCCTCATACTACCGTCCTTCTTCTTTACAAACAGGACCGGAGCACCCCAAGGAGAGATACTCGGTCTAATGAACCCCTTATCAAGTTCTTGCAACTGCTCCATCAATTCTTTCATCTCGGTCGGAGCCAACCGATACGGTGCCTTGGCGACAGGTTGGGCACCCGGTATCAGATCAATCTGAAACTCGATCTCTCTGTCAGGTGGCACTCCTGATAAGTCTTCTGGAAACAATCTGGAAAGTCACACACAACCGGTACATCGGCTAGTTGTGGTGTTGGCGTATCCACATCCTTTACATAGGCCAAGTAGGCACTACATCCACGCCTCATACACTTTCCCGCCACCGCCATCGAGATCACTTTCGGAATCGTAGTAACCCGATCACCATACACCGTCACTGAACTACCGTCAGGCGCCAACAACCGAATCATCTTCTTGCGACACACAATGTTCGCCTCGAAGTCCGCTAACCAATCCATCCCAAGAACCAAGTCAAAACCACCTAAGGTCATCACAAACGGTCTAACAAGAAACTTATGACCCTCGAGTTCCACATCACAATTCTCTATCATCTCAGAAATCCTGGTAGACTTACCTATGGCAGTTTCTACATCAAAGGGCGCATCAACACATCTACTACTAACAGGCAGCTTAGCACAGAAAGCAGCAGAAATAAAACTTTTACTCGCACCAGAATCAAATAACACAGAAGCTAAAGTTTGGTTCACCAGAAACGTACCGGACACAACGTCAGGGTCCGTCCTAGCCTCCTCCTGTGTCATGGTGAATGCCCTGGCGCTCGCCCTCGGTCCATCACCTCCCGTCCTCTTCGCCCCTGAACTCTCAGCCCTCGGCTTCTTGCAATCCCTGCTCATATGACCAATTTCCCCACAGTTAAAACATTTGCCCGTCAGGCAATCCTTCGCCATATGCCCCGTCTTCCCACACTTGAAGCACACGTTCAAACCCAGCCTGCATTCTCCCGCATGCTCCTTTCCACACTTACCACATCTCCTCGACCCTGCTCCCGGTGTGGCCACGCGGCGGTCATCCACCCGTGCCTTTTTGTTACCCGTCGAGGCCTCACCCCGACCAAACCTCTTCCCGTTCCAGCTTCGATCACCACCACCCTTCCTATTCGCTTCAACCACCACCGCTCCCCTCTCATCATAAAGTCTTCCGGCCAAATCGACCGCCGACCTAAACGTACTTGGCCGGGCGGCGATCATATGCCGGCGAACATCCACCGGTAAACCCTGAATGTACCTCTTGATCTTCCGAGAAAGAGGCGTCACCTGATCCGGCACCAACCACCTCCGAAAGGGGGCAAGTTGAGCCCAAGGTATATAGGCCCTTTCCGAATCATTGCTCGAGTAGGAGAGGTGTGGCCTATAGACTGGAGTTACCGGATGAGCTAAGTGGAATTCACCCAACATTCCATGTATCTCATCTAAGAAGTGCTTAGCAGAGAAGATATGATTGTCCCATTGGAAAGACATCGAAGTAGAGGAACGGCTCAATTATGTGGAGCAACCAGTGGCAATCATCGACCGAAAGAGAAAAGGCTAAGGAATAAGTGGTTCCTCTGTGCGGGTACAGTGGAAGCACAGGAAGGGATCCGAGTCGACGTGGGAGACTGAGGAAGAATTGAGGACAACATTATCCACGTTTGTTCGAAGAATAACAGGTTTCGGGACGAAACCTATTTAAGGGGGGTGGGGGACTTTGTAACACCCGGAAATTTATTATTTTGAAGCGGGTGAAGAAAGAAAAGAAAAAAGTCCAAAGTCGAGGGACAAAAATCGCCAACGAAGAAAAGTTTGGGTAATGTGGTGATATGGGTAGGGAGAGGGTAGCCCACTCTCCCCACACTTCACATATTTTCAGAATTGAGGAGGAAGAGAAAGAGAAAGAAGAGGAAAAAGGGAGAAGAGAAAAGTGGTGTTTCGGGTGATTCAGGTGTCCATTCCGTCGAGTAGCAAGCAAGCGAAGCTCTTGTCTTTGTGCTCGATTGTGTGAGTTCTAGGACCCCACTTTTACTCGTTTTCAACTGATTTTGGGGCTGGAAAGTGTTCAAAACCCGTTTTTAGTGTGTGTGTGTTTGACCCATTTGGGTGTGATGTGTATGACGTGTTTAGAGTATGTTTCGGGCTTGGGTGCGCTTGTATGGGGTTAAGGTATGCATTCCTAAGGTCCAGGAGGGTTGATTTAGGCTTAGAATGGGTTTGGATGAGCTTGGAGGCCGAAAATGGCAGATTGGGTCGGGATGAACTCCATTCTGATCAGCTAGGGCTAGGTGACCGAAATGAAGGCCATACGGCCGAATGAGGGCGATTGAAGGTCATCGCACGATTGGGGTTCAGTCGCACGACTGGGAGTCCATTCGCAATGAGGGATGTGCGACTGAGGGTTCAGTCGCATAGATGCTTAGTCGCATGAGTTCATTCGAATGAGGTTAGCGCATAGGTGCCCATTCGCAGTAATCCCATTCGCACAAGGTCCATACGCATGATGGATGTTCATTCGCATAGATGACCATCCGCATGGGTCCAGTCGCATGATGTTCAGTCGCATGCAGAGGCCATGCGACTGAAGGGTGTCCATACGCCTGAATAGGGCTGTTGCACTCGAATGAATGAGTAGTTTAACTTTTGGCCTTCGGGGAAAGGTGCAGATGTAAGTTTGGACGTAGGTAAACCGTAAGAGCATGTAAGAGTATGGTTATGGCCTTAGAGTGCATATAGGGCATGATGATGATGATGAGGATGTTGCATGTTTATGCATATTATGAATGTATGATGTGGCCCTGTATGATGTTGATGAAGTGTATGATATGTTCCTTATTATGATGTATGATTACCTTTCCTATGGCTTTACGTATTATGACGAACGAAATGAAGTATTATGTAACGTAAAGTGGAAAGAAATGACACGTCTTGCATGCATCGGATAACGGGTCCTTCTTTGTGATTGACCATTATGTGAAACCTCTACCCCTTACCCTTAGTACTTGTGGCATACGTTTAGCTGTTCATTTATGACTTCGGCCCAGTGGCTATGACTGGTCAGTTATCATTAGTACTGTGGCATACGCTTAGCTGTTCATTCATTGACTTCGGGCCCAGTAGCTAAGACTGATCGGTTAACCCCAGTACCGTGGCATACGTTTAGCTGTTCATTTATTGACTTCGGCCCGGTAGCTGAGACTAATTAGGGTTGTAGCATATGGTATTGGTATGGATGATGTCCGATGCGCAAGTAAGTTAAAGACGACATGAACGAATGAATGAATGAAGAAGATAAAATGATATTATCTATGCGTACGTATGATGTGTGATCACGCTAAAGTAACGAATGGTTTTATATGAAAATTATAGTATGTTTATATTAAAAACTAGAACTCACTCAGCAACGCTGACTTTTATGGCATTTTCCAGTTGGCAGGTATTGATTGCTGAGGATGGCACGGCAAGGCTACTCGGCTCTTTTGGGATGGCATCCAATTATATAATTTGTGATGTAATGCAAACATAAATTTTGTAACCGGATAATGATGTATTATTTGGCAAAAGTAATTATAATGAAACGTGATGTCATTTTTGAATGTTTCCGCTGCAATGATTTCTTAATGTAATGTAATTATATGTTTTATGCGCGATGAATGACCAACTGTAAGCGTCCGGGAACGGGGCTTACAAGTTGGTATCAGCCCCAAAGTTTAGTGTGAAATGGGTAAATTTTTAAAATAAACCTTAACTTAAGCTGAGAAGGGACGAATGGGGAATGGGATGCCAAACTGAGTAGCTGCGTGCCATCAGGTATTTTCTTAAAGTTAACGGATTTATGTGCGCATGGTATATGTTATGTGTTGTATGTAGATTTGAATACTGATGTAGTCAGGACAGGTAATACTTGGGGGTATGAAGAGTACTGTAAGTGGCTAATCACAACTGGCCACTGTAATTAGAGACTTACTATACTTAACATAAAATGAGTTGTTTCCTTGAATGACCGTGTTGGTGTTTGAATCTTTCAGTGTGTTAGAGAATGGCTGGTGGTAGATCTTCTAGAGCTTCTAGGGGTGGGGGCCGTGATGGCCCTGTTGCTGAACCACGCCCTAAGAGAGGAAGGCCTAGAGCTGAGAAAGTGGCTCCTGCAGAACCTGAGACTCCTCATCCAGAAGCTGGGGATGAGAGTGCGAACTTGAGGGCCTCGGTAAAGGAGGATGGTTTGTGAGGAGTGCATCAGGTCATGCAGACGATCTTACCGTCTATGGTGAACGAAGTCATCAAAGCTTGTGGAAGGAGGAGAGAGGAAGGAGAGAAACCGGGCCTCGGGGGAGCAATCGGAGCCTGAAACGATTTTCTCCGATAATGAGGAGGAAGAGGAAGAGGAGCCTGTGCGGGAGGGAGGTGGCACGAGGCTGCAACTACGGGCTGTTTATGAGATGCAAGCCCCCTACTTTTGACGGTAATGGCAATGCTGCCGCTGCTCACCGATGGGTGAGAGAAATGGAGGCTGTTCTCGACATCAGCGAGTGCCGAGAAGATCAGAAAGTCAAGTTTGCCACCACTCCTTCGTGGACTCGGCACTATGCTGGTGGGACAAACATTGTCCAAGCAGAGGGTAATCGGGCGATCGGGAGAATGAGGTGGCCCGAACTGAAGAAGATGGTGATCGAGGAGTTTTGTCCTCATAGGGAAATGGATAGATTGAGAGGGAGTTCCTGCAGCTGGAGGCGGGATCCATAACACACCAGCAATACACTACCAAGTTCAATGAGATGGCACGGTTGGTGCCGGATCAGGTGACGCCTCTCTCGAAAGATCAAGAGGTACATTCAGGGTTTACGGTGGATGTTCGCCGGATATGATCGCCGCCCGGCTAAGTACGTTTAGGTCGGCGGTCGATTTGGCCGGAAGACTTTATGATGAGAGGGAGCAATGGTGGTTGAAGCAAATAGGAAGGGTGGTAGTGATCGAAGCTGGAACGGGAAGAAGTTTGGTCGGGGCGAGGCCTCGACGGGTAGCAAGAAGGACGGGGTGGATGACCGCCGCGTGGCCACACCGGGAGCAGGTGTCGAGGAGATGTGGTAAGTGTGGAAAGGAGCATGCGGGAGAATGGAGGAATGCAGGCTGGTTTGAACGTGTGCTTCAAGTGTGGGAAGACGGGGCATATGGCGAAGGATGCCTGACGGGCAAATGTTTTAACTGTGGGGAAATTGGTCATATGAGCAGGGATTGCAAGAAGCGAGGGCTGAGAGTTCAGGGGCGAAGAGGACGAGGGAGGTGATGGACCGAGGGCAAGCGCCAGGGCATTCACCATGACACAGGAGGAGGCTAGGACGGACCCTGACGTTGTGTCTGGTACGTTCTGGTGAACCAAACTTCAGCTTCTGTGTTATTGATTCTGGTGCGAGTAAAAGTTTTTTCTGCTGCTTCTGTGCTAAGCTGCTGTTAGTAGTAGATGTGTTGATGCGCCCTTTGACGTAGAAACTGCCATAGGTAAGTCTACCAGGATTTCTGTGATGATAGAGAACTGTGATGTGGAACTCGAGGGCCATAAGTTTCTTGTTAGACCGTTTGTGATGACCTTAGGTGGTTTTGACTTGGTTCTTGGGATGGATTGGTTAGCAGACTTCGAGGCGAACATTGTGTGTCGCAAGAAGATGATTCGGTTGTTGGCGCCTGACGGTAGTTCAGTGACAGTGTATGGTGATCGGGACTACGATTCCGAAAGTGATCTCGATGGCGGTGGCGGGAAAGTGTATGAGCGTGGATGTAGTGCCTACTTGGCCTATGTAAAGGATGTGGATACGCCAACACCACAACTAGCCGATGTACCGGTTGTGTGTGACTTCCAGATGTGTTTCCAGAAGATTTATCAGGAGTGCCACCTGACAGAGAGATCGAGTTTCAGATTGATCTGATACCGGGTGCCCAACCTGTCGCCAAGGCACCGTATCGGTTGGCTCCGACCGAGATGAAAGAATTGATGGAGCAGTTGCAAGAACTGCTTGATAAGAGGTTCATTAGACCGAGTATCTCTCCTTGGGGTGCTCCGGTCCTGTTTGTAAAGAAGAAGGACGGTAGTATGAGGATGTGCATCGACTACCGCGAGCTAAACAAGTTGACAGTGAAGAACCGATACCCCTTACCGAGGATAGATGATTTGTTCGATCAGCTCCAGGGTGCCAGTTGGTTTTCGAGGATAGATCTTCGATCTGGTTACCATCAGTTAAAGGTGAAGGAGCAAGATATTCCCTAAAACAGCTTTCCGTACGCGCTATGGTCACTACGAGTTTCTTGTCAGTTTGGCTTGACCAACGCGCCAGCTGCTTTTATGGATTTGATGAACCGTGGTGTCGGCCTATTTTGGATAAATCAGTGATCGGTTTATTGATGATATCCTGATTTACTCGAGGAGCGAAGCAGAGCATGCCGGACACATTCGGGAGGTTCTAGAGACGCTGAGGAGAGGAGAAGTTGTATGCAAAATTCTCCAAGTGCGCGTTCTGGTTGCGCGAAGTTCAGTTCTTGGGTCACGTGGTGAATCCCGATGGATTATGGTGGACCCGGCAAAAGTGGAGGCGGTTATGCAATGGAAGTCGCCAAAGACGCCATCCGAGATTCGTAGCTTTTGGGTTTGGCGGGTTACTATAGAAGGTTCATCCAAGACTTCTCCAAGATTGCTTCTCCACTAACCAGTTGACCCGAAAAGATGTGAAGTTTGTATGGGGTCAAGCTCAAGGGAGGCGTTTGAAGAATGAAGGCGAGATTGACTCAAGCTCCTGTTCTGTCGTTACCCGATGGAAGCGAAGATATGGTGGTTTACTCCGATGCTTCTTACTCGGGGTTGGGGTGTGTTAATGCAGAGAGGAAAGGTTATAGCCTATGCATCCCGACAGTTGAAGGTTCATGAGGTCAATTACCCTACTCATGACTTGGAGCTGGCAGCCGTGGTCTTTGCATTAAAAATTTGGAGGCACTACCTCTACGGGACGAAGTGCACCATATTCACTGACCACAAGAGTCTGAAGTACTTCTTTGAGCAGAAGGATTTGAACATGAGGCAGAGACGGTGGTTGGAACTTATAAAGGATTATGATTGTGAGATCCACTACCATCCGGGCAAGGCCAACGTGGTGGCTGATGCCCTTAGCCGAAAAGAGAGGCCCGAGCCGATTCGGGGAAAGCCTATCAGTTGATCATGACCTCCGATGTGATGAAGCAGGTTAAGAGTTTCAAGATGAGGCATTGAAAGAAGATCATCTTAACTCTGAAAGAATGAGAGGTCTGGTTGGAGAACTAGGTGAAAACACACTCGGTGTTAGAACCCGATTTGATCGTGTGTGGATTCCTCGTTTTGGGGATCTACGGGTGAAGATAATGGATGAAGCTCACAAGACTCGGTACTCTATTCATCCTGGTGCCACGAAAATGTATCATGATATGAAGAAAGATTATTGGTGGCCGGGCATGAAGCGAGATGTGGTGGAGTATGTGAGTAAGTGCCTTACTTGCTTACAGGTGAAGGCCGAGCATCAAAAGCCGTATGGGGAAGATACAACCTTTGGATATACCGGAATGGAAGTGGGAGCACATCACCATGGATTTCATTACAAAGCTGCCGGTACCCCGAAAGGGTATGATGCCATATGGGTGATAGTTGATCGTTTGACGAAGAGTGCTCACTTCCTGCCGATCCGCGAGACATATTCATCTGAAAGGTTGGCCGATCTGTTCATCAAGGAGATTGTGACTCGTCATGGTGTGCCGGTGTCTATTGTGTCGGACCGCGACACCCGGTTTACATCTAAATTCTGGAAGAAGTTCCATGATGCTATGGGGACGAGGTTACATATTAGCACGGCTTATCATCCCCAGACTGATGGTCAGTCCGAAAGGACCATCCAGACACTGGAAGACATGCTTCGGGCATGTGTGATTGATTTTGGTGGAAGTTGGGATGACCACCTACCGTTAGCTGAATTCTCATACAACAACAGTTATCACGCCAGCATTGGCATGCCTCCATATGAGATGCTATACGGTAGGAGATGCAGAACACCCGTTTGTTGGGGTGATATTGGTCAGAAGGAATTGGGGAGCGTTGAGGTAATCGAGGCTACGACTGAGAAGCTTGAGAAGATCAAAGCCTTCATGAAGGCAGCCAAAGACAGACAAAAGTCGTATGCTGATAAAAGGCGCAGGCCGATTGAGTTCCAGGTGGGGGACCGGGTTATGCTGAAGGTCTCACCTTGGAAGGGTATCATTCGCTTCCGAAAGCGGGGCAAGTTGAGCCTAAGGTATATAGGCCCTTTCCGAATCATTGCTCGAGTAGGAGAGGTGGCCTATAGACTGGAGTTACCGGATGAGCTAAGTGGAATTCACCCAACATTCCATGTATCTCATCTAAGGAAGTGCTTAGCAGATGAAGATATGATTGTCCCATTGGAAGACATCGAAGTAGATGAACGGCTCAATTATGTGGAGCAACCAGTGGCAATCATCGACCGAAAGGAGAAAAGGCTAAGGAATAAAGTGGTTTCTCTTGTGCGGGTACAGTGGAAGCACAGGAAGGGATCCGAGTCGACGTGGGAGACTGGGAAGAATTGAGACAACATTATCCACGTTTGTTCGAAGAATAACAGGTTTCGGGGACGAAACCTATTAAGGGGGGTGGACTTGTAACACCCGGAAATTTATTATTTTGAAGCCGTTGAAGAAAGAAAAGAAATAAAGTCCAAAGTCGAGGGACCAAACTCGCCAACGAAGAAAAGTGGGTAATGTGGTGATATGTGTAGGGAGAGGGTAGCCCACTCTCCCCACACTTCACATATTTCAGATTTGAGAGGAAGAGAAGAGAAAGAAGAGAAAAAGGGAGAAAAGTGGTGTTTCGGGTGATTCGGGTGTCCAAATCCGTCGAGTAGCAAGCCAAATCGAAGCTCTTGTCTTTGTGCTCGATTGTGTGAGTTCTAGGACCCCACTTTTACTCGTTTTCAACTGATTTTGGGGTGGGAAAGTGTTCAAAACCCGTTTTTATGTGTGTGTGTGTTTGACCCATTTGTGGTGATGTGTATGACATGTTTAGAGTATGTTTTCGGGCTTGGGTGCGCTTGTATGGGGTTAAGGTATGCATTCCTAAGGTCCAGGAGGGTTGATTTAGGCTTAGAATGGTTTGGATGAGCTTGGAGCCGAAAATGGCAGATTGGGTTCGGGATGAACTCCATTCTGCATCAGCTAGGGCTAGGTGACCGAATGAAGGCCATACGGCCGAATGAGGGCGATGAAGGTCATTCGCACGATTGGGGTTCAGTCGCACGACTGGGAGTCCATTCGCATGAGGGATGTGCGACTGAGGGTTCAGTCGCATAGATGCTTAGTCGCATGAGTTCATTCGCATGAGGTTAGTCGCATAGGTGCCCATTCGCAGTAATCCCATTCGCACAAGGTCCATACGCATGATTGGATGTTCATTCGCATAGATGACCATCCGCATGGGTCCAGTCGCATGATGTTCAGTCGCATGGAGGCCATGCGACTGAAGGGTGTCCATACGCCCGAATAGGGCTGTTGCACTCGAATGAATGAGTAGTTAAACTTTTGGCCTTCGGGGAAAGGTGCAGATGTAAGTTTGGACGTAAGGTAAACCGTAAGAGCATGTAAGAGTATGGTTATGGCCTTAGAGTGCATATAGGGCATGTGATGATGATGAGGATGTTGCATGTTATGCATATTATGAATGTATGATGTTGCCCTGTATGATGTTGATGAATGTGTATGATATGTTCCTTATTATGATGTATGATTACCTTTCCTATGGCTTTACGTATTATGACGAACGAAATGAAGTATTATGTAACGTAAAGTGGAAAGAAATGACACGTCTTGCATGCATCGGATAACGGGTCCTTCTTTGTGATTGACCATTATGTGAAACCTCTACCGCTTACCCTTAGTACTGTGGCATACGTTTAGCTGTTCATTTATTGACTTCGGCCCAGTGGCTATGACTGGTCAGTTATCATTAGTACTGTGGCATACGCTTAGCTGTTCATTCATTGACTTCGGCCCAGTAGCTAAGACTGATCGGTTAACCCCAGTACCGTGGCATACGTTTAGCTGTTCATTTATTGACTTCGGCCCGGTAGCTGAGACTAATTAGGGTGTAGCATATGGTATTGGTATGGATGATGTCCGATGCGCAAGTAAGTTAAAAGGAACGAATGAACGAATGAATGAATGAAGAAGATAATAATGATATTATCTATGCGTACGTATGATGTGTGATCACGCTAAAGTAACGAATGGTTTTATATATGAAAGTATAGTATGTTTATTATAAAACTAGAACTCACTCAGCAACGCTGACTTTTATTGCATTTTCCAGTTGGCAGGTAATTGATTGCTGAGGATGGCACGGCAAGGCTACTCGGCTCTTTTGGGATGGCATCCAATTATATAACTTTTGTGATGTAATGCAAACATAAATTTGTAACCGGATAATGATGTATTATTTGGCAAAAGTAATTATAATGAAACGTGATGTCATTTTTGAATGTTTCCGCTGCAATGATTTCTTAATGTAATGTAATTATATGTTTTATGCGCGATGAATGACCAACTGTAAGCGTCCCGGGAACGGGGCCTTACAGATGATGTAAAGTCTTGCAAGCACTATGATAGACTTCACTTATGTGAGTCTGATGTATGATGATGGATATGTATTCATGAGCGGGCTATGTGCCTTGCAGTGTGGATCAACTGTCGGGGGTTAGCTACCGTATTCATGTGTACCGACAGGGATTGGCATTTGTTGTCAATCAACATGGAGCTCTTGCTTTGTGCAATCTCGTTTATGATGAAAGTGAAAGATAATGAAAGAATGAAAGATAATGAACATGCTTATTATGATGCAAGTAATGTTATGTACTATGTTGTATGCATGGTCATTATATGAAGGATAAAGTTAATATTTTCCTATATTGTTTAAAACTAGAACTCACTCAGCGAAGCTGACTTTTATGCATAAAATTGGCAGGTAAATGATGATGCTGAGGATGGCACCGGTTGGAGGCTACTTGGATGGATATGGATGGCATTCATGTTTATGAAATCTTTTATTGTAATTTAAAGGAAAAGTACTAGTTTATTACAATTAAAGGACAAATGTATGAGTACAATATGGTTTCTAAGTTTTAAATGAATGTCTATTTAATTCCGCTACAATGTTTTGTAATTAAAATGATTTTATGCTATGATTTACCAACTGTGAGGTTTCCCGGGAACGGGGCCTTACATTGTTATTGTAAGCAAAAAACTGTAGACACGAGAACTACTGTTGTTTAGTGTTTTTGTATAACTAGTTCTTTTCTCGTTTATTTAGTTAAGCATTCATGAGTACTTT
This sequence comes from Flaveria ramosissima, assembly GCA_025215565.1. Lineage (NCBI taxonomy): Eukaryota > Viridiplantae > Streptophyta > Magnoliopsida > Asterales > Asteraceae > Flaveria > Flaveria ramosissima. Next base: position 28,837,173 of record CM046031.1, read on the forward strand.
GATGCACCAATTTTAAGTTGCACATGTTTGATTAAAATACAAGTAAATCTTATTTACAGGGTCGTGTTAACTTGATTTGCTTTCTTTATCATCGACCACACTTCATGTTTCTGTATGATTTGATTCTCGATTGTTATGGAGTGAATACGAATAGTTTCTTGATCCTTCACACCTATTTCTTTTCATAGATTGTTAAAAAGGCATTTTCTGGATCCGTAAATGTCATTTTGATTGATTTGGTGGATTGTTGAGGCAAGAGTGTTCGAAGTGGGTTGTGAATTGCTATCGATGAGTTTTGCGCGGGAGTTGATTGTTTTCAAAGGCCGTTCATGTGGTTTTGTTTTTGATTTGGTTTGATTTAAGCAATAAATCCTACGTTCTGTTGTGATTGATTAGTGTGATTGCAATGATGAATATAATCATATTTGATTAGATTGGTTCACAAGTATGTTTACAAGACAAGATAAACAAAACTCTATAGCATTGTAGGTTGTTATGGAAAGCAAAAAACTATGCACGTAAGAACTACTGTTGTTTAAGTTTTTTGAATAACAAGTTCCTTTCCCGTTTATTTATTTAAGCATTCATGAGTACATTGACGAACTAGTTTGTAGTTACACAATTTTGATTAAAATACAAGTAAATCTTATTTACATGGTCGTGTTAACTTGATTTGCTTTCTTTTTCATCGACCAGACATCATCTTTCTGTATGATTTATGATTACTTTCATTGTGTTAGTTAATTTGATTCGCGACTGTTATCGAGTGAATACGAACAGTTTCTTAATCCTCCGCACCTATTCCTTGCCTAGATTGTTAAAAAGTATTTTGTGGGTCTATTTGTCATTTTGATTGATTTGATTGATTGTTGAGGCAAGAGTGTTCGAAGTTGGTTGTGAATTGTTCTTGATGATTTTTGTGTGGGGGTTGATTGAGTTCCAAGGCCATTGATATGGTTTTGTGTTTGATTTTTGTTTTGATTTAAATAATAAATTCTATGTTCTCTTTGTGATTGATAATTGTGATTGCAATGATGACTATAATCATATTTGATTAGATTGTTTCACAATGTGTTTACAAGACAACCGTATCAAAACTTTATAGCATTGTGGTTGTTATTGAAAGCAAAAAACTATGGACACGAGAACTACTGTTGTTTAATGTTTTTGTATACTAGTTCCTTTCCAGTTTGTTTAGTTAAGCATTTGTGAGTACTTTGATGCACCAATTTGTAGTTGCACAATTTTGATTAAATACAAGTAAATCTTATTTACATGGTCGTGTTAACTTGATTTTGCTTTCTTTTTCATCGACCACACATCATGTTTTTGTATGATTTATGATTACTTTCATCACGTTAGTTTAAATTGATTCTCGATTGTTATGGAGTGAATATGAATAGTATCTTGATCCTTCGCACCTATTTATTTACATAGATTGTTAAAAAAGTATTATCCGGATCCATAAATGTCATTTTGATTAATTTGATGGATTGTTGAGGGTAGAGTGTTCGAAGTGGGTTGTGAATTGTTATCGATGCGTTTTGCGCGGGAGTTGATTGATTTCAAAGGGCATTCATGTGGTTTTGTGTTTGATTTTGGTTTTGATTTAAATAATAAATCCTACGTTCTGCTTGTGATTGATTAGTGTGATTGCAGTGATGACTAGAATCATATTTGATTAGATTGGTTCACAAGTGTGTTTACAAGACAATAGAAACAAAACACCTAGCATTGTAGGTTGTTATTGAAAGCAAAAAACTATGGACACGAAAACTACTGTTGTTTAATGTTTTTGTATAACTAGTTCTATTCATATTTATTTAGTAAAGCATTCGTGAGTACTTTGATGCACCAATTTGTAGTTGCACAATTTTGATTAAAATACAAGTAAATCTTATTTACATGGTCGTGTTAACTTGATTTGCTTTCTTTTTCATCGACCACACTTCATGTTTCTGTATGATTTATTATTACTTTCATCTCGTTAGTTTATTTTGATTCTCGATTGTTATGGAGTGAATACGAATAGTTTCTCGATCCTTCGCACCTATTTCTTTACATAGATTGTTAAAAAGGTATTTTTCGGAACCATAAATGTCATTTTGATTGATTTGATGGATTTTTGAGGTAAGAGTGTTCGGAGTAGGTTGTGAATTGCTATCGATGAGTTTTGCGCGTGAGTTGATTGATTTCAAAGGCCATTCATGTGGTTTTGTGTTCAATTTTTGTTTTCATTTAAGCAATAGATCCTACATTCTGTTTGTGATTGATTAGTGTGATTGCAATGATGAATATAATCATATTTGATTAGATTGGTTCACAAGTGTTTTTACAAAACAAGAGAATAAAAACTCCATAGCATTGTAGGTTGTTATTGAAAGCAAAAAACTATAGACACGAGAACTACTGTTGTATAGTGTTGTTGTATAACTAGTTCCTTTTCCGTTTATTTAGTTAAGCATTCGTGAGTATTTTGATGCACCAATTTTAAGTTGCACAAGTTTGATTAAAATACAAGTAAATCTTATTTACATGGTCGTGTCAACTTGATTTGCTTTCTTTTTCATCGACCACACATCATCTTTCTGTATGCTTTTGATTACTTTGATTGATTTCAAAGGGCATTCATGGGTTAGTGTTTGATTTTGGTTTTGATTTAAATTATAAATCCTACGTTCTGTTGTGATTGATGATTGATAGTGTGATTATAATGATGACTAGAATCATATTTGATTAGATTGGTTCACAGTGTGTTTACAAGACAACATAATCAAAACTCCATAGCATTGTAGGTTGTTATGAAAGCAAAAAACAATGGACACGAGAACTAGTGTTGTTTAATATTTTTGTATAACTAGTTCTTTTCATGTTTATTAGTAAAGCATTCGTGAGACTTTGATGCACCAATTTGTAGTTGCTTAATTTTGATTAAAATACAAGTAAATATTATTTACATGGTCGTGTTAACTTGATTTGCTTTCTTTTCATCGACCACACATCATGTTTCTGATGATTTATGATTACTTTCATCATGTTAGTTTAATTTGATTCTCGATTGTTATGGACTGAATATGAGATATGTTTATTGATTCCTTCGCACCTATTCTTTGCATACATTGTTAAAAAGTATTATCCGAATCCATAATATCATTTGATTGATTTGATGGTGTTGAGGGAAGAGTGTTCGAAGGTGGTTGTGAATTGTTATCGATGTTGTTTTGCGCGGAGTTGATTGATTTCAAAGGGCATTCATGCGTTTAGTGTTTGATTTGGTTTTGATTTAAATTATAAATCCTACGTTCTGTTTGTGGTTGATTAGTGTGATTACAATGATGACTAGAATCATATTTGACTAGATTGGTTCACTAGTGTGTTGACAAGACATAGAATCAAAACTCCATAGCATTGTAGGTTGTTATTGAAAGCAAAAAACTATGGACACGAGAACTAGTGTGTTTAATGTTTTTGTATAACTAGTTCGTTTTATGTTTATGTTATGGTAAAGCATTCGTAAGTACTTTGATGCACCAATTTGTAGTTGCTTAATTTTGATAAAAATATAAGTAATCTTATTTACATGGTCGTGTTAACTTTATTTGCTTTCTTTTTCATTGATCACACATCATGTTTCTGTATGCTTTATGATTACTTTCATTGTGTTAGTTTAATTTGATTAGCGAGTTGTATCGAGTGAATACGAATAGTTCCTAATCCTCGCTCCTATTTCCTTAGCCTAGATTGTTAATAAAGTTTTGTGGGTCTATTGTCATTTTGATTGATTTGGTTGATTGTAAGGCAAGAGTGTTCGAAGTTTCTTGTGAATTGTTCTTGATGATTTGGCCGTGGAGGTTTATTGAGTTCCAAGGCCATTGATGTAGTTTGTTTTTGATTTTGGTTTGATTTAAATAATAAATTTACGTTCTTTTTGTGATTGATTAGTGTGATGGCAATGATGACAAGAATCATATTTGATTAGATTGGTTCACAAGTGGTGTTTACAAGACAACAGAATCAAAACTCCATAGCATTGTAGGTTGTTATTGAAAGCAAAAAACTATGGACACAAAGAACTACTGATGTTTAATGTGTTTGTATACTCTCTCTGCATTAAACACACCCCAACCCCGAGTAAGAAGCATCGGATAAACCACCATATCTTCGCTTCCATCGGGTAACGACAGAACAGGAGCTTGAGTCAATCTCGCCTTCAATTCTTCAAACGCCTCCTCTTGAGCTTGACCCCATACAAACTTCACATCTTTTCGGGTCAACTTGGTTAGTGGAGAAGCAATCTTGGAGAAGTCTTGGATGAACCTTCTATAGTAACCCGCCAAACCCAAGAAGCTACGAATCTCGGATGGCGTCTTTGGCGACTTCCATTGCATAACCGCCTCCACTTTTGCCGGGTCCACCATAATCCCATCGGGATTCACCACGTGACCCAAGAACTGAACTTCGCGCAACCAGAACGCGCACTTGGAGAATTTTGCATACAACTTCTCCCTCCTCAGCGTCTCTAGAACCTCCCGAATGTGTCCGGCATGCTCTGCTTCGCTCCTCGAGTAAATCAGGATATCATCAATAAACACGATCACTGATTTATCCAACATAGGCCGACACACACGGTTCATCAAATCCATAAAAGCAGCTGGCGCGTTGGTCAAGCCAAAAGACATGACAAGAAACTCGTAGTGACCATAGCGCGTACGGAAAGCTGTTTTAGGAATATCTTGCTCCTTCACCTTTAACTGATGGTAACCAGATCGAAGATCTATCCTCGAAAACAACTGGCACCCTGGAAGCTGATCGAACAAATCATCTATCCTCGGTAAGGGGTATCGGTTCTTCACTGTCAACTTGTTTAGCTCGCGGTAGTCGATGCACATCCTCATACTACCGTCCTTCTTCTTTACAAACAGGACCGGAGCACCCCAAGGAGAGATACTCGGTCTAATGAACCTCTTATCAAGCAGTTCTTGCAACTGCTCCATCAATTCTTTCATCTCGGTCGGAGCCAACCGATACGGTGCCTTGGCGACAGGTTGGGCACCCGGTATCAAATCAATCTGAAACTCGATCTCTCTGTCAGGTGGCACTCCTGATAAATCTTCTGGAAACACATCTGGAAAGTCACACACAACCGGTACATCGGCTAGTTGTGGTGTTGGCGTATCCACATCCTTTACATAGGCCAAGTAGGCACTACATCCACGCCTCATACACTTTCCCGCCACGCCATCGAGATCACTTTCGGAATCGTAGTAACCCGATCACCATACACTGTCACTGAACTACCGTCAGGCGCCAACAACCGAATCATCTTCTTGCGACACACAATGTTCGCCTCGAAGTCTGCTAACCAATCCATCCCAAGAACCAAGTCAAAACCACCTAAGGTCATCACAAACGGTCTAACAGGAAACTTATGGCCCTCGAGTTCCACATCACAGTTCTCTATCATCACAGAAATCCTGGTAGACTTACCTATGGCAGTTTCTACATCAAAGGGCGCATCAACACATCTACTACTAACAGGCAGCTTAGCACAGAAAGCAGCAGAAATAAAACTTTTACTCGCACCAGAATCAAATAACACAGAAGCTGAAGTTTGGTTCACCAGAAACGTACCGGACACAACGTCAGGGTCCGTCCTAGCCTCCTCCTGTGTCATGGTGAATGCCCTGGCGCTTGCCCTCGGTCCATCACCTCCCGTCCTCTTCGCCCCTGAACTCTCAGCCCTCGGCTTCTTGCAATCCCTGCTCATATGACCAATTTCCCCACAGTTAAAACATTTGCCCGTCAGGCAATCCTTCGCCATATGCCCCGTCTTCCCACACTTGAAGCACACGTTCAAACCCAGCCTGCATTCTCCCGCATGCTCCTTTCCACACTTACCACATCTCCTCGACCCTGCTCCCGGTGTGGCCACGCGGCGGTCATCCACCCGTGCCTTCTTGCTACCCGTCGAGGCCTCGCCCCGACCAAACTTCTTCCCGTTCCAGCTTCGATCACTACCACCCTTCCTATTTGCTTCAACCACCACCGCTCCCCTCTCATCATAAAGTCTTCCGGCCAAATCGACCGCCGACCTAAACGTACTTAGCCGGGCGGCGATCATATGCCGGCGAACATCCACCGGTAAACCCTGAATGTACCTCTTGATCTTTCGAGAAAGAGGCGTCACCTGATCCGGCACCAACCGTGCCATCTCATTGAACTTGGTAGTGTATTGCTGGTGTGTCATGGATCCCGCCTCCAGCTGCAGGAACTCCCTCTCAATCTTATCCATTTCCCTATGAGGACAAAACTCCTCGATCACCATCTTCTTCAGTTCGGGCCACCTCATTCTCCCGATCGCCCGATTACCCTCTGCTTGGACAATGTTGTCCCACCAGCATAGTGCCGAGTCCACGAAGGAGTGGGTGGCAAACTTGACTTTCTGATCTTCTCGGCACTCGCTGATGTCGAGAACAGCCTCCATTTCTCTCACCCATCGGTGAGCAGCGGCAGCATTGCCATTACCGTCAAAAGTAGGGGGCTTGCATCTCATAAACAGCCCGTAGTTGCAGCCTCGTGCCACCTCCCGCACAGGCTCCTCTTCCTCTTCCTCCTCATTATCGGAGAAAATCGTTTCAGGCTCCGGTTGCTCCCCCGAGGCCCGGTTTCTCTCCTTCCTCTCTCCCTCCTTCACAGCTTTGATGACTTCGGTCACCACAGACGGTAAGATCGTCTGCATGACCTGATGCACTTCCTCAACAACAGCCTCCTTTACCGAGGCCCTCAAGTTCGCACTCTCATCCCCAGCTTCTGGATGAGGAGTCTCAGGTTCTGCAGGAGCCTCTTTCTCAGCTCTAGGCCTTCCTCTCTTAGGGCGTGGTTCAGCAACAGGGCCATCACGGCCCCCACCCCTAGAAGCTCTAGAAGATCTACCACCAGCCATTCTCTAACACACTGAAAGATTCAAACACCAACACGGTCATTCAAGGAAACAACTCAGTTTATGTCAAGTATAGTAAGTCTCTAATTACAGTGGCCAGTTGTGATTAGCCACTTACAGTACTCTTCATACCCCAAGTATTACCTGTCCTGACTACATCAGTATTCAAATCTACATACAACACATAACATATACCATGCGCACATAAATCCGGTTAACTTTAAGAAAATACCTGATGGCACGCAGCTACTCAGTTTGGCATCCCATTCCCCATTCGTCCCATTCTCAGCTTAAGTTAAGGTTTATTTTAAAAATTTACCCATTTCACTTAAACTTTGGCTCTGATACCAACTTGTAAGGCCCCGTTCCCGGGACGCTTACAGTTGGTCATTCATCGCGCAAAAACATAATTACATTACATTAAGAAATCATTGCAGCGGAAACATTCAAAAATGACATCACGTTTCATTATAATTACTTTTGCCAAATAATACATCATTATCCGGTTACAAAATTATGTTTGCATTACATCACAAAAGTTATATAATTGGATGCCATCCCAAAAGAGCCGAGTAGCCTTGCCGTGCCATCCTCAGCAATCAATTACCTGCCAACTGGAAAATGCAATAAAAGTCAGCGTTGCTGAGTGAGTTCTAGTTTTAATAATAAAACATACTATACTTTCATATAAAAACCATTCGTTACTTTAGCGTGATCACACATCATACGTACGCATAGATAATATCATTATTATCTTCTTCATTCATTCATTCGTTCATTCGTTCCTTTTAACTTACTTGCGCATCGGACATCATCCATACCAATACCATATGCTACACCCTAATTAGTCTCAGCTACCGGGCCGAAGTCAATAAATGAACAGCTAAACGTATGCCACGGTACTGGGGTTAACCGATCAGTCTTAGCTACTGGGCCGAAGTCAATGAATGAATAAGCGTATGCCACAGTACTAATGATAACTGACCAGTCGTAGCCACTGGGCCGAAGTCAATAAATGAACAGCTAAACGTATGCCACAGTACTAAGGGTAAGCGGTAGAGGTTTCACATAATGGTCAATCACAAAGAAGGACCCGTTATCCGATGCATGCAAGACGTGTCATTTCTTTCCACTTTACGTTACATAATACTTCATTTCGTTCGTCATAATACGTAAAGCCATAGGAAAGGTAATCATACATCATAATAAGGAACATATCATACACATTCATCAACATCATACAGGGCAACATCATACATTCATAATATGCATAAACATGCAACATCCTCATCATCATCATCATGCCCTATATGCACTCTAAGGCCATAACCATACTCTTACATGCTCTTACGGTTTACCTTACGTCCAAACTTACATCTGCACCTTTCCCCGAAGGCCAAAAGTTAAACTACTCATTCATTCGAGTGCAACAGCCCTATTCGGGCGTATGGACACCCTTCAGTCGCATGGCCTCCATGCGACTGAACATCATGCGACTGGACCCATGCGGATGGTCATCTATGCGAATGAACATCCAATCATGCGTATGGACCTTGTGCGAATGGGATTACTGCGAATGGGCACCTATGCGACTAACCTCATGCGAATGACTCATGCGACTAAGCATCTATGCGACTGAACCCTCAGTCGCACATCCCTCATGCGAATGGACTCCCAGTCGTGCGACTGAACCCCAATCGTGCGAATGACCTTCAATCGCCCTCATTCGGCCGTATGGCCTTCATTCGGTCGCCTAGCCCTAGCTGATGCAGAATGGAGTTCATCCCGAACCCAATCTGCCATTTTCGGCCTCCAAGCTCATCCAAACCCATTCTAAGCCTAAATCAACCCTCCTGGACCTTAGGAATGCATACCTTAACCCCATACAAGCGCACCCAAGCCCGAAAACATACTCTAAACACGTCATACACATCACACCCAAATGGGTCAAACACACACACACATAAAAACGGGTTTTGAACATTTCCAGCCCCAAAATCAGTTGAAAACGAGTAAAAGTGGGGTCCTAGAACTCACACATCGAGCACAAAGACAAGAGCTTCGATTTGGCTTGCTACTCGACGGATTTGGACACCCGAATCACCCGAAACACCACTTTTCTCCCTTTTTCTCTTCTTTCTCTCTTCTCTTCCTCTCAAATCTGAAAATATGTGAAGTGTGGGGAGAGTGGGCTGCCCTCTCCCTACACATATCACCACATTACCCAACTTTTCTTCGTTGGCGAGTTTGGTCCCTCGACTTTGGACTTTATTTCTTTTCTTTCTCACCGGCTTCAAAATAATAAATTTCCGGGTGTTACAAGTCCACCCCCCTTAAATAGGTTTCGTCCCCGAAACCTGTTATTCTTCGAACAAACGTGGATAATGTTGTTCTCAATTCTTCCTCAGTCTCCACGTCGACTCGGATCCCTTCCTGTGCTTCCACTGTACCCGCACAAGAGGAACCACTTTATTCTTAGCCTTTTCTCCTTTCGGTCGATGATTGCCACTGGTTGCTCCACATAATTGAGCCGTTATCTACTTCGATGTCTTCCAATGGGACAATCATATCTTCATCTGCTAAGCACTTCCTTAGATGAGATACATGGAATGTTGGGTGAATTCCACTTAGCTCATCCGGTAACTCCAGTCTATAGGCCACCTCTCCTACTCGAGCAATGATTCGGAAAGGGCCTATATACCTTGGGCTCAACTTGCCCCGCTTTCGGAAGCGAATGATACCCTTCCAAGGTGAGACCTTCAGCATAACCGGTCCCCCACTGGCTGGAACTCAATCGGCCTGCGCCTTTTATCAGCATACGACTTTTGTCTGTCTTTGGCTGCCTTCATGAAGGCTTTGATCTTCTCAAGCTTCTCAGTCGTAGCCTCGATTACCTCAACGCTCCCCAATTCCTTCTGACCAATATCACCCCAACAACGGGTGTTCTGCATCTCCTACCGTATAGCATCTCATATGGAGGCATGCCAATGCTGGCGTGATAACTGTTGTTGTATGAGAATTCAGCTAACGGTAGGTGGTCATCCCAACTTCCACCAAAATCAATCACACATGCCCGAAGCATGTCTTCCAGTGTCTGGATGGTCCTTTCGGACTGACCATCAGTATGGGGATGATAAGCCGTGCTAATATGTAACCTCGTCCCCATAGCATCATGGAACTTCTTCCAGAATTTAGATGTAAACCGGGTGTCGCGGTCCGACACAATAGACACCGGCACACCATGACGAGTCACAATCTCCTTGATGAACAGATCGGCCAACCTTTCAGATGAATATGTCTCGCGGATCGGCAGGAAGTGAGCACTCTTCGTCAAACGATCAACTATCACCCATATGGCATCATACCCTTTCGGGGTACGCGGCAGCTTTGTAATGAAATCCATGGTGATGTGCTCCCACTTCCATTCCGGTATATCCAAAGGTTGTATCTTCCCATACGGCTTTTGATGCTCGGCCTTCACCTGTAAGCAAGTAAGGCACTTACTCATACTCCACCACATCTCGCTTCATGCCCGGCCACCAATAATCTTTCTTCATATCATGATACAATTTCGTGGCACCAGGATGAATAGAGTACCGAGTCTTGTGAGCTTCATCCATTATCTTCACCCGTAGATCCCCCAAAACGAGGAATCCACACACGATGAAAGGTTCTAACACCGAGTGTGTTTTCACCCAGTTCTCCAACCAGACCTCTCATTCTTTCAGAGTTAAGATGATCTTCTTTCAATGCCTCATCTTGAAACTCTTTAACCTGCTTCATCACATCGGAGGTCATGATCAACTGATAGGCTTTCACCCGAATCGGCTCGGGCCTCTCTTTTCGGCTAAGGGCATCAGCCACCACGTTGGCCTTGCCCGGATGGTAGTGGATCTCACAATCATAATCCTTTATAAGTTCCAACCACCGTCTCTGCCTCATGTTCAAATCCTTCTGCTCAAAGAAGTACTTCAGACTCTTGTGGTTAGTGAATATGGTGCACTTCGTCCCGTAGAGGTAGTGCCTCCAAATTTTTAATGCAAAGACCACGGCTGCCAGCTCCAAGTCATGAGTAGGGTAATTGACCTCATGAACCTTCAACTGTCGGGATGCATAGGCTATAACCTTTCCTCTCTGCATTAACACACACCCCAACCCCGAGTAAGAAGCATCGGAGTAAACCACCATATCTTCGCTTCCATCGGGTAACGACAGAACAGGAGCTTGAGTCAATCTCGCCTTCAATTCTTCAAACGCCTCCTCTTGAGCTTGACCCCATACAAACTTCACATCTTTTCGGGTCAACTTGGTTAGTGGAGAAGCAATCTTGGAGAAGTCTTGGATGAACCTTCTATAGTAACCCGCCAAACAAACCAAGAAGCTACGAATCTCGGATGGCGTCTTTGGCGACTTCCATTGCATAACCGCCTCCACTTTTGCCGGGTCCACCATAATCCCATCGGGATTCACCACGTGACCCAAGAACTGAACTTCGCGCAACCAGAACGCGCACTTGGAGAATTTTGCATACAACTTCTCCCTCCTCAGCGTCTCTAGAACCTCCCGAATGTGTCCGGCATGCTCTGCTTCGCTCCTCGAGTAAATCAGGATATCATCAATAAACACGATCACTGATTTATCCAACATAGGCCGACACACACGGTTCATCAAATCCATAAAAGCAGCTGGCGCGTTGGTCAAGCCAAAAGACATGACAAGAAACTCGTAGTGACCATAGCGCGTACGGAAAGCTGTTTTAGGAATATCTTGCTCCTTCACCTTTAACTGATGGTAACCAGATCGAAGATCTATCCTCGAAAACCAACTGGCACCCTGGAGCTGATCGAACAAATCATCTATCCTCGGTAAGGGGTATCGGTTCTTCACTGTCAACTTGTTTAGCTCGCGGTAGTCGATGCACATCCTCATACTACCGTCCTTCTTCTTTACAAACAGGACCGGAGCACCCCAAGGAGAGATACTCGGTCTAATGAACCTCTTATCAAGCAGTTCTTGCAACTGCTCCATCAATTCTTTCATCTCGGTCGGAGCCAACCGATACGGTGCCTTGGCGACAGGATGGGCACCCGGTATCAGATCAATCTGAAACTCGATCTCTCTGTCAGGTGGCACTCCTGATAAATCTTCTGGAAACACATCTGGAAAGTCACACACAACCGGTACATCGGCTAGTTGTGGTGTTGGCGTATCCACATCCTTTACATAGGCCAAGTAGGCACTACATCCACGCCTCATACACTTTCCCGCCACCGCCATCGAGATCACTTTCGGAATCGTAGTAACCCGATCACCATACACTGTCACTGAACTACCGTCAGGCGCCAACAACCGAATCATCTTCTTGCGACACACAATGTTCGCCTCGAAGTCTGCTAACCAATCCATCCCAAGAACCAAGTCAAAACCACCTAAGGTCATCACAAACGGTCTAACAAGAAACTTATGGCCCTCGAGTTCCACATCACAGTTCTCTATCATCACAGAAATCCTGGTAGACTTACCTATGGCAGTTTCTACGTCGAAGGGCGCATCAACACATCTACTACTAACAGGCAGCTTAGCACAGAAAGCAGCAGAAATAAAACTTTTACTCGCACCAGAATCAAATAACACAGAAGCTGAAGTTTGGTTCACCAGAAACGTACCGGACACAACGTCAGGGTCCATCCTAGCCTCCTCCTGTGTCATGGTGAATGCCCTGGCGCTTGCCCTTGGTCCATCACCTCCCGTCCTCTTCGCCCCTGAACTCTCAGCCCTCGGCTTCTTGCAATCCCTGCTCATATGACCAATTTCCCCACAGTTAAAACATTTGCCCGTCAGGCAATCCTTCGCCATATGCCCCGTCTTCCCACACTTGAAGCACACGTTCAAACCCAGCCTGCATTCTCCCGCATGCTCCTTTCCACACTTACCACATCTCCTCGACCCTGCTCCCGGTGTGGCCACGCGGCGATCATCCACCCGTGCCTTCTTTCCACTTTACATTACATAATACTTCATTTCGTTCGTCATAATACGTAAAGCCATAGGAAAGGTAATCATACATCATAATAAGGAACATATCATACACATTCATCAACATCATACAGGGCAACATCATACATTCATAATATGCATAAACATGCAACCATCCTCATCATCATCATCATCATGCCCTATATGCACTCTAAGGCCATAACCATACTCTTACATGCTCTTACGGTTTTCCTTACGTCCAAACTTACATCTGCACCTTCCCCGAAGGCCAAAGTTAAACTACTCATTCATTCGAGTGCAACAGCCCTATTCAGGCGTATGGACACCCTCAGTCGCATGGCCTCCATGCGACTGAACATCATGCGACTGGACCCATGCGGATGGTCATCTATGCGAATGAACATCCAATCGTGCGTATGGACCTCGTACGAATGGCGATTACTGCGAATGGGCACCTATGGAACCTAACCTCTGCGACTAAACTCATGCGAATGAACTCATGGACTAAGCATCTATGCGACTGAACCCTCAGTCGCACATCCCTCATGCGAATGGACTCCCAGTCGTGCGACTGAACCCCCAATCGTGCGAATGACCTTCAATCGCCCCTCATTCGGCCGTATGGCCTCCATTCATTCGGCCCTAGCCCTAGCTGATGCAGAATGGAGTTCATCCCGACCCAATCTGCCATTTTCGGCCTCCAAGCTCATCCAAACCATTCTAAGCCTAAATCAACCCTCCTGGACCTTAGGAATGCATACCTTAACCCCATACAAGCGCACCCAAGCCCGAAAAACATACTCTAAACACGTCATACACATCACACCCAAATGGGTCAAACACACACACATAAAAACGGGTTTTGAACACTTTCAGCCCCAAAATCAGTTGAAAACGAGTAAAAGTGGGGTCCTAGAACTCACCCATATCGAGCACAAAGACAAGAGCTTCGATTTGGCTTGCTACTCGACGGATTTGGACACCCGAATCACCCGAAACACCACTTTTCTCCCTTTTCTCTTCTTTCTCTCTTCTCTTCCTCTCAAATCTGAAATATGTGAAGTGTGGGGAGAGTGGGCTGCCCTCTCCCTACACATATCACCACCTTACCCCACTTTTCTTCGTGGCGAGTTTGGTCCTCGACTTTTGGACTTTATTTCTTTTCTTTCTTCACCGGCTTCAAAATAATAAATTTCCGGGTGTTACATCATCAAACGGGCCCGGGGGTAACATTCATTAAGTTTCACTTTTTATTAATATCATCTTCCTCTTTAATATATATAATAACCTATTAAGTACACAACATGTCAAGTACTAATCATCATACAACATAACCGACCCTCCGCGGGACAGCGGGGTTTCAGGGGCGGCAGCCCCTGACAGCAGGGTCCTAGGGGCAGCAGCCCCTAGTGGGGTCCAAGGGGCAACGCCCCTGGCTAGGGCCGGGCTGCCAGGTCAGCGCGAAAAATTTTTATATTTAAACATTTATATAGCATATTTACTTATAGAAAAATCGTTCTTCCTGTTAAAATCCCTTAAAATCTTGGTCATTTAAAAACGTATATTTAGCATGCATAATAGCCCCAAAACATGGAAAACTTATAAATAGGGGGATCTAGAACTCACCTGGATACCGAGACCAACTTCAAAACTAAGCTTACAAGGCTAGGATCCTCTACACAGCCTGCAGATAAGCTGACACTTAAAGGGGTTAATTTCTACCTAAATTTGCTGCTAATTTCGCTGCAAGATCAGCAATTTCGCAGCCTAGATTCGCCAACACTTTCGCTGCTAGTTTCACCAGCAGTTTCGCTGCTAGTTTCGCTGGCAGTTTCGCTGGCATCTTCGCTGCCAGTTTCACTACCAGTTTCGCCCAACTTTCGTTGGAAAACCATGTCTGGGAAACTACCTGCGAAACTATAGTTTCGCAGGAAGATTCACAGTTTCATTGGACGAATACCTAATTTCGCTGGATGAACACCCAGTTTCGCAGAACGGGCTGAAAATTACGAATCAACCCACTTTTGACCCAAAACTTCAATATTTTACATCCCAAACCTTGGTTTATCACCCAATAAGCTATATCTAAGCTTCTTACATGTTTTCTTACACAAAAACGTGAGTTTTGAGCGAATCTTTGCCACTTTCAAAAACCCCAAACCCTAGAATCCGGGTTTACATCAAAAGAAACGATTAGATGATGTTTCTTACCTGGATTCTTGGCGTTTTCTTGTTGTTTGGATGCTCACGAACACCGATCTTCAATCCCGAGACCAACCGAGCCTTGAATCTTTAATTCTCTCTACTTTCTCTCTCTACTCTCTCTCTAGAACTAGAGTGTTGAGTTGCAAATGAGAGCTGCTCAAGCTGATCCGTTTATATATACTGGGCGTTCCCGGGACCTTAAACTCGCAAAACACATATCCCGAAGTGTTAACTCGGTCTATAACCCATATCCATCTTATTTCCATTAAATGATCTCGTCTAAGCCCATTACTATTATTTGGCTCGCTTAGACATTATTCGGGGCGTTACAAGTCCACCCCCTTATTTAGGTTTCGTCCTCGAAACCTGCTAGTCATTGAATAGTTAAGGGTAATGCTACCTCATCTCCTCCTTAAATTCCCAAGTGGACTTTGATCCCTTCCTGTGTTTCCACTGTACACGTACTAAGGGAACCACCTTATTCCTTAGCCTATTCCCTTTGCGATCGATGATCGTCATCCTTAGCCTATTCCCTTTGCGATCGATGATCGTCACTGGTTGCTCCACATAATTGAGCCGTTCATCCACTTCAATATCCTCCAATGGCACCACCATATCCTCCTCGGCTAAGCACTTTCTTAAGTGAGATACATGGAATGTCGGATGAATTCCACTTAACTCACTGGGCAATTCCAACCTATAGGCCACCTCTCCTACTCGAGCAATAATTCAGAAAGGCCCTATGTATCTTGGGCTCAACTTGCCCCGCTTCCTAAACCGAATGATTCCTTTCCAAGGTGAGACTTTTATCATAACTCTATCACCCACCTGGAACTCAACCCGTCTACGTCATTTATCGACGTACAACTTTTGCCTATCTTTAGTTGCCTTCATAAAGGCTTTGATCCTTTCTAGCTTCTCAGTCGTAGCCTCAACCACCTCGACGCTCCCTAACTCTTTATGTCCAATGTGTCACACCCCCGCTAAAAGCGGAAACACGGGGATGTAACGAGATCGGGATCGTCATAACACATGGTAAGCGATAGAGATGCAATATAATAAATGATGACAAGCGTGTCATGACGACACCCGACAACAAGGGGACTTGTGTCGTGTTTAGTCAATATTCACGACAACATAGCCATAAGCACAAACATGATAAACGATTCACATAATCACATAAAGATGAAATTGTAATATGATTTCCCACAACCCAGGAACAAGTTTCAAAAGATTGTAACTGTTTACACAGACTACACATTGTTCAAAAGAGTTGTTTGCCAAAACATGTTTAGTCCCAAAAATGCATCCTAGGGTCTCCACTAAGGCAGCACACCTAGATCCTCAGTTTGCATGATCACCTGAAAAGATATGCTCAAAACGGTCAACAAAATTGTTGGTGAGCTCGCAGGTTTAGGTAATAAATAAGTAAGTGATGCTGTATGATAAATGATGTGGAATACCGTGAATACAGTTATATAAACAAGTAAAATCACATGACAATGAGCTTTGCAACCAAACCTAGCGACGTACATGAAGATATTGTCGGCATATATTCACCCAAGGGCCCGTTCCTGGCCACTGATGGTACCAACTAGTATACCATCAAACAAGGGTGGGGGTGTCAACCCAGTAGTACTACCACACTGGAATTAAATAGTTGCAAAGATAGCACCACACAGCAGACCCGAGCATGTATCAGATAAGTACTTGTAAAATAGTATCACGTTGATTCCTTGTATGTAAAATGTAAGTAAGTTGTACAGCATAGAAAATGGGTGAGCATACTTTTCCCCCAAGTTGTAAATGATTGAAATTTTGTATAAGCGTAAAAAGGGGCCACGAAACTCACTTGTTAAGTGGTAAGTATGTAAGATCAAAGTTCCCAAATGTCGTATGAAATGAACGGTCAAACACCTATTGACAGTTATTGTTAAGCATTAATGATATGAAATCAGCGAATAATAATGATCGGTCGGTTCAGGTAGTATCGGCTGGGTCGCGTGTAACTCACATAACAGACACACGTACTAGACCTTATGTAGATCCAAGTACTAGACATTGTCGCCATTGTTGATGATATTTGAGTAAAGTTTCATTGTTATTGAAGAAGTATTAGATAAATGTCTGTAGTTATAAGTCGGTTGATAGTTGTAAAACGTTAGTTTGATTTGATTTAAATAGTATTTATGGCCTTTTTAGCATTGACTTTAATCTTTGTGGCCGAACAATGGCAACTGTGTTAATGTTACCTCAACATCACAAAATCATATTTGATTAGATTGGTTCACAAATGTATTTACAATACAACAAAATCAAAACTTTATAGCATTGTAGGTTGTTATTGAAAGCAAAAAACTATGGACACGAGAACTACTGATGTTTAATGTTTTTGTATAACTAGTTCCTTTCCTGTTTATTTAGTTAAGCATTTTTGAGTACTTTCATGCACCAATTTGTAGTTGCACAATTTTGATTAAAATACAAGTAAATCTTATTTACATGGTCGTGTTAACTTGATTTTGCTTTCTTTTTCATCAACCACACATCATGTTTTTGTATGATTTATGATTACTTTCATCACGTTAGTTTAATTTGTTTCTCGATTGTTATGGAGTGAATATGAATAGTTTCTTGATCCTTCGCACCTATTTCTTTGCATAGATCGTTAAAAAAGTATTACCCGGATCCATAAATGTCATTTTGGTTGATTTGATGGACTGTTGAGGGAAGTCTGTCGAAGTGTGTTGTGAATTGTTATCGATGCGTTCTGCACGGGAGTTGATTGATTTCAAAGGGCATTCATGTGGTTTAGTGTTTGATTTTGGTTTTGATTTAAATTATAAATCCTACGTTTTGTTTGTGATTGATTAGTGTGATTACAATGATGACAAGAATCATATTTGATTAGATTGGTTCACAAGTGTGTTTACAAGACAACAGAATCAAAACTCCATAGCATTGTAGGTTGTTATTGAAAGCAAAAAACTATGGACACGAGAACTAGTGCTGTTTAATGTTTTTGTATAACTAGTTCTTTTCATGTTTATTTAGTAAAGCATTCGTGAGTACTTTGATGCACCAATTTGTAGTTGCTTAGTTTTGATTAAAATACAAGTAAATTTTATTTACATGGTCGTGTTAACTTGATTTGTTTTCTTTTTCATCGACCACATATCATGTTTTAGCATGATTTATGATTACTTTCATCTCGTTAGTTTAATTTGATTCTCGATTGTAATGGAGTGAATACGAATAGTTTCTCGATCCTTCGCACCTATTTCTTTGAATAGATTGTTAAAAAGGTATTTTTCAGATCCATAAATGTCATTTTGACTGATTTGTGGATTGTTTAGGCAAGAGTATTCGAAGTGGGTTGTGAATTGCTATCGATGAGTTTTGCGCGGGAGTTGATTGATTTCAAAGGCCTTCCATGTGGTTTTGTGTTTGATTTTTGTTTTGATTTAAGCAATAGATCCTACATTCTGTTTGTGATTGATTAGTGTGATTGCAATGATGAATATAATCATATTTGATTAGATTGGTTCACAAGTGTGTTTACAAAACAAGAGAATCAATACTCCAAAGCATTGTAGGTTGTTATTGAAAACAAAAAACTATAGACACGAGAACTACTAATGTTTAGTGTTGTTGTATATCTAGTTCTTTCCCGTTTATTTAGTTAAGCCTTCGTGAGTACTTTGATGCACCAATTTTATGTTGCACAAGTTTGATTAAAATAAAGTAAATCTTATTTACGTGTTCGTGTTAACTTGATTTGCTTTTATTTATCATCGACCACACATCATGTTTCTGTATGATTTATGATTACTTTCATCTCGTTAGTGTAATTTGATTCTCGATTGTTATGGAGTGAATACGAATAGTTTCTTGATCCTTTGCACCTATTTCTTTGCATAGATTGTTAAAAAGGCGTTTTCTGGATCCATAAATTCATTTTGATTGATTTGATGGATTGTTATGGCAAGAGTGTTCTAAGTGGGTTGTGAATTGCTATCTATGAATTTTGCGCAGGGGTTGATTGATTTCAAAGGCCTTTCATGTGGTTTTGTGTTTGATTTTGGTTTTGATTTAACCAATAAATCCTACATTCTGTTTGGGATTGATTAGTGTGAATGCAATGATGAATATAATCATATTTGATTTGATTGGTTTACAAGTGTGTTTTCAAGATAATATAATCAAAACTCCATAGCATTGTAGGTTGTTATGGAAAGCAAAAAACTTTGCATGTGAGAACTATTGTTGTTTAAGTTTTTTGAATAACAAGTTCCTTTCCCGTTCATTTACTTAAGCATTCATGAGTACATTGACGCACCAATTTGAAGTTGCACAATTTTGATTAAAACACAAGTAAATCTTATTTACATGGTCGTGTTAACTTGATTTGCTTTCTTTTTCATCGACCACACATAAATTCTATGTTCTTTTTGTGATTGATTAGTGTGATTGCAATGATGACTATAATCATATGATTAGATTGGTTCACAATGTGTTTCAAGACAACAGAATCAAAACTTTATAGCATTGTAGGTTGTTATTGAAAGCAAAAAACTATGGACACGAGAACTACTATTGTTTAATGTTTTTGTATAACTAGTTCCTTTCCTGTTTGTTTAGTTAAGCATTTGTGAGTACTTTGATGCACCAATTTGTAGTTGCACAATTTTGATTAAAATACAAGTAAATCTTTTTTACATGGTCGTGTTAACTTGATTTTGCTTTCTTTTTCATCGACCACACATTATGTTTTTGTATGATTTATGATTACTTTCATCACGTTAGTTTATTTGGTTCTCCATTGTTATGGAGTGAATATGAATAGTTTCTTGATCCTTCGCACCTATTTCTTTACATATATTGTTAAAAAAGTATTATCCGGATCCATAAATGTCATTTTGATTGATTTGATGGACTGTTGAGGGAAGATTGTTCGAAGTGGGTTGTGAATTGTTATCGATGCGTTTTGCGCGGGAGTTGATTGATTTCAAAGGGCATTCATGTGGTTTAGTGTTTGATTTTGGCTTTGATTTAACTTATAAAACCTACGTTTTGTTTGTGATTGATTAGTGTGATTGCAATGATGACTAGAATCATATTTGATTAGATTGGTTCACAAGTGTGTTTACAAGATAACAAAATCAAAACTCCATAGCATTGTAGGTTGTTATTGAAAGCAAAAACTATGGACACGAGAACTAGTGTGTTTTGTTTTTTTTTTGTTTAACTAGTTCTTTTCATGTTTATTTAGTAAAACATTCGTGAGTACTTTGATGCACCAATTTGTAGTTGCTTAGTTTTGATTAAATACAAGTAAATCTTATTAGATGGTTGTGTTAACTTGATTTGCTTTCTTTTTCATCAACCACACATCATGTTTTTGTATGATTTATGATTACTTTCATCACGTTAGTTTAATTTGACTCTTGATTGTTATGGAGTGAATATGAATAGTTTCTTGATCCTTCGCACCTATTTCTTTGCATAGATTGTTAAAAAAGTATTATCCGGATCCATAAATGTCATTTTGATTGATTTAATGGATTGTTGAGGGAAGAGTGTTCGAAGTGGGTTGTGAATTCTTATCGATGCGTTTTGCACGGGAGTTGATTGATTTCAAAGGGCATTCATGTGGTTTAGCGTTTGATTTTGGTATTGATTTAAATTATAAATCCTATGTTCTGTTTGTGATTGATTAGTGTGATTACAATGATGACTAGAATCATATTTGATTAGATTGGTTCACAAGTGTGTTTACAAGACAACAGAATCAAAAATCCATAGCATTATAGGTTGTTATTGAAAGCAAAAAACTATGGACACAAGAACTAGTGTTGTTTAATGTTTTTGTAAAGCATTCGTGAGTACTTTGATGCACCAATTTGTAGTTGCTTAGTTTTGATTAAAATACAAGTAAATTTTATTTACATGGTCGTGTTAACTTGATTTGCTTTCTTTTTCATCGACCACATATCATGTTTTTGTATGACTTATGATTACTTTCATCTCATTAGTTTAATTTGATTCTCGATTGTAATGGAGTGAATACGAATAGTTTCTCGATCCTTCGCACCTATTTCTTTGCATAGATTGTTAAAAAGGTATTTTTCAAATCCATAAATGTCATTTTGACTGATTTGTGGATTGTTGAGGCAAGAGTATTCGAAGTGGGTTGTGAATTGCTATCGATGAGTTTTGCGCGGGAGTTGATTGATTTCAAAGGCCTTTCATGTGGTTTTGTGTTTGATTTTTGTTTTGATTTAAGCAATAGATCCTACATTCTGTTTGTGATTGATTAGTGTGATTGCAATGATGAATATAATCATATTTGATTAGATTGGTTCACAAGTGTGTTTACAAAACAAGAGAATCAATACTCCATAGCATTGTAGGTTGTTATTGAAAGCAAAAAACTATAGACACGAGAACTACTAATGTATAGTGTTGTTGTATAACTAGTTCCTTTCCCGTTTATTTAGTTAAGCCTTCGTGAGTACTTTGATGCACCAATTTTATGTTGCACAAGTTTGATTAAAATAAAGTAAATCTTATTTACGTGGTCGTGTTAACTTGATTTGCTTTTATTTATCATCGACCACACATCATGTTTCTGTATGATTTATGATTACTTTCATCTCGTTAGTGTAATTTGATTCTCGATTGTTATGGAGTGAATACGAATAGTTTCTTGATCCTTTGCACCTATTTCTTTGCATAGATTGTTAAAAAGGCGTTTTCTGGATCCATAAATTCATTTTGATTGATTTGATGGATTGTTGTGGCAAGAGTGTCCTAAGTGGGTTGTGAATTGCTATCTATGAGTTTTGCGCAGGGGTTGATTGATTTCAAAGGCCTTTCATGTGGTTTTGTGTTTGATTTTGGTTTTGATTTAACCAATAAATCCTACATTCTGTTTGGGATTGATTAGTGTGAATGCAATGATGAATATAATCATATTTGATTTGATTGGTTTACAAGTGTGTTTTCAAGATAATATAATCAAAACTCCATAGCATTGTAGGTTGTTATGGAAAGCAAAAAACTTTGCATGTGAGAACTACTGGTTTAAGTTTTTTGAATAACAAGTTCCTTTCCCGTTCATTTACTTAAGCATTCATGAGTACATTGACGCACCAATTTGAAGTTGCACAATTTTGATTAAAACACAAGTAAATCTTATTTACATGGTCGTGTTAACTTGATTTGCTTTCTTTTTCATCGACCACACATAAATTCTATGTCCTTTTTGTGATTGATTAGTGTGATTGCAATGATGACTATAATCATATATGATTAGATTGGTTCACAAATGTGTTTACAAGACAACAGAATCAAAACTTTATAGCATTGTAGGTTGTTATTGAAAGCAAAAAACTATGGACACGAGAACTACTATTGTTTAATGTTTTTGTATAACTAGTTCCTTTCCTGTTTGTTTAGTTAAGCATTTGTGAGTACTTTGATGCACCAATTTGTAGTTGCACAATTTTGATTAAAATACAAGTAAATCTTTTTTACATGGTCGTGTTAACTTGATTTTGCTTTCTTTTTCATCGACCACACATTATGTTTTTGTATGATTTATGATTACTTTCATCACGTTAGTTTAATTTGGTTCTCCATTGTTATGGAGTGAATATGAATAGTTTCTTGATCCTTCGCACCTATTTCTTTACATATATTGTTAAAAAAGTATTATCCGGATCCATAAATGTCATTTTGATTGATTTGATGGACTGTTGAGGGAAGATTGTTCGAAGTGGGTTGTGAATTGTTATCGATGCGTTTTGCGCGGGAGTTGATTGATTTCAAAGGGCATTCATGTGGTTTAGTGTTTGATTTTGGCTTTGATTTAACTTATAAAACCTACGTTCTGTTTGTGATTGATTAGTGTGATTGCAATGATGACTAGAATCATATTTGATTAGATTGGTTCACAAGTGTGTTTACAAGATAACAAAATCAAAACTCCATAGCATTGTAGGTTGTTATTGAAAGCAAAAAACTATGGACACGAGAACTAGTGTTGTTTAATGTTTTTGTTTAACTAGTTCTTTTCATGTTTATTTAGTAAAACATTCGTGAGTACTTTGATGCACCAATTTGTAGTTGCTTAGTTTTGATTAAATACAAGTAAATCTTATTTAGATGGTTGTGTTAACTTGATTTGCTTTCTTTTTCATCAACCACACATCATGTTTTTGTATGATTTATGATTACTTTCATCACGTTAGTTTAATTTGATTCTTGATTGTTATGGAGTGAATATGAATAGTTTCTTGATCCTTCGCACCTATTTCTTTGCATAGATTGTTAAAAAAGTATTATCCGGATCCATAAATGTCATTTTGATTGATTTGATGGACTGTTGAGGGAAGAGTGTTCGAAGTGGGTTGTGAATTCTTATCGATGCATTTTGCACGGGAGTTGATTGATTTCAAAGGGCATTCATGTGGTTTAGCGTTTGATTTTGGTTTTGATTTAAAAAATTAATCCTACGTTCTGTTTGTGATTGATTAGTGTGATTACAATGATGACTAGAATCATATTTGATTAGATTGGTTCACAAGTGTGTTTACAAGACAACAGAATCAAAACTCCATAGCATTGTAGGTTGTTATTGAAAGCAAAAAACTATGGGCACAAGAACTAGTGTTGTTTAATGTTTTTGTAAAGCATTCGTGAGTACTTTGATGCACCAATTTGTAGTTGCTTAGTTTTGATTAAAATACAAGTAAATCTTATTTACATGGTCGTGTTAACTTGATTTGCTTTCTTTTTCATCGACCACACATCATGTTTTTGTATGATTTATGATTACTTTCATCTCGTTAGTTTAATTTGATTCTCGATTCTAATGGAGTGAATACGAATAGTTTCTCGATCCTTCGCACCTATTTCTTTGCATAGATTGTTAAAAAGGTATTTTTCGGATCCACAAATGTCATTTTGATTGATTTGATGGATTGTTGAGGCAAGAGTATTCGAAGTGGGTTGTGAATTGCTATCGATGAGTTTTGCGCGGGAGTTGATTGATTTCAAAGGCCATTCATGTGGTTTTGTGTTCGATTTTTGTTTTGATTTAAGCAATAGATCCTACATTATGTTTGTGATTGATTAGTGTGATTGTAATGATGAATATAATCATATTTGATTAGATTGGTTCACAAGTGTGTTTAAAAAACAAGAGAACCAAAACTCCATAGCATTGTAGGTTGTTATTGAAAGCAAAAAACTATGAACACGAGAACTACTATTGTTTAGTGTTGTTGTATAACTAGTTCCTTTCCCGTTTATTTAGTTAAGCATTCGTGAGTACTT
Organism: Flaveria ramosissima; assembly: GCA_025215565.1. Taxonomy (NCBI): domain Eukaryota; kingdom Viridiplantae; phylum Streptophyta; class Magnoliopsida; order Asterales; family Asteraceae; genus Flaveria; species Flaveria ramosissima. The sequence continues at coordinate 28,861,657 of CM046031.1, forward strand.
TGATGCACCGATTTTAAGTTCCACATGTTTGATTAAAATAAATTAAATCTTATTTACATGGTCGTGTTAACTTGATTTGCTTTTATTCATCATCGACCACACGTCATGTTTCTGTATGATTTATGATTACTTTCATCTCGTTAGTGTAATTTGATTCTCGATTGTTATGGAGTGAATACGAATAGTTTCTTGATCCTTCGCACCTATTTCTTTGCATATATTGTTAAAAAGGCATTTTCTGGATCCATAAATGTCATTTTGATTGATTTGATGGATTGTTGAGGCAAGAGTGTTCTAAGTGGGTTGTGAATTGCTATCGATGAGTTTTGCGCCGGGGTTGATTGATTTCAAAGGCCATTCACGTGGTTTTGTGTTTGATTTTGGTTTTGATTTAAGCAATAAATCCTACGTTTGTTTGTGATTGATTAGTGTGATTGCAATGATGAATATAATCATATTTGATTTTATTGGTTCAGTAGTGTGATTACAAGACAAGATAATCAAAACTCCATAGCATTGTTGGTTGTTATGGAAAGCAAAAAACTATGCACGTGAGAACTACTTTGTTTAAGTTTTTTGAATAACAAGTTCATTTCCCGTACATTTACTTAAGCATTCATGAGTACATTGACGCACCAATTTGTAGTTGCGCAATTTTGATTAAAACACAAGTAAATCTTATTTACATGGTCGTGTTAACTTGATTTGCTTTCTTTTTCATCGACCACACATAAATTCTATGTTATTTTTGTGATTGATTAGTGTGATTGCAATGATGACTATAATCATATTTGATTAGATTGGTTCACAAGTGTGCTTACAAGACAACAGAATCAAAACTTTATAGCATTGTAGGTTGTTACTGAAAGCAAAAAACTATGGACACAAGAACTACTGTTGTTTAATGTTTTTGTATAACTAGTTCCTTTCCTGTTTATTTAGTTAAGCATTTATGAGTACTTTGATGCACCAATTTGTAGTTGCACAATTTTGATTAAAATACAAGTAAATCTTATTTACATGGTTGTGTTAACTTGATTTTACTTTCTTTTTCATCGACCACACATCATGTTTCTTTATGATTTATGATTACTTTCATCCCGTTAGTTTAATTTGATTCTCGATTGTTATGGAGTGAATATGAATTGTTTCTTGATCCTTCTGTGACATCCGTCACCTTAAGGTCTGTCAATTAACGAGGCTTTCCGTTAACTATTCTTCGATCAATCATCCCTCATCTTTATTAACTCTTTATGTGGATATCATGCTTGCTTTATCATCACTGTGCTTGTGCTTTTATTGTGAATGTGTGTTATCTTTAAAAACTTTTAAAACTTTCAACATCGTAACCGCCAAATATATTATTTTTATATAAAATTAATGTCACAAATAAAACCATTTTTAAGTTATAAATATCATTAAATACATTTTTATAATTAATATGATTAACCTAATAAAGTCGTTTTTCGACCGAAACAAATTTGGGAAACTCCGGGGGTTAAGTGCAGGGACTAAATTTGACATTTTGCAAACTTGGAATGGGTATAAATAGCCCCATTTTTCCAGCCCTAGCTCATTCACTTCTTCTTCATCTTCTTCATCCTCTCCTTCACCATTTTCTTCATTCTAGCACCAAATCCGACCCGCTTGGTCTTGTTTTCGTTGTCTAGACTTCATCTACAACCTAGTCTACTCCATTCTAGCAGGTAGACGACTTTGGTTGTCCCTTTTCTTGCTTATTCACGGCTGTCCATTCTAGGATTTCGGGTGTTCGGGTTCAACCCGAACACATGAGGTCGTGTGGGTGCGTATGAGGTCTTTTTGCGTGTGCTTCTTGTTTGTGTATGTGTGTAGAGTGTTTCTGGAAGTCCTTGTTGTGTAAAGCTCGTGCTCGGAGCAGCCGAAGGCTGCTCAGCCCCGTCAACAGTCGCGATTCTACTGTCCAAGCGACTGGGTCTGTCATGCGATTGAGTCGTGCGACTGAGCCATGCGTCTGAGTCAATCGTGCGACTGAGTTGTGCGACTGGGTGTGTCGTGCGACTGAGTCGTGCGACTGTGTGTATGTGTGCGAATGAGTCATGCGTGCGAATGAATGTGTGCGATTGAGTCAGGTGACCGAATGAATGTATGCGATTGTGCGTGTATCGCACGACTGGAGTCCAATCGCACGAATGAAGGTTCAATCGTACGAATGAAGCTGATTCGCACGATTGAAGGTTGATTCGTGCGTATGGAGGTTGAGTCGTGCGATTGAGTGTTACTAAATGTCAGTCATACGAATGAAGGTTCAATCGTACGAATGTAGCTGATTCGCACGATTGAGGGTTGATTCGTGCGAATGGAGTGTTGAGTCGTGCGTCTGGTCCTGTCGTGCGATTGAAGTTGTTGTGTGTGATTTCCTTCGTATGCGTGGTGTGTTATGTCGTGTGATGTTGAGTAACATTAACACGGTTGCCATTGCTCAGCCACAAAGATAAAGTCAACGCTATAAAGCCCACAAATACTATTCAAATCAAATCAATCTAACGTTTACAATTATCAACCAATTGTAACTACTGATATTTATCTAATACTTCTTCAATAACAATGAAACTTTTACACAAATATCATCACCAATGGCGACAATGTCTAGTACTTGGATCTACATAAGATCTAGTACGTGTGTCTGTTTGTGTGTGTTACACGCGACCCAACCGATACAACCCGAACCGACGGAACAATATTGTATGCTTCATTCATATCATTAATGCTTAATAGTAACTGTTAATAGGTGTTTGACCATTCATTGCATATAACATTTGGATACTTTGATCATACATACTTACCACCTAACAAGTAAGTTTCGTGGCCCCTTTTACGCTTATAATAATTCAATCATTTACAACTTGGGGGAAAAGTATGCTCACCCATTTTCAATGCTGTACAATACACTGTTTTACAAGTACTTACCTGATACATGCTTGGGATTGCTGTGTGGTTCTTTCTTTGCAACTATGTAATTCTAGTGTGGGAACCGACGGATAGGTATTGGTAGTACTACTGGGTTTACACCCCACGCTTGTTCGTTGGTATACTAGTTGGTACCATCAGTGGCGAGGAACGGGCCCTTGGGTGAATATATTCCGACAATATCTTTGTGTATGTCACTAGGTTTAGTTGCAAAGCTCATTGTCATGTGATTTTACTTGTTTATATAACTGTATTCACGGTATTCCACATCATTTACTATATCAGCATCACTTACTTATTTATTACTTAAACTTGCGAGCTCACCAACAATTTTGTTGACCATTTTGAGCATATCTTTTTAGGTGATCATGCAAATTGAGGAATCTAGGTGTGCTGCCTAAGTAGAGACCCTAGGATGCATTTTGGGACTAAACATATTTGACAAACAATTATTTTGAACAATGTTGTAGTCTGATTAAACAATTGCAATCTTTTAATACTTGTTCTCGGGTTGTGGGAATGTACATTACAATTTCATCTTTATTTGGTTATGTGAATCATTTATCATGTTTATGCTTATGGCTATGTTGTCGTGAATATTGACTAAACACGACACAAGTCCCCTTGTTGTCGGGTGTCGTCATGACACGCTTGTCATCATTTATTATATTGCATCTCTATATCTTACCATGTGTTATGACGATTCCGATCTCGTTACATCCCTGTGTTTCCGCTTTTAGCGGGGGTGTGACAGATTGGTATCAGAGCCATTGGTTATAGAGAATTAGGCAATACGCTTGACCTTATAACCTAGGAACCTCACGTAGATTTGCATGCCAGGATCTGTATGCATATTATATCTCGTGTATGTGTTCCTCGTTGTTTGATTTGTTTATCTATCTGTCATGTGATCTTTCCACCCTATGAGAGAGCCCTTGTGCTCACTCCTTATGGGATGCTTCTATTGGATCTTCCGTTCCCTCTGCGCGTCGAGTTGGTTTAACAAATCCGGGTATTAAACCCGAAGAGATCTTCACAGATCATGCTATTACGCTTGACCTTGGACATTGAGATTGACCCTGAGGAGGTTATGTCTGAAACCTCGAAAGAGGAAGAGATAGACAACCTCCGCTAGACTAAACGTGATTATATACATGGATTTACAACTGTTGTGATAGACTATTGTTGAGACATTACCAATTCATGGTTTGAGAACTACACGACTTGCATGCGATGTGTGGTGACAATAAGTGTGATGTTAACTTGGGAATACTGGACTTGATGAGTGTTATGGATAATACACTTTGAAATGATTTAAGTGTAAGGTCCCGTTCCCGGAAAGCCTCACAGTTGGTTAATCATAGCATAAAATCAGTTTAATAACAAAACATTGCAGCGGAAATAATTAGATATTCATTAAAAACTTAGAAACCATATCGTACTCATACATTTGTCCTTTAATTGCAAACAAAACATATTACTTGTTCTTAAATTACAACAAGGATTTCATAAATAGGAATGCCATCCATAGCTCCCCAAGTAGCTCCGTGTGCCACCCTCAGCATCAGCGTTTACCTGCCAACTATTATGCATAAAAGTCAGCTTCGCTGAGTGAGTTCTAGTTTTAAACAATATAGGAAAATATTAACTTCATCCTTCATATAATGACCATGCATACAACATAGTACATAACATTACTTGCATCATAATAAGCATGTTCATTATCTTTCATTCTTTCATTATCTTTCACTTTCATCATAAACGAGATTGCATAAAGCAAGAGCTCATGTTGATTGACAACAAATGCAATCCCTGTCGGTACACATGAATACGGTAGCTAACCCCCGACAGTTGATCCACACTGCAAGGCACATAGCCCGCACATGAATACAGATCCATCATCATACATCAGACTCACATAAGTGAAGTCTATCATAGTGCTTGCAAGACTTTACATCATCAAACGGGCCCGGGGATAACATTCATAAGTTTCACTTTTTATTAATATCATCTTCCTCTTTAATATATATAATACTTAACTTATTAAGTACACAACATGCCAAGTACTAATCATCATAAAACATAACCGACCCTTCGCGGGACAGCGGGTTTCAGGGGCGGCAGCCCCTGACAGCGGGGTCCTAGGGGCAGCAGCCCCTAGTGGGGTCCAAGGGGCAACGCCCCTGGCTAGGGCCGGGCTGCCAGGTCAGCGCGAAAAATTTTTATATTAAAACGTTTATATAGCACATTTACTTATAGAAAAATCGTCCTTCCTGTTAAAATCCCTTAAAATCTTGGTCATTTAAAAACGTATATTTAGCATGCATAATAGCCCCAAAACATGGAAAACTTATAAATAGGGGATCTAGAACTCACCTGGATACCGAGACCAACTTCAAAACTAAGCTTACAAGGCTAGGATCACTCTACACAACCTGCAGATAAGCTGACACTTAAAGGGGTTAATTTCTACCTAAATTCGCTGCTAATTTCGCTGCAAGATCAGCAATTTCGCAGCCTAGATTCGCCAACATTTTCGCTGCTAGTTTCACCAGCAGTTTCGCTGCTAGTTTCGCTGGCAGTTTCGCTGGCATCTTCGCTGCCAGTTTCACTACCAGTTTCGCCCAACATTCGTTGGAAAACCATGTCTGCGAAACTATAGTTTCGCAGGAAGATTCACAGTTTCGTTGGACGAATACCTAATTTCGCTGGATGAACACCCAATTTCGCAGAACGGGCTGAAAATTACGAATCAACCCACTTTTGACCCAAAACTTCAATATTTTACATCCAAAACCTTGGTTTATCACCCAATAAGCTATATCTAAGCTTCTTACATGTTTTCTTACACAAAAACGTGAGTTTTGGGCGAATCTTTGCCACTTTCAAAAACCCCAAACCCTAGAATCCAGGTTTACATCAAAAGGAACGATTAGATGATGTTTCTTACCTGAATTCTTGGCGTTTTCTTGTTGTTTGGATGCTCATGAACACCGATCTTCAATCCCGAGACCAACCGAGCCTTGAATCTTCAATTCTCTCTACTTTCTCTCTACTCTCTCTCTCTCTCTATAACTAGAGTGTTGAGTTGCAAATGAGAGCTGCTCAAGCTGATCTGTTTATATATACCGGGTGTTCCCGGGACCTTAAACTCGCAAAACACATATCCCGAAGAGTTAACTCGGTCTATAACCCATATCCATATTATTTCCATTAAATGATCTCGTCTAAGCCCATTACTATTATTTGGCTCGCTTAGACATTATTCGGGGCGTTACAAACAATCTACAATGCTATGGAATTTTGATCTCTTGTTTTGTAAACACACTTATGAATCAATTTAATCAAATATGATTATATTCATCATTGCAATCACACTTATCAATCTCAAACAAAATGTAGGATCTATTGCTTAAATCAAAACAAAAATCAAACACAAAACCACATGAATGGCCTTTGAAATTAATCAACTCCCTCGCAAAACTCATCGATAGCAATTCACAACGCACTTTGAACAGTCTTGCCTCAACAATTCATCAAATCAATCAAAATGACATTTATGGATCCAGAAAATGACTGTTTAACAATCTATGCAAAGAAATAGTTGCGAATGATCAAGAAACTATTCGTATTCACTCCATAACAATAGAGAATCAAATTAAACTAACGGGATGAAAGTAATCATAAATCATACAGAAACATGATGTGTGGTCGATGATAAAGAAAGCATATCAAGTTAACATGACCATGTAAATAAGATTTACTTGTATTTTAATCAAACTTGTGCAACTTAAATTTGGTGCATCAAAGTACTCACGAATGCTTAACTAAATAAACGGGAAAGAAACTAGTTATACAAAAACACTAAACAACAGTAGTTCTCGTGTCTATAGTTTTTTGCTTTCAATAACAACCTACAATGCTATGGAGTTTTGATTCTCTTGTTTTGTAAACACACTTATGAACCAATCTAATCAAATATTATTATATTCATCATTACAATCACACTAATAAAGCACAAATAGAATGTAGGATCTATTGCTTAAATCAAAACTAAAATCAAACACAAAACCACATGAATGGCCTTTGAAATCAATCAACTCCCGCGCAAAACTCATCGATAGCAATTCACAATGCACTTCCAACACTCTTGCCTTAACAATCCATCAAATCAATCAAAATGACATTTATGGATCCGAAAAATACCTTTTTAACAATCTATGCAAAGAAATAGGTGTGAAGGATCAAGAAACTATTCCTATTCACTCCATAACAATCGAGAATCAAATTAAACTAACGAGATGAAAGTAATCATAAGTCATACAGAAACATGATGTGTGGTCGATTAAAAAGAAAGCAAATCAAGTTAACACGACCATGTATATAAGATTTACTTGTATTTTAATCAAAATTGTGCAACTACAAATTGGTACATCAAAGTACTCACGAATGCTTAACTAAATAAACAGGGAAAGAACTAGTTATATAAAAACATTAAACAACCATAGTTCTCGTGTGCATAGTTTTTTGCTTTCAATAACAACCTACAATGCTATGGAGTTTTAATTCTGTTGTCTTGTAAACACACTTGTGAACCAATTTAATCAAATATGATTCTAGTCACCATTGCAATCATACTAATCAATCACAAAAAAGAACGTTGGATTTATTATTTAAATCAAAACCAAAATCAAACACAAAACCACATCAATGGCCTTGGAAATTAATCAACCCCCACACAACAATCATCAAGAACAATTCACAACCAACTTCGAACACTCTTGTCACAACAATCAACCAAATCAATCAAAATGACAACTTTAGATCCACAAATACTTTTTTAACAATCTATGTAAAGAAATAGGTGCGAAGGATCAAGAAACTATTCATATTCACTCCATAACAATCGAGAATCAAATTAAACTAAAGTGATGAAAGTAATCATAAATCATACAAAAACATGATGTGTGGTCGATGAAAAAGAAAGCGAAATCAAGTTAACACGACCATGTAAATAAGATTTACTTGTATTTTAATCAAAATTGTGCAAATACAAATTGGTGCATCAAAGTACTCACAAATGCTTAACTAAACAAACAGGAAAGGAACTAGTTATACAAAAACATTAAACAACAGTAGTTCTTGTGTCCATAGTTTTTTGCTTTCAATAACAACCTATAATGCTATAAAGTTTTGATTTTGTTGTCTTGTAAACACATTTGTGAACCAATCTAATCAAATATGATTATAGTTATCATTGCAATCACACTAATCAATCACAAAAAGAACGTAGAATTTATGTGTGGTCGATGAAAAAGAAAGCAAATTAAGTTAACACGACCATGTAAATAATATTTACTTGTATTTTAATCAAAATTGTGCAACTACAAATTGGTGCGTCAATGTACTCATGAATGCTTAAGTAAATGAACGGGAAAGGAAGTTGTTATTCAAAAAACCTAAACAACAATAGTTCTCACGTGCATAGTTTTTTGCTTTCCATAACAACCTACAATGCTATGGAGTTTTGATTATCTTGTCTTGTAAACACATTTGTGAACCAATCAAATCAAATATGATTATATTCATGATTGCAATCACACTAATCAATCACAAACAGAACGTAGGATTTATTGCTTAAATCAAAACCAAAATCAAACACAAAACCATATGAATGGCCTTTGAAATCAATCAACCCCCGCGCAAAACTCATCGATAGCAATTCATAGCCCACTTAGAACACTCTTGCCTCAACAATCCATCAAATCAATCAAAATGACATTTATGGATCCAGAAAATGCCTTTTTAACAATCTACGCAAAGAAATAGGTGCGAAGGATCAAGAAACTATTCGTATTCACTCCATAACAATCGAGAATCAAATTACACTAACGAGATGAAAGTAATCGTAAATCATACAGAAACATGATATGTGGTCGATGATAAATAAAAGCAAATCAAGTTAACACGACCACGTGAATAAGATTTACTTTATTTTAATCAAACTTGTGCATCTTAAAATTGGTGCATTAAAGTACTCACGAAGGCTTAACTAAATAAACGGGAAAGGAACTAGTTATACAACAGCACTAAACAACAGTAATTCTCGTGTCTATAGTTTTTTGATTTCAATAACAACCCACAATGCTATGGAGTTTTGATTCTATTGTTTTGTAAACACACTTGTGAACCAATCTAATCAAATATGATTATATTCATCATTGCAATCACACTAATCAATCACAAAAAGAATGTAGGATCTATTGCTTAAATCAAAACAAAAATCGAACACAAAACCACATGAATGGCCTTTGAAATCAATCAACTCCCGCGCAAAACTCATCGATAGCAATTCACAACCCACTTCGAATACTCTTGCCTCAAAAATCCATCAAATTAATCAAAATGACATTTATGGATCCGAAAAATACCTTTTTAACAATCTATGCAAAGAAATAGGTGCGAAGGATCGAGAAACTATTCGTATTCACTCCATTACAATCGAGAATCAAATTAAACTAACGAGATGAAAGTAATCATATATCATACAAAAACATGATGTGTGGTCGATGAAAAAGAAAGTTGTAAGGCCCCGTTCCTGGAAAACCTCACAGTTGGTTAATCATAGCATAAAATCATTTTTTTAATAATCAAAACATTGCAGCAGAATTAAATAGACATTCATTTAAAACTTGGAAATCATATTGTACTCATACATTTATCTTTAAATAGAATAAAAACATAGTGCATTGTTTGAAAATACAATAAAGATCTCATAAACAGGAATGCCATCCATTGCTCTCCAAGTAGCTCCATGGTGCCATTCCAGCATCAGCGTTTACCTGCCAACTATTATGCACAAAAGTCAGCTTCGCTGAGTGAGTTCTAGTTTTAAAAAATATAAGAAAATATAAACTTTATCCTTCATATAATGACCATGCATACAACATAGTACATAACATTACTTGCATCATAATAAGCATGTTCATTATTTTTCATTCTTTCATTATCTTTCATTCTTTCATTATCTTTCATTATCGTTCACTTTCATGATAAACGAGATTGCACAAAGCAAGAGCTCCATGTTGATCGGCAACAAATGCCGATCCCTGTCGGTACACATGAAAACGGTAGGTAACCCCCGACAATTGATCCACACTGCAAGGCACATAGCCCGCTCATGAATACAGATCCCTCATCATACATCAGACTCACATAAGTGAAGTCTATCATATTGCTTGCAAGACTTTTCATCATCAAATGGGCCCGGGGGTAACATTCATTAAGTTTCGCTTTTTATTTATATCATCTTCCACTTTAATATATAATACTTAACTTATTAAGTACACAACATACCAAGTACTAATCATCATAAAACATAACCGACCCTCCGCGGGACAACGGGGGTTCGGGGGCGGCAGACCCTGACAGCGGGGTCCTAGGGGCAGCAGCCCCTAGTGGGGTCCAAGGGGCAACGCCCCTGGCTAGGGCCGGGCTGCCACGTCAGCGCGGAAAATTTTTATATTTAAACATTTATATAGCACATTTACTTATAGAAAAATCATTCTTCCTGTTAAAACCCATTAAAATCTTGGTCGTTTAAAAACGTATATTTAGTATGCATAATAGCCCCAAAACATGGAAAAACAAATAAATAGGGGATCTAGAACTCACCTGGATACCACGAATAACTACTAGACTAAGCTTTCTAGGCTAGGATCACACTACACAGCCTGCAGACAAGTTAACACTCTAAGGGGTTAATTTCTACCTAAATTTGCTGCTAATTTCGCTGCTAATTTCGCTGCTAGAAAAGCAGTTTCGCTGCCAGTTTCGCTGCCAGTTTCGCTGACAGTTTCGCTGCTAGTTTCGCTGACAGTTTCGTTGCCAGTTTCGCTGCCAGTTTCGCATGGCAGTTTCGCCCAACTTTCGTTGGAAATTTCATGGCTGCCAGTTTTGCATCCAGGTAGGGTGGGACGTCACAGACTAGCAACAACATATGGCAGCGGAAACAAACCATCATAAGAGCACAAAGGGAGAGAACATCACATGGCATTCAGAGTTTAAAATAATCCTGGGCTAAGAACAGATTTAGCCCATAAATTAAATTATACAACCAACATAATGACAAAATGTATAAGTTACAATAATTAAAAATTGTTCAGATAGATTTGAAAATCAGAGAAGCCAATGCCATGGTCACGGTGCTAGGTCAAAGTCTTCTACACAGCTAGACTCCACTCATGGATTACCTGAAACATGCTCAAAAAGAAATTGTGTCAACTAGAAAGTTGGTGAATTCAAGTGCTTATAGTTTAAAAACAAAAGGATTCATTAGAATCCATAATTTAATTAAAAGTCATGGTATCATTGTTGTGGGGTTCACAATCAACCCTGCACTCAGCCCCGGTTAGCCTCTTCAAAAATTAAGTTACCGGTTAAATCCACGTGGGGAGAACTGAGCCTCAAACCAGTGGACCGTACCTGCCGGATGTTCCACCATAGTATCTTAATAAAACCTGTTACATGCCACAAACGACCCCATAGGATCTCAGTGTGGTACCCTTCCCGTTCATCACAGGAGGCACTGTGTGTGGGGGATTCCCAAGTAGATCTACCCATATAAACAAGCGGTTCACAAAAGAATTAATGACTGTGATACAAGTATCAGGAGGTCTCAAACATAACCACAACATATAGCATCATAATATAGCACAGAAACAGATTAGTTTAAACAGAGCATGCTTCATCCCAAAAATAGTAATAAAAAGGGGAACACTTAAACTCACCTTAAAATTCAAGCAAAGGGGTCACTACGTGTACCGGGAAAAGTCTCAAATCTAGCACCCTAAACAATAAGATTTAAGTGTTAATCCACTAATTCAAGGGTTATGGAGATGCATAAGATGTGTCATGAGGTTAGAATCTTAATAGCATTTGAATTTCTAAGTCTTTTTGTAAAAAGTTTCCTTTTATATAAAGTTTGGGTTTCTTAGGAAAGAACATATGATTTGCTATCCTAAATCATTTATATAAGTTAATTTGAGTCTGTTAAGTGATTCCTTGTTCAAGGGGTCGGTTTATAGAAGTTAGGCAAAAATTTACAGTTTAGTCCTTCAAGTTTCAAAATTTACAATTTCAACCCCAAAGTTTGGTTTCTTGCATTTAATGTCTTTTATGCCCAAATATTAGTTTCTTAGAGTTAGTTAACTGATTTTAAGTAAGCTTCTACCAAAATTTCATTATTTAACTCCGTTTCACAAATTTTCATGTTTCTCGTTACCGGTTACGGTAAAACCGAGGGTTTTTAATAGTTGAGTGTTGATTTCTAATTTAACGGTCTTAGATTCATTAAATATCATTTTAATGACTTTATTTAAGGTTTTTAATCTGCTAGAGATGCACTTCGAGCTCCTTTTTGGTGCAAGACTACCTTTTAAGTTTTACCCGTTTAAACGCGTTTTTAACCGAATTTGACCCGTTAAAAGCTCGTTTGACCAATTTTTCAGCTCTTTTAGATCTTATAGCACATAACTTACTGAAATAATATGGTTTCCATGGATTTTGGTGTTAGATCCTCATTTTTAAATTTTCTTCCGAACGTTACCCGGTTAAAACCCGTTTTTCAATAAAAATTTCCATTTAACCTATCCTTTGACCATTTAAATTGACAAATCCGACCCAAATACTTTGTTAACCCTTTTAGAGCCTGGAATTATTTTTAAGATGGTTAAATACATGTTCTATTGTTTTAAAGTTGTTTTTACCACTTTTCGGGTCCCCGAATGTGTCCAACTAGCTTACAAGTCTAAGATATTCATATTTTAAGCCTTTACATCCCATCACGTAACCAACATCATCCAAAACTTACTGAAATTCAATCTCACGGGTTCAACAAACAAACCATGAACAAGATGAAAACTACAAGATTACACCATTTTCATCCATTATGTGTTAAACGTTATAGTTTGTGATTAAACATTAACCAAACCTTTGGTAACTTTGAAATCAGATTATTAGGAGATTAAAAAACCCATTTTGAGCAGGTTACATGATTAGTTTTGAAGGGTTACAAGTTGTACAAGTTGGATGGTGTAAATACACCCGAAAAGAGGATTTTCTAGGTGTAAACCGTGTTACACCTATAGAATGACATGCTTTACGAGTATGATACCTTCAAGGACGTGAAAAGCTCCTTATGAACGAAGTTGTAGCAGCAAGTTTCTGTTAGATATGAGAATGGTAAGGTTTTGAATGAAAAACAAAGTCAAACACATGAAATAACCAAAACCGTGCGACATGAAGCTTACACTCGATGTAACTCACGGTTTGGAGCATGTAGTTGGTCGAGAATGGCCTGGAACTCCTTGGAAAAAGCTGGAGAATCACGAACAAGTGCTAGAAAAGGTCGAACTTGTAGGAACCGTGTACCCAAGTTCACCAAAACTTCACCTTTGTGGCTCTTTGTGCTTGGCCGATTGAGTGTTGTTGTGTTTCTTCGAACACAAGCTGAAAATGGAGAGGATTTCAGTTGTGTGTGTGTCTGTTTTCTGGAGAGAATTTGAGAATGAGAGGGAGGGAAAGAGGGATGTGTTCAAGTGGTGCATGGATGGGGATTGGAGGAGAGGGTGGTGGTGTTTAGTGGAAGAAATGAGAGGGGATTGGTGGTCAAAGGGGCGGCCGAATTTGGAGTCTTGTGAGGGGGTATTTTGATTAAATTTTATTGTATAATTGTAATTATGTAGTGTAGTTTTGTAGTATTGGGTAGTATTTTAGATGGTAAAAATTTAGTTAGTTGATAATTAACCGATAATTTTAGTGTGTAGGAACACAACTTAAATTGTTTCAACTATGATTAAGCTTTGCAAGGGTGCCTAATAACTTTCCCGGGACACTAAGATTTCCCTAACAAATGTTTGATCTAGATAAAGTCATTACAAAACACAAGTTGATAAGGCCACCAGGTGAAATGCGACCGAATGGGTCCATCCGCATTAACCAAATGCGACCAAATGGGTCCATCCGCATTAACCAGATGCGACTGAGCCATCAATCAAGTAAGACAAGAATACTAAAACACATAATACATAAGAGAGAATAGTATCAATAGTAATAGCAATAAAATTGGTAGAATCAGAAAAGATGTAGGTTGGCAAGGTAAGAATTATGACCTAGAGGTCGGTTGTTACATTCTCCTACCGTTTAAGAAATTTCATCCCGAAATTTTAGCTTCGTTCAGATTCGGTACGGGTGGGCTTGAAGAGATGCGGGTAACTCTTCCTCTTTTCGTCTTCTCGCTCCCAAGTGAATTCAGGTCCTCGCCTAGAATTCCATCTTACTTTGACTTTGGGTATGCGACTTCGTCTTAGTTTCATGACCAGCCGGTCAGTGATCTCTACGGGTTCTTCTACGAAGTTCAACTTATCGGTTACCCTAACTTCCATCATTGGTATCTCCAATGTCTTGTCTACCAGGCACTTCTTAAGGTTCGACACATGGAAGGTGTCATGAATGTAACTTAACTCCTGCGGTAGCTTTAACTTATATGCCACGAGTCCAACTCTCGCTAGTATCTCGAATGGTCCAATGTATCTCGGGCTTAGCTTTCCTCTTTTTCCAAATCTCACGGTGCCCTTCCATGGTGCCACTTTCAACATTACCTTATCACCCACTTGAAACTCTAAAGGTTTTCGCCTTCTGTCAGCGTATTTCTTTTGACGATCCCTGGCTGCAACGCTCCTTAATTTTGAATATCTTTTCGGTGGTTTCCAACACAATGTCGGGTCCCATTACTTGGCTGTCGCCAATCTCATTCCAACTCAATGGTGATTGGCATTTTCTACCATATAGGGCCTCATACGGAGCTGCCTTTATACTTGCGTGGTAGCTATTATTATAGGAGAACTCTATCAAAGGAAGATGGTTGTCCCAGTTCCCACCAAAGTCAATCACGCAAGCTCTTAGCATATCTTCCAGGGTTTGAATAGTTCTTTCACTCTAGCCATCGGTTTGCGGGTGATATGCAGTGCTTAAGTCTAAAAGAGTTCCCAACGCTTGCTGGAGTGATCTCCAGAGACGTGAAGTGAAACGGCGATCACGGTCAGAGATGATTGACAAGGGTACATTGGTCACTATTTCGTCAATATACAATTGAGCCAGTTTGTTAGGTTGTAGTCTTCCCTAATCGGCAAGAAATGAGCTGATTTGGTCAGCCTGTCCACTATTACTCAAATGGCGTCATGACCCTTAAAAGTTCTGGGTAGCTTTGTGACGAAATCCATGGTGACGTTATCCCACTTCCACTCCGGAATTTCAGGTTGTTGCAACATCCCTGACGGTTTTTGGTTTTCAGCCTTTACCATGGCACACGTCAAACACTTGCTCACGTAAATTGCGATGGATTTCTTGATTCCAGGCCAACAGAAAAGGGCCTTTAGATCATGGTACATCTTGTGACTTCCGTGGTGAACCGAGTACCTAGACTTATGGGCTTCATCGAGGATTATCTCTCTAATTCCCCCATGCTTTGGTACCCATGTTCTCCCTTCACATTTATATATACCATCGTCATTCAGCTCAAATCTCTTCTCCATTCCTGTTAACATTTCCCCTGCTAACTTGTCTTCCTTTAGAGCCTCGCCTTGTGCTTCTTTCAGTCTTGCGGTAAGGTCTGTGTACACACTCATTCTCAAGGCACGTACGCGCAAGGGTTTCTCCCTATCTTTCCGGCTCAAGGCATCGGCCACTACATTGGCCTTACCAGGATGGTAGCGTATCTCACATTCCTAGTCATTCAGTAACTCAACCCACCTTCGTTGACGCATGTTCAACATCTTTTGGTCCAGAATATGTTGCAAACTTCTATGGTCAGTGTAAATAATGCACTTCGTGCCATAGAGATAATGCCTCCATATTTTGAGTGCAAACACCACGACACCCAATCTAGATCATGGGTTGTGTAGTTCTTCTCATGATCATTTAGTAGTCTTGAGGCATAGGCAATTACCTTGTTGCGTTGCATTAGCACACATCCTAGCCCTTGGCGCGAGGCGTCACAATAGACCACGAAGTCCTCAATTCCTTCTGGGAGAGCAAGGATAGGTGCACTACACAGCTTCTCCTTGAGCGTTTCAAATGCTTCATTCTGCTATCGTTCCCACACAAAGGTTGTGTTTTTCTTCGTCAGAGCAGTCAATGGTTGCACAATGCGAGAGAAGTCTTTGATAAACCTTCTGTAGTACCCGGCCAATCCAAGAAATTGTCTTATCTCGGTAGGAGTTTCAGGAATTTTCCAATCCTTAATCGTCTCGATCTTCAGAGGGTCGACTTTAATTCCATTCTCATTTACCACATGCCCTAAAAATTGGATCTCTCGCATCCAAAATTCACATTTTGAGAATTTGGCATATAATTGTTCATTTTTTAGCAGCTCGAGAATTAGCCTGAGGTGTTTCTCGTGATCTTCTTTACTACGGGAGTAGATCAAGATGTCATCAATAAACACGATCACAAACTTGTCAAGATACGGGCGGCATACACGGTTCATGAGATCCATAAACGCTGCTGGTGCATTAGTCAGTCCAAAGGGCATGACTAGATACTTGTAGTGTCCGTACCTCGTCTTGAAAGCTGTTTTGGGTATGTCTTCTTCCCTTATTTTCAGCTGATGGTATCCCGACCTTAAGTCGATTTTTGAGAAGTAGCTAGCTCCCTGCAATTGATCGAATAAGTCATCAATCCTTGGGAGGGGATAACGATTCTTTATCGTCAGTTTGTTCAGCTCCCGGTAATCAATGCACATTCGTAGGGTTCCATCTTTCTTCTTCACAAATAAGACCGGTGCACCCCATGGAGAAACACTCGGTCGAATAAATCCTTTGTCGAGTAGTTCTTTGATCTGCAACATTAGTTCTTTCATCTCGGGATGAGCGAGTCCATAAGGTGCCTTAGTCACTGGTGCAGCGCCAGGCAGTAGATCTATTTGGAATTCGACTTGTCGGTTCGGAGGGAGTCCCGGTAGGTCTTGGGGAAACACTTCCGGATATTCAGGAACTACTGGAATATCCTCGATCTTCTTCTCCTCTTTTGCTTTCATTACATAGACCATGAAGGCTGGACGTCCCTTCTTAAGGCTCTTAGTAGCTTTTAGATGGGATATCATAGGGCATAGCGTGTTACTTCCTTCGCCATGAATCACTAATACTTCCCTGTCGCTCAATGGTATCCTAAGCAGGCGTTTCTCACAAACGATTTCGACTCTATGCTTAGCCAACCAATCCATACCAACAACCACATCAAATCCTCCTAACTTAACTAGCATCAGGTTAATCTTAAACGTGCTACCATTTAGGTTCATAGAACAGTCCTTGATGACTTCATTAGTTTCTATAATGTTACCGTCGACTAGCTTTACGGTAAACGGATTAGTCAGGGTACACGCATTCAAGTCAATCAAAGGTCTAAAAGCACTAGAGACAAAACTAGCAGTTGCTCTAGTATCAAAGAGTACGGTAGCAGGATGGTTGTTTATAAGGAACGTACCATTAACCACATCGGGTTCCTTGCGAGCATCAGCTGGTCCCATCACAAATGCTCGTCCCTTAGGCTTGTTAGATCTCGCATACTTGTCTCTTGCCAGCTTGGGGCACTTGTTCCTCATGTGCCCTGGGTCTCCACATTCATAGCACTGCTTACCCGGCGTGAATGTGCAATCCTTGATGAAGTGGCCGGTTCGCTTGCATCTGAAACAAGGCATTGGGTTGCACTCCCCTTGGTAGTGCAATTTGCACTTGTTGCAGTAAGGGTTTGTGCCTACATACAGCCTTCATGCCCTTCCACCTTGATCTTCACGCCTCACACCTTCACCTGTCTTCCTGCTCGACCCACTGCTGCTACCCATCATCTTCTTGACATCAACCCATTTTCTCTTTCTTTCTTCAGTTCTTCCCTGCTCTGTCCATCCAGCCCTAATCAGGTCATCAGTTAGGCTGCTAGTGAGATCCACCGCGGATTGTAGGGTAGTAGGCCCTGAGCATCGGACCATTCCCTGAACCCTAGGATGTAACCCCCAGATAATCGGGCTACACCTTCGGCTTCTAGTGTCAGTAGATGGGGCACAAGTCTGGACAGTGCTAGGAACCGGTTGATGTACTCGGTGTAGTTTGGCCCTTTCATCTCTAGGCCTAAGAGTTCAGATTCAAGTTTCTCTAGCTGGTTGATCGGACAGTACTTGTTGATCATCAATTCTCTGAACTCGGCCCAACTCATACGGCCTGCAGCATTTCTTCCTCGGGGCTGAATGATGGTTTTCCACCATTCAAGCGCTGACCCCTTCAGAGATTGGGAGGCAAATCGTACCATGTGCTCCATCTTGCACTCGCTTATGTCTAAAACCGCCTCGATCTCATCCATCCAGCGGTAAGTCTCGATAGCACCCTTAGTGCCATAGAAATCTCTGGGTTTGCAAGCAATAAACGTCTTATACGAGCGCCCGGTCCGGATTTCATCGGTATCATCTTGACGATCTTCCCCGTTTCTGGTGGCGTTGTCCCGATCCGTGTTGATCTGGGCAATGATGGTGGGTATGGCGTTAGCGATTTGTTGCGCCACAATGTTTGCAATTCTCTCGTCATTCCCTGGGTTATTGTTTACTGGCGGGGTTGGTGGCTCATTTCCTTCTCGCCCAGGCTCCTCGCGGGGGCCTCTGCCATTTCCTCTCCTACCCATACGGGCTCCTCGTCTTGGCGGCATTCTATTTTCAAGACAAGCAACTCATTTAGCATCACATAACAAGTTTCGATTATCCTAACACATTGATTACTCTAAGGGTCACGCCAACAGTCGCACAACATCATAGTATAAGAACAACATGACATAATAAATAGTTTCATTAAGCATGGTTGTGGGGGTTCATTCCCGAGCAACCAAATTGTCTCCCTCAAGCTTGCGGAGTTACATACTCCATGTCAAATCACTCTGCAAGGTTAGTATCGGATAGCAATAGTTTCTCAAACAACCACAAGATCATCCATCATAGAGATTTAAAACAAAATATATGTCATGGTTCACAACTTCGAAGGTACCGTTACCCCCATAAAAATAATAATAGTATCAGTTAATAATAGAAATTGTTTCTTCAACTGTCTCAGAGACAGATAATCCCATTTTCCACAAGAATTTCACATCCATTTCTTTTTCAACCATCCTAGCCACCCTACATTCTTCTTTTTCTGCTCCTGCTCCAACCGTTGCACCCCATGAGAGGCCATCATAGCCTGAAACTGGGCAGATTGTGAGGTCCGAGTGGCGTGCTGAATAGTCATCTCCTGACGACGAACAGTCCTCCATATCTCGTCTAGTGCAGCGTTAGAGGGACCTGCATCACTTGCTCGGCGACTAGACTGGGAGTAGCGGTCACCAGCCAGTACACTAGGGCGGTCATACATGTTGTGCCTAGGCGGCATCCAGTGCTCGTCGAGTGGTTGGTGTCGAGGTGGATCAAATGGTTGCGGGGCTGGTATCGGTCTCCTGACCGGTGGAGGCGGTGGAGGAGGCATCCTGAACGAGACTGAAGTTCCTGGCCTAACGCTCTTCCGTGGGCGGGTAACAGTCCGCGCACCCCTGTCCCCGATCGGAGGGAGAGGTGAGAGAGTGGGTGCAACGACATGCGGTGAGTTGGAGCGCGTTCGGCTCCTAGATGGGGACGTCTGTTAGGACCTGGTATTTGAACGAAATACCAAATGATTAGCGTGTAAACCAAACCAAATAGTGCAGAATCCTGTTTGATTGGCGATCCAATCAGTGAGAACGCACGTAGAATCAATAAAGTATCGAATCAAACGTTAAGAATCAATTGTGAATCGATCTACAGCGTTCTATGAACTTGGAGAACGAACTAGGAGGCTTTTGGACGGCTAGGGTACGTCTGGAGTCGAAATAGAATGAATGCTTTTTTTTCACGAATTGGGTTGTATTTATAGGTTAGTATGGTTCATTCGTGCGACTGAACCATTAGTATGGTTCAGTCGTGCGATTGAACCATGCGGTTGATTCATCCGCACGACTGAGTGTTTAGTCGTGCGACTGAGCCAATCTTATGTTACAATCATACGACTGATCCAGTCTCCTGGTTCAGTCGTGCGACTGAGTCATTCGTATGAAGTTATTCATGCGTATGGTCCATTCGCATGGGCCATTCGCATGAGAACTTCATTTTGTTAAGTTTGAATGTATTAATTAATATAACAATATGTGTAACACTTCAAACAACCACAAACCTAATTAACCAATTCAACATCGACTCATTAATGAAATATTAAAAATTGTAAATCACAAGCAATCAATATCATTTCATTAATCATTCCAAACATTACATCATAATCAGACAAACAAGATCTATTACATTCAAATCATGATCTAGGGACATACATGTATCAACAAACTCCCCCTTGGACCTAGATCTCTCTAATGTCTTGTTTTCTTCATTACCTCCTCATACTTCTTGTACTTATCCTCTTTTGTGACTCCTGCATGAATCTCAAATGCAAAACAGAGTCTTATGACGTTCTGGAACTGGAGGGCTTCTACTATATCCTGCGTATCATAGAACAGTGGCCACTTGTATAGAGTGTAGACATCATTAGCTGACAAGTTGGTAAGCCACATTGGGTCAAATACCCTGATAGTATCCATTTGACCCTCTTTGTTTAGAACTATGACCGCTTCTCCTGTCCTCCAATCATAGTACCACCACTTAAAGTGTTGAGTGAAATCTTGTGGCATTTCCCAAAGCAGGATTCTTGACATCGTGCGCGGAGGACTCCACTTCAACACTATCTTTGGCTTTCCAGTAATGGCATCAACTTCAAACCTTCTAATGTACCTTGTAGGCTGTTGGGGTCTGAAGTTAACCCACCTGGTGTGGTACTCCTTCCTTAGGGCAGCCTCAAACCAGCCAGACATCTTTCTCGGGTCAGCATACAACAGCTTCAGTTTGGCCAGCTGGTTGAGCTCAAAACCTGGTAGACTCTTTAGATCATGTGGGAATCTAAAGTACTCTATGCCCTTCTCCCTCTTAACTGCATAGACGTTAAGGTCCTCAAAATATGCCCACGCTATAATCCTGCCCGACACCTTATGATGTTTCTTGACTCTGTAGAGTTTGGTGTAGGCGTCCTGTTTAGGTGCAACGCGTTGGGCTCTAACTTCTTCAAAACAAGCAGCCCACTCAGCCTTTCGGATGTCAACATCATCGTTTGAGGCTTGGGTCGTGCCCTCTGTCTTCTCTGACTCCTGCTCCATCTTATCTAGCACCTCAAAAGTATCGCTAACAAGGGATTCACCCATATTGGGGACCACATTTCCCTCATTGTCAGCATACTGAGGGTAGTGCTCTGCAGTGACCTCTTCTATCTCTATTTCATCAACGTCGTTGAGCTCTTCGTCACTTGTCGAGTCGCACGTCAGAGCATTCTTTTACAATCTCATCGGATTTAGCTTGAAGATCTCTGCTAGTTGCTCGTTTGATAGATCGTGAATTATTTCCCCTTCTTCAGGGGTATAACTCACCGACCTCCTTACGATCCCTTGCAGATGAAGAATCATAGTTAGCTGAGTCTTGACCTGCTGAAGGGGAGCAACATCGAATTCATCCCTCTGATAGTTTGGATCTGTTTGATTTAAACATGCAACACATCAACCATTAGTTAATAATCAAAACAGAAATGCATTAATCTTAATATGAACATCGAATACATACGTTTAAATACATGATTCAAATACAAAAGTAATCAAATACATAGACATCTAATCGGATCTTCATCGGGTGGAGCAGAAGAGGAAGCTTGTTGGTCTTCTTTCTTCTTGGATCTCCTTTCCTGACCTTGGGCAGAGGCAGATGCAGCTGCATCCCCTCCTTCTTCATCATCATCCTCATTCCTCTCCTCTGTCCTCTCGTCCTCAATCCCCTCATCATCCTCAGTCTCATCTTCATCATCCTCATCATCATCCTCATCATCATCATCACCATCATCTTCGTCTCCCTCTTTAATCTTCAGGGGCTCCTCTTTAGATCCCTTTAGCTTTAGCATGATTGTCTTCTTAGCCTCCTCCAACTCCTCAATCCGTTTAGCAGATGTGACGCTGTGCTCTTGGAGTTGGGCGATCTCGTGGCTCTGAGCAGCCATTTGTTGGGCCTGCTCCTCAATCAACCGAGCCTGCTCCGAGATCTGCTGAGACTGTGCAGCAGTAAGATCAGCCAGCTGGCGGATCTGAGCGGTCTTCTCCTCATCAGCAGCTAACAAGCGCATCACCAACCGGTTTAGCGCGGAAAGCTGTTCCTCTACCCCAATTGGAGGTTGAGGTGATCCATATGTATGTGAGGGATGTGAAGAGGTTCCTGGTTGGTGGCTAGTGGTGGTGGTGGTGGCTGTGGTGAAGATGGGGCTGGGTCTGTGAGATAGTGGTGGTGATGTAGGAGTGAAAGATATGGTGGTGGTTGGCATATGTACAGTGGTGGGAGGTGTGGTGGTAGTAGTGGTAGCTGTGGTGGTTGTGGTGGTGGATGGTGTGGCTGTAGGGGTGGTAGTGGTGGTGGTAGCTGTGGTGGCTGTGGTGGTAGTGAAGGTGAGTCGTCTCTTCTTCTTCTTCTGGCCGTGGGGCTGAGCCATCCTTTTCTTCCTCGTTCCAGTCGAGGTGCATGCTCCCCCTAGAACACGGCTAGCTGACTCAGGGGCATAGCTAGGATCTGCAATAGACTCTCCCGAGTCCGTGGGGCGTTCACCAACCGCCCGGAGTCCATACTCTGTGGGAACAACCTTGCTTCCCACAGTCCTCATCAAGGGCTCCTCATCCGACTCTTCTTCCTCCTCACCAGGAATAAAGTCTCGATGGAAACCAGCAGACTCCGCTATGTCACCTGTGGGGGCAGATACTGGAGGTATAACATCTGAAGCTGTGCCGCTCGGTGGAATAGGCATATCATCTCCAGCATCCCCACTATCATCATCGTCTGAATCATGAGTGGGTCAAGCGATCTGCTCAACATCCGAGTCGCTATCGTCGTGGCGCCACTTTCTCCTGGCTGGCACCACGTAGTCCTCCCGGGCCAGATGCCCAAACAACCTCCTGACAGGGGGTTTCACTTGCTTCCCCCTGTATACCTTCATCCTCCCCAAGGTAGTATCATCCATCACCTCGAGGACTACCGCATCATCCTTCTCCTTCGGCAGGGAGGGGAGCTTCTGATCTATGATCATCTGCATAAACCTCGGGTACATACAGAAGCCCTCCTTCCCTTTCCCCTCCATGTTCTCCACTAGGTAGGTGAAGATCATCTTGGAGAAGCTGAACGGGTGGTTCAGCACCAACGCAACATATGCGTTATGTATCTGGTCGGATAGCTCATCAAAACCTCCCTTCCTGGAAGCAATACACTTAAGCAGCACGTGCGCAAGATACTTAAACTGGGGACAGAGGTTACTCTTGTTGAGTACCCCAACATTGATGTCCCCAAAGTACTTGGCTTTA
Source organism: Flaveria ramosissima (assembly GCA_025215565.1). Taxonomy (NCBI): domain Eukaryota; kingdom Viridiplantae; phylum Streptophyta; class Magnoliopsida; order Asterales; family Asteraceae; genus Flaveria; species Flaveria ramosissima. The sequence goes on from CM046031.1 coordinate 28,885,132, forward strand.
AGAAAGCATCCTCTGACGGTGAGGGGGTGTAATCTAGTCGGACAATCAGCGTCATCCCCCAACTGTAACACTATCCTTAGGTCCTCCTCTGTAATAGTTATAGCCTCTCCAAAGATGGTACTTCTGATGCAGTGAGGCTCAGAGGATCTATCAACTGTAGCGCCTTCCCAGAAGGCATGCTGAATGGACCGATAAGGAGTACAAGGAGTAGATATGGCGTGTGCAATCCTTGACCTCAGTAGAAATGTGATGATGCCCGAGAAATCAGCAGCGTTTCTGGATGTCAAATCCAGATGAGCACATATATTGTGCTTCGTGCTCATAGTCCATCGACTCGCCATCTGTTACACAAACATAGTAAACGTTAGTACCATTGGCTAAGAAAGTCATGAAACACTTGGACTTGAAGAAAAATCTTTCTTTCATGCGATTGAGGTTGTGCGACTGAGATCAGTCGTGCGACTGAACAGTGCGACTGGGGTTCAGTCGTGCGAATGACCCCATATGTACGACTGAGTGTGCGACTGGGTTCATCCGTATGTAACCTCATGCGGTTACACCAGTCGTGCGACTGAACTCATACGCATGGTTCAGTCGTGCGGTTAAGCAGTTCGCACCCTTCAGTAGTGCGACTGAAGTTCATCAACCTGTTCATTCGCATGATGTACTGACTGTTCAATTCAAATTCACTTTTTCACCAATTTTGAGTTTTAGACATCGTTATCTGGTTCATTTGACTCGCAATACATTCTTATAACACCTAACATCTTTAATTTCTTTTGTTTGAGTCATTTAGTTAGGTTATTTAGTCACTTAAGTCTCGGTTCTTTTGCGAGTCCGAATGTACTGATTTTGCGTCAAATTGAAAGTTATCGGAGTGCTTCTTCACCACAAATTACCTGTAGAGTCGATGTATATGGTCAGTAATCAAGAAACGGGGGTTTATAGAGGCAGAGTGACGTTAAGTCGTGCAATTTAGGTTAATTTGAAGGTGGTGAGTCTCTGCGACCGACTCTCCCTCTATTTATACTAACCCTAGATTCAATCGTGCGACTGAGCTCATGCGCACCTTTCAGTCGTGCGAGTGGGACTCAGTCGTGCGATTGGTTCAGTCGCCCTTCTTCAGTCGTCCGACTGGATCTCAGTAGTGCGACTGACTCACTCGTTCGCCCTTAAGCATCCGACTGGACCAATCGTATGGGCCATTCGGTTGGATGGTCCATACTCATGGTCCATTCGTACAAATGGCTCCCATTCGTATGATTAGTCCATACGTATGGTCCATTCGTGCGAATGGGTCTTTCATGCGACTGAGCTCATTCGGGTGAATGAGACATGCGATTGAGTTCAATCTGTTGACTGAGTCTGCGATTGGTTCAGTCGGCCGACTTAGTTCATTCGCATGGTGCATTCGGCCGATTGAACCAATCGCAAGATTCAATCTTGCGATTGGAGTTCATCCGGATGACCAGTCGCTTGTCCCACTGTCCAGTCGCCTGTGGTTCGAATCTTGACCAAATCAAGTAATATATCATGGTTTAATGGTCCATTAGACTCGCCATCTTGTCACTAATAACCTATTAAACTTAATTTTAACATTTTGCTTAGTTTATGTTGGTTATTAGGTCATTTACAGTCCGCTTCTTGTTTCACTCGAATATCACAAATTAGGGTTCAATTTCTTCAGATTTCGGTGAGATTACACTGCAATCTACCTGTATAAACATCAACGCACGTCAGAAGATCAATAAAAATGTGAAAACAAGGTCTAGGGGAATTTCGGCAGAGTAACGGTACTAGGTGCGATTTAGGAGCGATTGAGGGTGATGAGTGGAATGCGATCGACTATGGCCCTTTAAATACTGAAGTTGAGTTCAATCGGCCGACTGGCCTCATTCGCTCAGTTCATTCGGGCGACTGAAGCTCAGTTGTGCGATTGGCCAGTCAGTCGCATTCAGTTGGCCGACTGAGTCTCAGTCGGTCGACTGACTCATTCGTGCCCTTTCATTCGCACCTTCAGTTAACCGACTGAGTCTCAGTCGGTTGACTGACTCATTCGCACTCTTTCATTCGGTCGAATGGATCATTCTGATAAGCCATTCGGGTGAATGGCTCAATCTCATGTCCAGTCGTGCGAATGGGATCCATTCGCATGGTTGGTCCATACTTATGGTCCAGTCGTGCGAATGGGTTATACTTATGAAATTTTTTGCCATTTTGACCATTATACATTTAAACCCTTTTTACCTATTGAAATTGACATTATGAGCATGTGATCATCTCAGACATGATCATTTTAACTTGAATACCTTTGATCACCTCAGATGTGATCCTTTTAAACACTTTGTCACCTCAGACGTGACCCTTTTAAACTTTGAAAACACATGTGATCATCTCAGACATGACCCTTTTAGGTGAGTTAATCCTATACTGATTTTCATGATGTAGTCCAACAAACAAACAAAGTAAAATGATTAAATAAATTAGAAAATTTATACTAAAGTACAAACATTAAACTTGTTTTTGGCTTTTTGTGAGAGATAAATCCTAAGATAGAAATCTACTGGATTTGGTTCCGGAATAGGCAGCTTCAACTTAGATTGACCACACCTGGACCAATTCAATTTTAGAATCATATAGGCAAGTCAAATCATTTGGGACTTGTTATCAAAACCTTTTGATGCTCAATTCTTGGTTTTCATCCAGAGTCGTTAGCAAATTTAGGAAATCATACTGGTACTATTAGATTCCCACATTGATTTGAACTTTCAAGAATTGCAGCCACACTGATTGTCAGTATATTTGTCCTCTTAAATCCATACACAGACTTTTAACACAAACTGGTGATAGTTTTAGGTTAATTATTTCAACTAACATTTGTGGATCCCACACTTATAGGTAATCAACATTCCTCAGGAGCTTTTGAGCGGTCTACGGGTATTTTACAAGAAGAGACTATTCTTAGAGCTTTCAAAGAGAAGCCAGTCCTTAGGTTAGTGCCATCGCATAGCAGAGAGGCGGCAAACAACAATGAATTCTAGAATATCTAGGTTATGCTTATCCTCAGGTCAGTGCCATCGCACAGCAGAGAGGCACACAACCTATTTCTTGTTAGAGCAGCTAAATTTTCTTTTGCACAGAATGCACCAACAACATAAGTCATTGGCTTGATAGCATTTGTCTTTCATTTTTTTCTTGCTTTGCTCTATTTATGGTCATCCGCACACATTTGTGGCGTTTACATGCTCATTACCCCTTATTGGAATATTGTTGATTGTGTTAACCAGTGACAAGATGGGAGCCCACAGTCAGTTCAACAACTTAGTTTGATCTTGAGATCACCAGTCAGGTCTAATCATCTATTGTGTTGAATCTACCGACATATCATTTGTGGTCTAGCAACCTCTAGGTCTACTTTCGCTGTGTTACCTTTTATATTGCTTAGACTACACAGACTTATACTTTGAATTTTGCATCTTTTCTAAATTAAAATTTTAAAGTCCCTCTTGATTTGTTCCTGTGTACTATCATTTTCCAAAGGGTTTGAATCGGTATCACAGATACGATCTACCTTATATCAGCTATCCACTCCTTCTCCCTCGTTTTTTTTTTAATATTACTGGCTGACTTATTCTCCCCCTAAAATACTAAAATCATGACTAGTTTAATTATTTTAGGATTTTAATAAATAGCTAAATAACATGAGTTTAATTTAAACAGAACATAAATTAAATAAAGAAAATAAAATAAAAAAAGAAAAATTTAACTACAATGCATCGGACTACACATGATCATCTTCAGGAATAACATCACTTTTCTTTTTCACACCGTTGACCTCTAACAGATATAGAAAACATGGTTTATCAAAGGCTTTTGTATAGAGGTCAGCGCGTTGAAAATCAGTATTAATTTTTACCACATCGATTAAGTTCTTTTCAAAACAATCTCTTATAAAATGGTATTTAATACCGATGTGTTTGGTCTTTGGATGTTGTACCGGATTTTTAGTTACTGCAATTGCAGCAGAGTTATCAACAAAGATAGGAGTAGAAGAAAACTTTAAACCGTAATCCCGCATTTGCTGTTGAATCCAGATGATTTGTGAACAGCAACTTGCAGCAGCAATGTATTCAACTTCACAGGTTGACAATGCAACCGAGGTCTGCTTCTTACACTGCCAGGTAACTAATCTCCTCCTAAAGAATTGACAACCTGTTGATGTAGACTTGTAGTTCATCTTGCAGCCCCCGTAATCCGAGTCACTATACGCCGTAAGCTCAAAGTCATCATCATGAGGATACCACAACCCAAGTGTGGGTGTACCCTTCAGATAACGAAATATCCTCTTGACCCCAATCAGATGGTTCACCTTAGGCTTAGCCGATATCTAGAACATAAACATGTAGCATACATGATATCAGGTCTTGAGGCTGTGAGATACATGAGGGATCCAATCATTCCTCGGTACATTGTGGCATCTACCAGATCTCCATTTTCATCAGGTGCTATATCATGATTTGTAGCAAGTGGAGTCCCAGCAGCAGAAGCATTCTCCATGTCAAACCGACTGAGAATGTCTCCCACATACTTGGTCTGATGTAGAAATATCCCATTTGGTGTCTGATCCACCTGTAACCCGAGAAAGAACTTCATCTCCCCCATAGCACTCATCTCAAACTCTTTCTTCATAACTTCTTCAAACTCTTTGCATAATTCTTCGTTCTTTGAACCGAAGATTATGTCATCGACATAGATCTGTACTAGCAGTAGGTCTCCATCTTTTTCTTTGGTGAACAACGTGCAGTCAATGACTCCCCTGCGAAAGCCGAGTTTCACAAGATGAGTCGAGAGTTTCTCATACCAGGCCCTTGGAGCTTGATGAAGCCCGTATAAGGCCTTGTCGAGTTTGTAAACTTTGTCCTGATGATAAGGATCTTCAAATCCCTCGGGTTGACTAACATAGACTGTCTCTCGAATTTCTCCATGAAGGAATGCACTCTTCACATCTAATTGGTAGACTTTAATCTTCATGTACGATGCATAGGAAAGGAAGATACGAATGGCTTCCATCGTTGCCATGGGTGCAAACACTTCATTGTAGTCAATCCCCTCGACTTGGCGAAATCCCGAACCACCTGTCGAGCCTTGTTCCTGATAATGACCCCTTGGTCATCCTTCTTGCATTTCAAGACCCATTTGGTGCCAATTACCTTAGCACCTTTAGGTCTATCTACCAGAGTCCATACACCTAACTTCTTGAACTGAAGAAGTTCTTCTTGCATGGCACTCACCCACGCTTCATCGTTTAGTGCATCACTGACGTATTTTGGCTCAAACTGCGAGACAAAACACCGATAAGCACCATCATGAATGTATCCCTTTTCCATAACAGAGGCATAATCAGCTGAGTACAGCTGATTTCGGGTTTGTACTCCTGATCTGACATCCCCAATGACATTGTCTAAGGGATGATAGACATTTAGACGTGATCCTGGAGTAGTAGGAACAGCTACCTCAGAGCCAAGATTATGAACATTTGGTTCTTCATCTGAGGTATTTGGAGTTGGAGGTTCCGAAGTCGACGGTGCATCACTGTTAGATGCTCGTGGACTTTCAGGAACTGGAACCTGTTCCTCCTGACTGTTCTGGTCATCTTCTTTAGCTTCATCTTCAGAGGAGGAGTCACTGTCGTCAACTACTCCCCCTGACTGAGTAGATGATTCTCCCTGTGAGCTCGATGATGTTGAATCAAGAGATGGTGTGTTCAAGATATCATACATCATTTGAGTAGCTAACTCATCATCAGAAGGAGAGATAGGGATGTTGAAGGACTTGAAGAATCCATCATAGTCGAAAAAGTAGGCGGGTCCTTTGCCAGTAGGTGGTGTGGTATATCTCTGAACATCAACATTACACCACACTTCTACTAGACCCGTTGAGTTGTTGTAAACTCTCTTGTTCGGTATGTTGTATCCTAGGAAGATTCCTTCATCAGCCTTCTCGCTGAATTTACCTTCTTGAGTCTTTTTCAGAAGTGTGCACGGCGCGCCAAATGGTTCGAGATACTCCAGATTCGGTTTACGTCTTTGTAGTAGCTCGTAACATGTCTTTCCGTGGCGCTTGACTATCAGAACTCGATTCAGTGTATAACATGCATTAGCCACTGCCTCATTCCAGAATTGGATAGGCAGTTTCGAGTCTGCCAGCATTGTCCGTGCTGTCTCTATCAAGCTTTTGTTCTTTCTCTCAGCAACACCATTCATCTGAGGCGTGTAGGTAGAAGTGAATTGATGCACAATTCCATTTTCCTTGCAGTAAGCCTCCATCCACTGATTCTTGAATTCAGTCCCGTTGTCTGAGCGTACTTGTCTCACTTTCAGCTTGTAGAGAGATTCCAGTGTGGTTACTAACTCCTTGAATGACTCAAATGTTTCTGATTTAGACTTCAGAAACATTACCCAAGAGAACCTTGAGTAGTCATCAGTAACCACAAAGCAGTACAAGTCGCCTGCAATGCTCTTTGTACTGACTGGACCAAACAGATCCATGTGAAGAAGTTCAAGAGGAAGTTCTATTGAATGAACTTTCTTTTCCTTATGAGTCTTCTTCGTCTTTTTGCCTTTCTTGCAAGCTACACAAAAATCAGGAAGCTGGAAATTCTTGATGTTGACTCCTCTCACGAGATCCTTCTGGATCAAGTGATTCATCTTCCTTTGATTAATGTGTCCCATTCTCCTATGCCAGGAGATGGAGTCCTTCTCAGTGGCTTTTGATAGAAAGCACTGAACTTCATGATTCGTTGTAGAAGCTGTTGAGAGATCCAAAACATAAAGGTCTTTATATCTTGAAGCTGTCATCAGAACTTGGTCCTTCGGAATCACGTAGTCTTTCTTTAGGACGTAACACTTCTTGTTGTCGAATATGACTTTAAATCCCTTATCACAGATTTGGGAAATAGAAAGTAAGTTGTTTTGAAGTTGTTGAACGTAGTTCACCTTATCAAACTTAACTTTCTGATTTCCCACTTCTCCCTGAGCTGTGATATAGCCTCCCTTGTTTCCAGCAAATGAAACATGCCCTCCTTTTATTTGCTTGACGTTTGATAAAAGAGCCCTGTTTCCTGTCATGTGCCTGGATGCTCCGCTGTCTACAATCCACATGTTGGTTTCAGCACTGTAGCGAACACCCTGCACATACAATGTAAAAGATTAGTTTAGGTTAGGAAACCAAGCCTTTACTGGCTTGGGTTTCCCAGAGGCATCACACATCATGAATTCAACCCATTGACCCTTAGAGGGTGAGGGTAGCTCAGGTTCCTTCTTGTCATCATTATCAGACACAGAGAATGACTTCTCTTTCCATAAGCCAGATTTGTGCAAAGCCTGTTTGTGATAAATAGTCGACTGGCTAATAGGTTGAACTTTAGGTTCACTAGTTCTTCTAGGTGGAGATAAAGAACTCCTCTTAGAAGACTTAGGGTTTGAATCCTGAAGTTCAATCTTCTTCCTAGGTGTCTGATAGTAAGGACAATAGGAAGCAATGTGTCCACACTCTCCACAGTTGTAGCACGACCTGCTATCAACTTTATGATTAAACTTTCTTTGTGGAGATGTGTGTGACACTCTAGTAACATCACTTAATTTGGGTTTTGACTCTTTTTCTTTTGATGTTTTCTCTTGTTTAACAAAATTAATTGTTTTACCATTTTTAACATCCTTTTCCTTTTGGTTAACTGCTTTTTGACTTGAAACTTGTGAAAGATTAACATTAACAGTCTTTTTAGGTTCTGATTTGACTCTGTTTGACCCTGACTTTATATTAACCTTTTCAAATTCTTTTTCCAGATTAACACAAGGCATTTTACCCTTTGCCTTTGAAGTGGCCTCCTTTTGTTTGGTTCCAGATTCAATTGATGAACATGAGGAATCTGGATCACTAACAAGAGGAGCAGACACCACATGATCCTTGATGGGGTTATTATTTATTGGTCTACTCTTAGTGTTTATCAATGTCTCAGGTGGTGGTGGAACCACTTTATAACCCAAACCCTCCCCGTTGTTTCTTTCTCTCACTAGGTGTTGGACAATGTGTGATGAACTTGTCCAACTGTGCAATTTTTGCTTTAATGAGTTTACTTCAACTTCTAAAACTGCCTTTTGCTTCATAGTGTCTTCTAGGGAGTTATGATAATACCTAATGTCATTAGCTTGGTTAAATGCAACTACTTCAGTTTCCCTAAGCTGTTTAGTCAAAAGGTCTATCTTTTCTTTGTAACTATGCTCATTTTGTTTTAATACTCTATTAGCCTCAGTGCACAGTTGCAAATCCTTTACTAGGTTATCATTATGATCTAATAACCTAGCAAATTTCTCATATATGCTATCTCTAAAAGTATTACAATCAGAACAAGCATGATTATTAAACAGTTGGTCAGTGGTACTTACCTGAGGAGGTTCAGAAGAATTTGCCATCAACGCAGCATCAGATGTCTCTGGTTCCGGTGATTCTGTCTTTGCTGTGGAAGTCCCTTCTTCAGGCTTGTAGCTGACCTCAGTTGCAGTTGTCTCTTCACTATTTGACATCGCTATCTCAACTGCAATATCTCCTTCACTTGCGGAATCATCGTCTAAGTCTTCTACGCTTGCAATGTTTGATTCCCCTGGAGAGACAAACCTAAAGCTCCAGTCCTGTCCTTCATCATCATGAGCAGTCAAGGCTTTTGGATCCTTTCTTGATGAAGTAGAACTGCTAGCTTGCTTGTCTTGACGAGTGAATGATGAGAATGGGTTCTCGTTCCCCATCTTCTTTGGCTTAACACATTCTCTCTTGAAGTGCCCCTTTTCTCCACAGTTAAAGCAGGTCACTTTACTCTTGTCAAAGCCAAATGTGGTATCCTTAGTAGCAACCAAGTTCTGTCCGGTCTTTTTCACAAACTTCTTCGCCCTCCGGACAACACTTGCTAAGGCCCACATAATGTCCATCCTCTCATGCTCCATTTCATCTACTTGCTCGTAGTCCTCATCTGCCAGATGGCAGTTTCCAATCTTTCCAGCAACAAGTCCATCATAGGAATGAACCACTGCTGCCAAGAGATCCATGTGCTCTCGAGCTACTTCCACAGTCACATTACCGAGGTTCTCGGTCTTCAGTCTAGTAGCATTAGCTTCAGATCCAATATAATGGGTACAAGAAGACCCTGACGTGTCTGATCCTGAAGGAGAAGCTTGTGAAGGACCCGATGAGCTAGACACAAATGCAGTCTGGAGAGGTGCTCCAGACGTCTTAGCTTGAGGCGTTGCATTGTACAAAGCTGGATTCTGAGTGTACGAAGACTTCTGAGCTCTGTACTTCATCCTAAGTGCTTCTTCTCGCAACTTTAAAATAAAATCATTGATATCCAGCTTTGCCAGCATCTCATTCTGTCTCAGATTTGACACAAATGAAGCCTACTTTTTTGGCAATCCGTCTGCAAAATTAGTCACTTTATCTTCCATGGTAGTAGCAACCCCATGTGTATGCAGTTCACTCATCAGATGGTAGAATCTATCAATGACATCGTCCAAACTCTCGTTTCCCATTGATGAGAAGTTGTCAAATTCCTTCTTTAACTCCTTAGCCTTGATTGCCTTCAGCGAAGCATTCCCGTCGTATCTCTTTTCCAGCTCATCCCACAGTTTCTTGGCCTGCTTATTCTTCGAATACTGGTGGAAAATATCTTTAGGAATAGACTGTGTGATCAATGCATAGACTCTCTTCTCTGCATTATACTTAACTTTCTGCGCGTCAGTCATCCCTCCTAAAGTAAGTTTTACTCCATCGGCTCCAACCGGCATACTATATCCAATCTCGATAGCTTCCCACAAATTTGGATCCACTCCATTGAGGTAGATCTCAAAACGTTGTTTCCAGTGGGGAAACTCATCTAACGTTAAGAGCTTTGGTGGTTTATTATGATTCCCCACCTCACTCTCAAGTAACAGTAGGTTCTGGATCCTCGAGTCCTTCCCGGCAGTAAACGCTGACATTTGATCTTCCATGTCGAATAACCTTAAGTCTACTAAACAAACTGTCAACTGGTGCGACTGGAGGATGCGAATGGGCTATCTGTGTGAATGAACTATGCGACTGATTTAATCGTGCGGCTGAACTAAGCGATTGGTTCAGTCGTGCGAATGAAGCTGATGCGTATGAACACTGCGAACGGATGGTTCAGTCGTACGAATGGAGATGCGACCAGGTCCAATCGTGCGTCTGGACAATGCAAATGAAGTCCAGTCGTGCGAATGGCTCACTCGTGCGACTGAAGCTGCTGTTTTGCGAAAATTTCTAGGTTTAACGTGTTTTAGCCGTAAAAATTCGAAATTTCGCCAACTCTAATCGCCTAAGACCGTAGAAACCGAAACTTGATGAGCAGGGGACGTCCAAGATCACTTTTGACACAAAAGATTGCGTTTTTAGTGCAAAAACACAAACTTTTTATCAATCTTGATTGAATCACACGTAATCAAGAGCCATAGCTCTGATACCACTTGTTAGGACCTGGTATTTGAACGAAATACCGAATGATTAGCGTGTAAACCAAACCAAATAGTGCGGAATCCTATTTGATTGGCGATCCAATCAGTGAGAACGCAAGTAGAATCAATAAAGTATTGAATCAAACGTTAAGAATCAATTGTGAATCGATCTACAGCGTTCTATGAACTTGGAGAATGAACTAGGAGGCTTCTGGACGGCTAGGGTACGTCTGGAGTCGAAATAGAATGAATGCTTTATTTTTTCACGAATTGGGTTGTATTTATAGGTTAGTATTGTTCATTCGTGCGACTGAACCATTAGTATGGTTTAGTCATGCGATTGAACCATGCGGTTGATTCATCCGCACGACTGAGTGTTCAGTCGTGCGACTGAGCCAATCTTATGTTACAATCATACGACTGATCCAGTCTCCTGGTTTAGTCGTGCGACTGAGTCATTCGTATGAAGTTATTCATGCGTATGGTCCATTCGCATGGGCCATTCGCATGAGAACTTCATTTTGTTAAGTTTGAATGTATTAATTAATATAACATTATGTGTAACACTTCAAACAACCACAAACCTAATTAACCATCGACTCATTAATGAAATATTAAACATTGTAAATCACAAGCAATCAATATCATTTCATTAATCATTCCAAACATTACATCATAATCAGACAAACAAGATCTATTACATTCAAATCATGATCTAGGGACATACATGTATCAACAACGTCGAAGTAGAGTCCTCCGATGGCTTCGAGTCGTCCGAAGTTGCAAATAGAAATCCAGGGTGTCCACACCTCCTGAGCTAAGCCTCGTATTTTATTCGAGGAGTGATCTTCAAGCTGCTCCCGATAGAAGTAGTCTCGTGGGCTAGGTGAGTTGGTGCCTTACCTTTTCCTGCCATAGTCTCGGATAACCTGAAAAATCATCATGGGTAATTTGGTTTCTCATAGCTCATAGTAGTAACAGTACAGGTAATAGTTGCAGCGCTTGTAGTACTGATAGCAGTAGAATCAGCAATCAATAGTATCAGTAATAGTATTAGAAATTAATGGTCTCGTCAGATGACAACAATAATTAAATAAAGAGGTTCTTTTAAATAAAACTCTTAGAGTACCCAAAGAAAACTTTAGAAATCATAAATTTCAAACAGAGAAGGGTCAAAACACGACCTAAGGTCCATGCTGGAATTTACACGTCCGGTAAATTCATGATTACGTTGATCAAGTGTAATCATCAATTTACCCAACCCGATCATCCCAACACTTCCATAAGGGTGGTCCTAAGGTATCAGGGTTGTAGCCTAGGGTCTACTATGGTATTCCTGACTTCTCTACAACCATTGGCTCTGATACCAATCTGTCACACCCCGGGCCCAGGTAGGGTGGGACGTCGCAGACTAGCAACAACATATGGAAGCGGAAAGAAACCATCATAAGAGAATAAATGGAGATAACATCACATGGCATTCAGAGTTTAAAATAATCCTGGGCTAGGAACATATTTAGCCCATAAATTAAATTATACAACCAACATAATGACAAAATGTATAAGTTACAATAATTAAAAATTGTTCAGATAGATTTGAAAATCAGACAAGCCAATGCCATGGTCACGGTGCTAGGTCAAAGTCTTCTACACAGCTAGACTCCACTCATGGATTATCTGAAACATGCTCAAAAAGAAATTGTGTCAACTAGAAAGTTGGTGAACTCAAGTGCTTAAAGTTTAAAAACAAAAGGATTCATTAGAATCCATTCTTTAATTAAAAGTCATGGTATCATTGTTGTGGGGTTCACAATCAACCCTGCACTCAGCCCCAATTAGCCTCTTTAAAAATTAAGTTACCGGTTAAATCCCCATGGGGAGAACTGAGCCTCAAATCAGTGGACCGTACCTGCCGGATGGTCCACCATAGTATCTTAATAAAACCTGTTTCATGCCAGAAACGACCCCACAGGATCTCAGTGTGGAACCCTTCCCGTTCATCACAGGAGGCACTGTGTGTGAGGGATTCCCCAAGTAGATCTACCCATATAAACAAGCGGTTCACAAAAGAATTAATGACTGTGATACAAGTATCAACAAGTCTCAAACATAACCACAACATATAGCATCATAATATAGCACAGAAACAGTTTAGTTTAAACAGAGCATGCTTCATCCCAAAAACAGTAATAAAAAGGGGAACACTTAAACTCACCTTAAAATTCAAGCAAAGGGGTCACTGCGTGTACCAGGAAAAGTCTCAAATCTAGCACCCTAAATAATAAGATTTAAGTGTTAATCCACTAATTCAAGGGTTATGGAGATGCATAAGTTGTGTCATGAGGTTAGAATCTTAATAGCATTTGAATTTCTAAGTCTTTTTGTAAAAAGTTTCCTTTTATATAAAGTTTGGGTTTCTTAGGAAAGAACATATGATTTGCTATCCTAAATCATTTATATAAGTTAATTTGAGTCTGTTAAGTGATTCCTTGTTCAAGGGGTCGGTTTATAGAAGTTAGGCAAAAATTTACAGTTTAGTCCTTCAAGTTTTAAAATTTACAATTTCAACCCTAAAGTTTGGTTTCTTGCATTTAATGTCTTTTATGCCCAAATATTAGTTTCTTAGAGTTAGTTAACTGATTTTAAGTAAGTTTCTACCAAAATTTCATATTTAACTCCGTTTCACAAATTTTTATGTTTCTCGTTACCGGTTACGGTAAAACGGAGGGCTTTTAATAGTTGAGTGTTGATTTCTAATTTAACGGTCTTAGATTCATTAAATATCATTTTAATGACTTTATTTAAGGTTTTTAATCTGCTAGAGATGCACTTCGAGCTCCTTTTTGGTGCAAGACTACCTTTTAAGTTTTACCCGTTTAAAAGCGTTTTTAACCGAATTTGACCCGTTAAAAGCTCGTTTGACCAAATTTTCAACTCTTTTAGATCTTATAGTACATAAATTACTGAAATAACATGGTTTCCATGGATTTTGGTGTTAGATCCTCATTTTTACTTCCAAACGTTACCCGGTTAAAACCCGTTTTTCACTAAAAATTTCTATTTAACCTATTCTTTGACCATTTAAATTGACAAATCCGACCCAAATACTTTGTTAACCCCTTTAGAGCCTGGAATTCTTTTGAAGATGGTTACATCCATGTTTTATTGGTTTAAAGTTGTTTTTACAACTTTTCGGGTCCCCGAATGTGTCCAACTAGCTTACAAGTCTAAGATATTCATATTTTCAGCCTTTACATCCCATCACGTAACCAACATCATCCAAAACTTACTGAAATACTATGTCAATCTCACGGGTTCAACAAACAAACCATGAACAAGATGGAAACTACAAGATTACACCATTTTCATCCATTACACCTGTGTTAAACGTTATAATTTGTGATTAAACATTAACCAAACCTTTGGTACCTTTGAAATCAGATTATTAGGAGATTAAAAGACCCATTTTGAGCAGGTTACATGATTAGTTTTGAAGGGTTACAAGTTGTGCAAGTTGGATGGTGTATATACACCCGAAAAGAGGGTTTTCTAGGTGTAAACCGTGTTACACCTATAGAATGACATGCTTTACGAGTATGATACCTTCAAGGACGTGAAAAGCTCCTTATGAACGAAGTTCTAGTAGCAAATTTCTGTTAGATATGAGAACGGTAAGGTTTTGAATGAAAAACGAAGTCAAACACATGAAATAACCAAAACCGTGTGACATGAAGCTTACACTCGATGTAACTCACGGTTTGGAGCGTGTAGTTGGTCGAGAATGGCCTGGAACTCCTTGGAATAAGCTGGAGAATCACGAACAAGTCCTGGAAAAGGTCGAACTTGTAGGAACCGTGTACCCAAGAGCACCAAAACTTCACCTTTGCGGCTCTTTGTGCTTGGCCGATTGAGTGTTGTTGTGTTTATTCGAACACAAGTTGAAAATGGAGAGGATTTCAGTTGTGTGTGTGTGTTTTTTAGAGAGAATCTGAGAATGAGAGGAAGGGAAAGAGGGATGTGTTCAAGTGGTGCATGGATGGGGTTGGAGGAGAGGGTGGTGGTCCACATGAATGGCCTTTGAAATCAATCAGCTCCCGCGCAAAACTCAACGATAGCAATTCACAACCCACTTCGGACACTCTTGCCTCAACAATCCACCAAATCAATCAAATGACATTTATGGATCCAGAAAATGCCTTTTTAACAATCTATGAAAAGAAATAGGTGCGAAGTATCAAGAAACTATTCGTATTCACTCCATAACATCTCGAGAATCAAATTAATCTAACGGGATGAAAGTAATTATAAATCATACAGAAACATGATGTGTGGTCAATGATAAAGAACGCAAATCAAGTTAACACGACCATGTAAATAAGATTTACTTGTATTTTAATCAAACTTGTTCAACTTAAAATTGTTGCATCAAAGTATTCACGAATGCTTAACTAAATAAACGGGAAAGAAACTAGTTATACAAAAACACTAAACAATAATAGTTCTTGTGTCTATAGTTTTTTGCTTTCAATAACAACCTACAATGCTATGGAGTTTTGATTTTCTTGTTTTGTAAACACACTTATTAACCAATCTAATAAAATATTATTATATTTATCATTGCAATCACACTAATCAATCACAAATAGAATGTAGGATCTATTGCTTAAATCAAAACTAAAATCGAACACAAAACCACATGAATGGCCTTTGAAATCAATCAACTCCCGCGCAAAACTCATCGATAGCAATTCACAACGCACTTCGAACACTCTTGCCTCAACAATCCATCAAATCAATCATAATGACATTTATGGATCCGAAAAATACCTTTTTAACAATCTATGCGAAGAAATAGGTGCGAAGGATCAAGAAACTATTCGTATTAACTCCATAACAATCGAGAATCAAATTAATCTAACAAGATGAAAGTAATCATAAATCATACAGAAACATGATGTGTGGTCGATTAAAAAGAAAACAAATCAAGTTAACACGACCATGTATATAAGATTTACATGTATTTTAATCAAAATTGTGCAACTACAAATTGGTGCATCAAAGTACTCACGAATGCTTAACTAAATAAACAGGGAAAGAACTAGTTATACAAAAACATTAAACAACAATAGTTCATGTGTGCATAGTTTTTTGCTTTCAATAACAACCTACAATGTCATGGAGTTTTATTCTGTTGTCTTGTAAACACACTTGTGAACCAATTTAATCAAATATGATTCTAGTCATCATTGCAATCACACTAATCAATCACAAAAAAGAACGTAGGATTTATTATTTAAATCAAAACAAAAATCAAACACAAAGCCACATTAGTGGCCTTGGAAATCAATCAACCCCCACGCAAAAATCATCAAGAACAATTCACAACCAACTTCGAACACTCTTGCCTTAACTGTCACACCCCGGGCCCCGGTAGGGTGGGACGTCACAGACTAGCAACAACATATGGCAGCGGAAACAAACCATTATAAGAGCTCAAAGGAGAGAATATCACATGGCATTAAAGTTTTAAAAAGATAACAGGGCTAGAGACACATCAGGCCCCAAATGAGTTTTACAATCATCCATAAAAATAAAATTGTACTTGTTCAACACAAAATATAAATTGTTCAATTGTTTCATCAAGGAAATAAGCCAATGCCATGTCACGGGGATAAGTCTAGGTCTCCACAACAGCTAGGATCTCTTCATATATTACCTGAAATATGCTCAAAAGAAAATTGTGTCAACTAAAAAGTTGGTGAATTCAAGTGCTTAAAGTTTAAAAACAAAAGGACTTAATAAATCCTTCTTTGATTAAAAGAAAATAATCATTGTTTATGTAACACCCGGAAATTTTCTTTGTAGCCGACGAGAGAAGAAAAAGAAATAAAGTCCAAAGTCGAGGGACCAAACCCGCTAACGAGAGAAACTTCGATGCAAGGGAGTATAAAAGGGAGGAGGCACTCCCATTCTCCCCATTTTTAAGCCTAGAGAGGAGAAGAGAGAAAGAAGAGAAAAGAGAAGAAGTGTTGGCCCGGGTTGGTTCGAGTAGCCAAAATCGACGTGGAGCGAGTCAAATCGAAGCTCTACTCGACGGGATCGTTAAGGTGAGTTCTAGGACCCCTCTTTTACACGTTTTCAACTGATTTTGGGGCTGGAATACGTCCAAAAACCTATTTTCGAGTTTTTGGGTGAAGACCCGTTTTGATGCATGTATGTATGTGTATGATGCGTTTGAGGCTTGATTTCTTGTTGGGTTATGCTTGTATGAGGTCATGGTATGTTTCCCTAACCTTTAGAAGGGTTGATTTGGGCTTAAAAGAGGTTTGGAAGGGGTTGGGGGTCGAAAACCCGCGGCTGCAGTCGAGCTAACTGCACTCTGCACCAGCTAGGGCTAGGCGATCGACTGGAGGGCGACTAGAGGCCATTCGGCCGATTGAAGTGCGACTGAGGTCCAAATGCACGTTTGCTATGCGACTGAGGTCCATACGCATGATGGTCATGCGATTGAAGTTCATGTGGTTGGGAGTCATGCGATTGAGAGATGGTGCGACTGAGGTTCATTCGCACGGAGGTTATACGACTGAAGTCCATGCGCCTGGAGGCCATGCGACTGAGGTTCATTCGCATGAAGAGTATGCGACTGAAGCCCATACGCCTGAAGTCATGCGACTGAAGGCCATACGCATGAGAGTTATGCGACTGGGAGTCCATTCGCATAGGGGTCCATTCGCATAGGGTCCATTCGCATATGGTCCATTCGCATAGATGCCCATTCGCCTAAGTGTTCAGAAATGATAACCGAGATGGAATTACTCGACGATGTGAAGGGCATGGACGGTATAAGGTAACGTAGGATGATGAGCTTATGAGGTGGATGTTGATGGAGATGATGGTAATATGCATGATGTTATGTGTTATGTTAGGCACGGCGGTGCGTGTGATGCATAGTATGTATGATGTGCGTGATGTGATGTATGATTGATGCGTATGTATGATGATGCCGTATGTTCATGTTTATGTTGTGTTCCTTGCTATGTATGATTATCTTTCTATGTCTTTGCGTTGAACGTTAATGAATTAAATGAAAGTATTATGTAACGTAAAGTGAAAGATAAAGAAAAGAGGAACGTAATGAATGAATGCATGCATTAATGAATGAATGAAATCGTGTGAGGTATGTATGTGAAGTGAAGTGAAGTGCACGGCTCTAATGCCTTAGGCTCAACCGTGAGAGGTTCAGCTAGTCTATAGTGTGTACGCAAGGGTTCCAGTCTTTGTGGCTGACCTTCGATGATGTACCCACTTCGGTGGGGGTGATGTACCCATATTGATGGGGGTGATGTACCCACTTCGGTGGGGGTGATGTACCCATATTGATGGGGGTGATGTACCCATATTGATGGGGGTGATGTACCCACTTCGGTGGGGGTGTAGTACCCATAATGTTGGGGGTGTATTGTATGATGGTTACCCGGGTTACGCATAACTCCGGGGGTGTAGCATGAAGCCATGCATATGTATGAGGTGAGCAACCCGGTCGTTGCAAAAGACTCGAGTACGTGCTATCGTGATGTTGCCTTGGGGTGAGCAACCTTGTTGTTGCAAAAGACTCGGATAGCTTGCTATCGTGATGGGCAATGAGGTGAGCAACCCTAGGGGTGCAAAAGACTCGGATAGCGTACATTCACTGAGATGGCTAATGAGGTGAGCGACTTGGTGTTGCAACAGCCTCGGATGGAGTTCAATTCCTGTGATTGACTCGTATGGGATCTTTGTCGCGTATCCCGGTGTTGTGTCAGTCTTCGGACATGAGTCGGGGGCTTGTGAGCAGGTCCCGGCACAGCATCAGCTTTCGAGCATGAGTCGGGGATATTGCATAAGACAAGATTCGAGTAAGGAAGGGTAATGAGTAAAGAGATGAATGAAAGAATGAACGTATGAAATGAACATTAACGAATGATCCTAATAATGTATGAAATGGGATCCTTGCCATTCGACCTCAGTAATCGTGGCTGTGTGCCATGAAGAGGGTAAAGTCTGACAGGATCTAGGAAGAAGTGAAAGATAATGATAAATGATGAATGTAATGAACGTAATGATGAAGATAATAATGATATTATCTGTATGTACGTATGATGTGTGAACGCATGTATGTAACGAATGTTTTATAAAGAAAGTAAAGAACGGTTTTACGAAAGAAAAGTAAGTTTTATTTTAAAACTAGAACTCACTCAGCAACGCTGACTTTGATGTGTTTCCAGTTGGCAGGTATGTTGCTGAGGATGGCACGGGGCGGCTACTCAGCGTATTTTGGATGGCATCTTATGTTTAATGCTTTTGTAATAAATGTGTCATGATATTGTTAAAAAGACGATTGTACTATTGTGCAAAAGTATTTTGATGGAATGAAATTATGTTCTTAATGTTTCCGCTGCAACTATTTATGAAAGGAAAATGTAAATATATGTTTTGAGTGCGATGAATGACCAACTGTAAGCGTCTCGGGAACGGGGCGTTACAAGTTGGTATCAGAGCCAAAGTTTAAGTGAATTGGGTAAATATTTTCAAAAACCTAATCTTAAACTGAGAATGGGACGGAAAGGGAATGGGATGCCAATCTGAGTAGCTGCGTGCCATCAGGTATGTTTTTGTAAAGTTAACCGGTCTTACGTGCGCATGTTATATGGTTTATGTGTTGCTGGTAGATTTAGATACTGATGTAGTCAGGATAGGTAATGCTCGGAGTATGAAGAGTAAAGTAAGTGGCTAATCACAACTGGCCACTGTAATTAGGGACTTACTATACTTGACATAAATTGAGCTATTCCTTGAATGACCGTGTTAGTGTTTGAATCTTTCAGTGTGTTTAGAGGATGGCTGGTAGAAGATCTTCGAAAGCTTCTCGTGGTGGAGGTGACGGTGGACGTGGTGCTGAACCACGGGTCACAAGAGCAAGGTCAAGGGCCGAAAGGGTGGTTCATGAAGAACCTGTGACCCCTCATCCTGAGGGCGGTGATGAGAATGCTAATCAGAGGGCCTCGATGAGAGAGGCGGTCGTGGAAGAAGTGCATCAGGTCTTGCAGACAATCCTACCGTCTGTAGTGACCGAAGTGATAAAGACTGTTAGAGAAGAGGAGAGAAAGGAAAGGGGTAGACCTTCGGGTGAAAGGAGACGACCCGAGACTGAAAGGGTTCTCTCCGATGACGAAGAGGAAGAAGAAGAGGAAGAGCCTGCGCCGGAGGCGGCACGAGGCTGTAACTATGGGGCGTTTCAGCGATGCAAGCCCCCTACTTTTGATGGTAATGGCACTGCTGCTGCTGCTCACCGGTGGGTGAGGGAGATGGAAGCTGTTTTAAATATCAGCGAGTGCCGAGAGGATCAGAAAGTAAAGTTTGCTACCCACTCTTTCGTGGACTCAGCTTTGTGCTGGTGGGACAACATAGTCCAAGTTGAGGGAAGCAGGGCTATTGGAAGGATGAGATGGTCAGAGTTGAAGAGGCTGGTGATTGAGGAGTTCTGTCCTCACCGTGAGATGGATAAAGTAGAAAGAGAGTTCCTGCAGTTGGAGGCGGGAACAATGACACATCAGCAATACACCACCAAGTTCAACGAAATGGCACGACTGGTGCCGGATCAGGTGACACCCCTCTCACGAAAGATCAAGAGGTATATTCATGGCTTGCCAGCGGACATTCGTAGGCACATGATTGCTGCCCGACCGAGCACGTTTAGGTCGGCGGTGGATTTAGCGGGAAGATTATACGATGAAAGATTGATGGTGGTGACAGAAGGTAGCAAGAAAGAAGATGGTGATCGGGATTGGAATGGGAAGCGATTGGGACACGGCGAAGCCGCTCCAAGTGGCAAAGGTGCACGGGTGGACGACCAACGTGTGGTCATAAATGACGTGGGTTCGGAAAGGTGTGACAAGTGTGGACACAGGCACCCTGGGGAATGTAGATTGGGAACTGATGCCTGCTTTCGTTGTGGAAGGACCGGACATGTAGCGAAGAACTGCGGTATGGGGAAGTGTTATTCTTGTGGTGAGGAAGGTCATAAGAGCAGGGACTGTAAGAAGCAAAGGGCTGGAGGCTCGGGAGTGAAGAAGATCGGAGGAAGCTAGGACGGACTTCGATGTTATGTCAGGTATGTTCCTAGTAAATAGATTCTTGGCTTGTGTTATTTAAGGTTGGCGTTAGTTAAAGTTTTTATTCCTGCTGCTTTCTGTGCTAAATTGCCTGTTAGTGGTAAGAATATAAATACACCATTTGATGTAGCCCTAAGAGTGGATTGTTTGACGGATTACGGAGCGAACACTATGTGTTGCAAAAAGATAATACGGTTGATAGCGCCTGAGGGGATCATGGTAATGGCTTAAGGTGATTGAGCCACGACGATTCCGAATGTGATTTCGATGACATTGGCGGGAAGGTGCATGAATCGTGATATGGTGGAGTGTGAGATTAAATGCCTTACTTGTTCACAAGTGAAGGCCAAGCGCCAAATGCCGTATACAAAGTAATGAGGAGATCGAGGCCACGATCGAGAAGCTCGAAAGGATTAAAGCATTGATGAAGCTAGCCAAAGATAGATAAGAAGTCGTGTGTGGATAAGCGACGTAGACCGATTGAACTTCAGGTGAGAGACTGGAAAAGAGATGAGAAAAAATTTCCAAGCAATGGTTCAAGGAACAACAGGTTTCGGGGACGAAACCCATTTAAGGGGGGTGGACTTGTAACACCCGGAAATTTTCTTTGTAGCCGACGAGAGAAGAAAAAGAAATAAAGTCCAAAGTCGAGGGACCAAACCCGCTAACGAGAGAAACTTCGATGCAAGGGAGTATAAAAGGGAGGAGGCACTCCCATTCTCCCCATTTTTAAGCCTAGAGAGGAGAAGAGAGAAAGAAGAGAAAAGAGAAGAAGTGTTGGCCCGGGTTGGTTCGAGTAGCCAAAATCGACGTGGAGCGAGTCAAATCGAAGCTCTACTCGACGGGATCGTTAAGGTGAGTTCTAGGACCCCTCTTTTACACGTTTTCAACTGATTTTGGGGCTGGAACACGTCCAAAAACCTATTTTCGAGTTTTTGGGTGAAGACCCGTTTTGATGCATGTATGTATGTGTATGATGCGTTTGAGGCTTGATTTCTTGTTGGGTTATGCTTGTATGAGGTCATGGTATGTTTCCCTAACCTTTAGAAGGGTTGATTTGGGCTTAAAAGAGGTTTGGAAGGGGTTGGGGGTCGAAAACCCGCGGCTGCAGTCGAGCTAACTGCACTCTGCACCAGCTAGGGCTAGGCGACCGACTGGAGGGCGACTAGAGGCCATTCGGCCGATTGAAGTGCGACTGAGGTCCAAATGCACGTTTGCTATGCGACTGAGGTCCATACGCATGATGGTCATGCGATTGAAGTTCATGTGGTTGGGAGTCATGCGATTGAGAGATGGTGCGACTGAGGTTCATTCGCACGGAGGTTATACGACTGAAGTCCATGCGCCTGGAGGCCATGCGACTGAGGTTCATTCGCATGAAGAGTATGCGACTGAAGCCCATACGCCTGAAGTCATGCGACTGAAGGCCATACGCATGAGAGTTATGCGACTGGGAGTCCATTCGCATAGGGGTCCATTCGCATAGGGTCCATTCGCATATGGTCCATTCGCATAGATGCCCATTCGCCTAAGTGTTCAGAAATGATAACCGAGATGGAATTACTCGACGATGTGAAGGGCATGGACGGTATAAGGTAACGTAGGATGATGAGCTTATGAGGTGGATGTTGATGGAGATGATGGTAATATGCATGATGTTATGTGTTATGTTAGGCACGGCGGTGCGTGTGATGCATAGTATGTATGATGTGCGTGATGTGATGTATGATTGATGCGTATGTATGATGATGCCGTATGTTCATGTTTATGTTGTGTTCCTTGCTATGTATGATTATCTTTCTATGTCTTTGCGTTGAACGTTAATGAATGAAATGAAAGTATTATGTAACGTAAAGTGAAAGATAAAGAAAAGAGGAACGTAATGAATGAATGCATGCATTAATGAATGAATGAAATCGTGTGAGGTATGTATGTGAAGTGAAGTGAAGTGCACGGCTCTAATGCCTTAGGCTCAACCGTGAGAGGTTCAGCTAGTCTATAGTGTGTACGCAAGGGTTCCAGTCTTTGTGGCTGACCTTCGATGATGTACCCACTTCGGTGGGGGTGATGTACCCATATTGATGGGGGTGATGTACCCATATTGATGGGGGTGATGTACCCACTTCGGTGGGGGTGTAGTACCCATAATGTTGGGGGTGTATTGTATGATGGTTACCCGGGTTACGCATAACTCCGGGGGTGTAGCATGAAGCCATGCATATGTATGAGGTGAGCAACCCGGTCGTTGCAAAAGACTCGAGTACGTGCTATCGTGATGTTGCCTTGGGGTGAGCAACCTTGTTGTTGCAAAAGACTCGGATAGCTTGCTATCGTGATGGGCAATGAGGTGAGCAACCCTAGGGGTGCAAAAGACTCGGATAGCGTACATTCACTGAGATGGCTAATGAGGTGAGCGACTTGGTGTTGCAACAGCCTCGGATGGAGTTCAATTCCTGTGATTGACTCGTATGGGATCTTTGTCGCGTATCCCGGTGTTGTGTCAGTCTTCGGACATGAGTCGGGGGCTTGTGAGCAGGTCCCGGCACAGCATCAGCTTTCGAGCATGAGTCGGGGATATTGCATAAGACAAGATTCGAGTAAGGAAGGGTAATGAGTAAAGAGATGAATGAAAGAATGAACGTATGAAATGAACATTAACGAATGATCCTAATAATGTATGAAATGGGATCCTTGCCATTCGACCTCAGTAATCGTGGCTGTGTGCCATGAAGAGGGTAAAGTCTGACAGGATCTAGGAAGAAGTGAAAGATAATGATAAATGATGAATGTAATGAACGTAATGATGAAGATAATAATGATATTATCTGTATGTACGTATGATGTGTGAACGCATGTATGTAACGAATGTTCTTATAAAGAAAGTAAAGGACGGTTTTACGAAAGAAAAGTAAGTTTTATTTTAAAACTAGAACTCACTCAGCAACGCTGACTTTGATGTGTTTCCAGTTGGCAGGTATGTTGCTGAGGATGGCACGGGGCGGCTACTCAGCGTATTTTGGATGGCATCTTATGTTTAATGCTTTTGTAATAAATGTGTCATGATATTGTTAAAAAGACGATTGTACTATTGTGCAAAAGTATTTTGATGGAATGAAATTTATGTTCTTAATGTTTTCGCTGCAACTATTTATGAAAGGAAAATGTAAATATATGTTTTGAGTGCGATGAATGACCAACTGTAAGCGTCTCGGGAACGGGGCGTTACAGTTTATCATCGTGGGAAAAATAAAATCATAATCAACCCTGCACTCAGTCCCGGTTAGCCTCTTCTAAAGTTGTGTTTTACCGGATATTCCCGAAGGAAGAAACTGAGCCCCAAATCAGTGAACCCTACCTGCCCGGATGGTTCACCATAGTATCTTAACAAAACTTGTTACATGCCACAACGATCCCTCAGGATCTCAGTGGGGTAACCTTCCTGGAACGGAAGCCACTGTGTGTGGGGGATTCCCCAAATAGATCTATCCATATAAATCAAGCGGGATCATGATATAAGAATCAGCAGGTAACCACAAATCCCACATAGAATCATCAAATAAAGAACAATCATAGTTCATAAAAAAATAGAGCATGTTTCATCCCAAAACAATAGTAAAAAGGGGGATCACTAGAACTCACCTTAGGTTTCCAAATCAAAGTCTCTTGGTGTGCCAGGAAGTGTCACAAGTCTAGCACCCTAACATGTACATATTAAGCAATAAGCTACTGTCCTAAACTCATTCAAAGTGCAACAATGATGTCAAGGGTTCTATTGAGTAAGGCTTTGGTTTCGTGAAGGTTTGTATAAAAAGTTTCCTTTTATGGCAAGTCAAGGCGTCTTCATGAAAATTGGGGATTTTCACTTCATTAGATTAAGTATATTAAGGACTTTTGTTGTTCAAGTGTTTATTAGCTTCCTGGAAGTCGGTTATAAGGTTTGGAAAAATTTTACAATTTGGTCCCTCAAGTTTCAAAATTGACAGTTTCTACCCTCAAGTTTAGTTTCTTGCCCTTTATGTCATTTAAGACCAAAAAATCAGATTATTAGATTCATATTATAATTATTATGGAGTAAGTGATTCAAAACTTTAGTCTACGGGTTCGATTTTAAAAACTGTGCGTTTAACTCTCCCGGTTACGGTAAAAGCCGGATAGTTTTAACAGTAATTTGGAGTTTTCATATATTAAAATCTTGGACCAGTAGGTATTTTCTAAAAGATTTCTTTATAAATTTTTAAGTCCTTAAATTGTGTTTTTACGTTTTTACGTTTGACCCGTTAATACGCGGTTTTGACCGGGTTTGACCATTTAAAGCTCGTTTGACCGAATTTTTAAATCCTTTAAGTCCTTTATTACTTAACTTACTGAAATCACATGATTTTTATAAATCTTAGTTTTAAACTCTATTTTTATGGATTTTTCTCAAAAACGATGCTCGGTTTGTACCCGTTTTTAGTTAAAATGTCATTTATTTGTGTCTTTGACCATTTAAATTATCCATTGACTCCAGAGTACTTTATTTATCATTTTTGAGCCTGGAATTCTTTTTAAGAATGTTAAATTTGTATTCTTACTATTTTTAAGTCATTTTACCATGTTTTCGGGTCCTGAAAGTGACTAAAAGAGGGTAAATCACAACATGTCCTTTATTCCAGAGATTAAACATTGCTAACACTTCTAATATGCACTAAAACCTACTGTAATTTCAGTCCCAACATGTTTCCTAGTTGATCTATACATCCATATGCTTAAAATATGTAGAAAATGTCATAACCGACAATTACACTTGTGTAAACCATCTTAACTTCAGTTTAAATGATACCAACACTTCGTTTAACTTCATAAACAGATTATTAAGGTGTCATTAAGTCGTTTCATGAGTAGGTTATGGGTCTTGGTTAAAAGGATTTTTCAAACAAATGCTCAAAAGGGTGTTGTTACATGTAGAAAGGAGGGTTTCAAGGTGAAATCCATGTATCAACCGTGGATTTGAGTATGTAGCCACTTGGAACTTTTAAAAACAGGTTCTTGGGAGTCCATTAAGTCATAAAAATGCAGGTCACAAGTTTGGTTTACAAGAGTTGAAGCTTTCACAAGTTAGATGATGACAAAACACTCAAAATGAGGGTTTTCATGGTGGAAATCGGTTTCCACCTCAAGAATGACTAACATAACATGAAGTTTACCTTCAAGAACGTTGGGAACTGCTTAAGAACGAGATGATGGTGAGATGTTTCTGCTACAACAAGGAAATACACGGTTCTTAGATGTTAAATGAAGAAAACAAGAGAAATGTCACAAAACCGACAACATGAGCTTACACTCGATGTAACTCACGGTTTAGAAGGTGTTGATGGCCGTGAATGGCTTGAAACTCCTTGGACTTGAATGGAGAAACTCGAACCAAGGCTGGAAAGGTGGAACAAGTACGGTTGTGTGACCAAATCTCGCGAACAAGGCCACTTCTTTGCGGTTTTGCTCTTGGCCGAATGGAACTTGGTGTGGTCTTCGAATTTTCTTCACAAGACTAGAGAGAATTGTTTGAGAGTGTTGTGAGATGTGTGTGTGTGTTTGTTCAGCTGGTGAGTCGAATAAAGGGAGAGAGGGAGAGAGAGGGAGAGAGATGCATGAAAGGTGAGTGGGTGTGTGGGGTGGTGGTGAAGAGAGGAGGGGAGTGGTGAGAGGGGCGGCCGATTTGGAGGGTAGTGGGGAAGGGTTTTTCATTTAATTTTAATTGTAATTTATATTGTGTAGTGTAATTTTTTTTTTTTGGGTAAAGGGTTACCCCGGTAATTGTATTACTCAAAAAATCAACCATACAAACAAGTAGAATGACAGAATGTCAATCTAATTCAAGTTGCGACATACCGCAACTTGTAAGCAACTTAAACAAGAAACATGACTAAACAATTCACTAGACTAATTATTCTAGCTAATTTTGCTGTCTCGTTCACTTGTATCTTCAAGTCTTGATAGCCAATACTTCCAAGTCTTCAACATCGATCGAACCCTATTCGTTTCTTTGAAGTTGATTGATTGAAGACGAAGGTAAACCACATGAATGATGAGCCGTGCTAATTGGGTTGGGCTTCGCTCACCTTTGTTAAAAATCCGAGCGTTCCTTTCCTGCCAAATGTAGTAAGTTGTAGCCGCAATCATTAGCCGTTCTCCAATACTAGTTATGACCTTATTCCCAATGCGTGTTTGGGTGCAAGCAACAATCTCCTCAAGATTTCCATTCGTCTGGCTCCCACTGATTAATGGACTAACAATCTTCCATACTTGGGTTGCATATGAACATTTAAAGAATAAGTGTGAATGGGAATCCATGTCCCTGAAACAGAGTAAACAACAACTCATATTCATATCCCACGTACGCATGCGATCCTGAGTAGGAAGTCTGCCATGCATAATTAGCCATAGGTTAAAAGAATGCCGCGGGATACTATGGGGAAACCAAACCACATCCGACCATGCAACCTCTTCGTGTTTTTCACGTAACGCTTCCCATATCCGTCCCGACTTGATATCCAAGACGTCACCATCTTCATCACGCCATAGCCATATATCCGGAGTTCCTGATCTAAGTGTGGGTACATTAAGCGTTATCAAAACCGGGTACACCTCATTCCAAGCCGTCGGCCAAATCCACTGCTGGTCACTGATTAAGTCCGCCACTTTTGAAATTAAACTGAACCCCGCATTATGGATCTCTCTAGGAGATATCAGACGGCGAAGAGGACTACTACCACACCACATGTCACTCCAAATATTCGTGTTCGTGCCATCTCCAATTCTCCTCCAAAAATAGTGATAAGTCTCATCTCTTACTTGAAGAATCTTCCTCCAACTCCAGCTCACATTGCCCCTAGGTAAAACATCCCAAAAAATCTCATCTCGAAGCTTATACCTCCAAATCCAGTCAACCCATATTGATTTTCTTTTAGAAATTATGCTCCACACATGGGAAGTTATGAGGGCTTTGTTGACATCCTCAATACGACGGATACCTAGCCCACCTTCCCTTCTCGGCCTACACACAACACTCCACCCGACCTTGGACTTTACTCTCCCTAACTCCGACTTGCTCCACACAAACGACCTCATCTTCTGTTCAATATCATCGATGACACTCTTAGGCATGATGAAGACCGTGGCCCAATACACATACATGGAAGAAATAACTGATCGAATGAGTTGTAATCTGCCCGCGAAGGACAGACTCTTGTTCTTCCAATCGTCTATCCTCATTTGGATTTTATCACTTAAAACTTTGCAATCTTTGTAAACCAGCCGCGAAGTAATGAGAGGAACTCCTAAGTATTTGACCGGAAGGGTTCCTTCAGAGAATGGGATTGCCTCCTTAATTTCCTGTTTAACTTGATCCGGAACGTTGCAGAAAAATATAGTACTTTTCGACATGCTAGGGACCAATCCTGAGTAAGATCTGAACTCCTCTAACACCTCCATAATAATAGAACATGACCGGGTCTCTCCTCTCGAGAATATGAATAAGTCATCTGCAAAACAAATATTAGTGAGCTTTTGGTGTTCACAGTTTTTATGGTACCTGAACTCGTCATTCTGATATGTAGCTTTTTGTAGCATAATGGTCAGAACCTCCATTACTAGGGTAAAAAGATAAGGCGACATCGGATCTCCCTGTCGGAGCCCTCGTCTTCCTTTGAAATGACCGAATAAGTTCCCATTAATGCTAACAGAATAAGACACCGACGAAACACATTCCATAATCCACTTTATCATAGTGGAATGAAAGCCGAAACCCTCCAGTATAGCTTCCAAGAACTTCCAATTTACCGTGTCATATGCCTTCTGAATATCGACTTTGAATGCACATCTAGGAGCCCCACGGTTAAGATGGTAATTGTGCATTATTTCCTACGTGAGGAGGATGTTATCCGAGATCTTACGCCCAGGTATGAAAGCCGATTTGTTCAGGTTAACAAGGTTATCTAACGACCCCCGAATTCTGCTGGTTATAATCTTGCTGATGCATTTATAGACGACGTTGCAACATGAGATTGGGCGATAGTCAGTAACTTTCTCCGGGGTTTGAGTTTTAGGAATTAAAGCAAGAATGGTATGATTAACTTCCTTTAAGAGACGAGAGTGTAAGAAGAAATCTTTGACAGCCGTACAAACATCGCTACCCACAACCTCCCATGCTCCCTTGAAGAAAGCTGACGAATACCCGTCCGGACCCGGAGCCTTCATATTAGCTATTGAGAACATAGCTGCTTTTATCTCCTCATTCGTGACTTCCTTAATCATAGTCTTTGCCTCCTCTAATGATAATCTTCTGGTAAATGGAAAATTATCATTCATAGGGTTTACGGTCTCATCTTCACTTCCCAAAAACTCTTCATAATGTTTGACAATGGCCATGTTAACCTCCTCACCCTCATAAACTACATTCTGTGTATCTGTGATCCTCCGAATGCTGGATCGTGATTGTCTCGCTTTAACCGAGTTGTGAAAAAACTTGGTATTGGAGTCTCCAGCTCGAAGCCACTCCACTTTTGCTTTCTGTTTAAGAAACATCTCCTCATCGTAAGCCGCTTCTTCAAACTCCTTGAGGATAACAGCCGCTCGGTCTCTAAGACTCCCGTTTAATGGATCTATATCAATCTGGCTTTGAACCTCATCTAGCTTCAACCGAAGAGAAGATACCTTATCATGGAGGTTACCTTGATCATTTAGAAGTCTTCGTAAGGGTCTCTTCAAGGCTTTCATTTTTTCACCAACATAAACATTGCATTACCCTCCTTATCATACTTCCAATTATCAGCTACTAAGTTCCTAAACCCTTCCTTACGGATTAAAAAGTTTGCAAACTTGAAAGGTTTAGGTTTTTTAACCTCCCTAGTAGGAAACTTCAAAATGCAAGGGGCATGGTCAGAAACTCTATACGGATGAAACACAGCATATGATGAAGGAAAATTTTCAAGAAACCCGGTATTGCACATAACTCGATCCAACTTTTTTAGAACACCAACTCCCGTCTTTGGTTTTTGGGTCCAAGTAAACTTTAACCCTGAACTTTGAACATCCTCAACCTCTATGTCTCTAATACATTCTCGAAATTCCCTCATTCCAATGTCAACTTTGGAAGCTCCAAACATCTTATCATCTAAGTTTAAGGCAACGTTAAAGTCCCCTAGGAGAGCCCACGGCTTTTGTTGAATAAAAGCATGATGTTTTCTAAGATCATCCCAAAGCTCCCTACGTAACCCATACTGGTTATTCGCATAAATAAAAGAACAAAAGACCACTTTGTCTTCATCTCGAAACCAGATCTGAACTTGGACTACTTGTGCAGTTTGGTGAAGGACCATAACATCAATATTCAGAGGATTCCAACCCAAGATAATACGCGTACCATTTGAACATTGACTACCATTCGATGTCCAATCCCAATTCCTGAAAACCCGACGACAAACTCCAAACAAATTAGAAATATCTACATGAGATTCTAGAATTGCACAAACCTGAATTCCGTTATCATTAATCAACTGACGCACTTCGTTTTGTTTCAGGGGACGATTTAAACCCCTTATGTTCCAAGCAACGATGCTATTCATTGCAAACCCCTTTGACCGGGAGTGCTTACCCCCTCAGATTGAACCTCCTTCCTATCACCCTCGTTTGACATAAAACGTTGTGTTTCAGTGTAGTAGCTATCTAGGTCTAAATCTTCATCGTCATTCACAGTTTGGTTAGCCGTGCCTGGGTCAGAGTTAAGGATATCAAACGAATTTGATGTGCTAACCGGAACCTCTACGTGTGTTGGAGTTTGTTTTGCTTCTTCTGGCTTCTTTCCCGAATCAGGTTTAACTCTATAAACTAGAGTTGGTTTTAGTTTAGCAATTGGAACTCCAACAGCCTTGCCTTTTTTCTTTTTGGAAACAACTTGAGTGAACCCCTCCTGATCCTTAGACACTACTTGAGTGACCACCTTCTTCGGTTTAAGCGGACAATTCTCTTCATCATGACCAAAAATTTTGCAGCCACTACAC
Source organism: Flaveria ramosissima (assembly GCA_025215565.1). Lineage (NCBI taxonomy): Eukaryota > Viridiplantae > Streptophyta > Magnoliopsida > Asterales > Asteraceae > Flaveria > Flaveria ramosissima. The sequence continues at coordinate 28,915,837 of CM046031.1, forward strand.
CTTGGTGGTTTCCATTCGTATTCTACTTCCATAGAAGCTTTCCTATATCCGTCTCCTCCTGCATTTGGAATAGCCATTGACAGTGTTGTTTTAAACTCCATATCAGCCTCTATTTCAATCATGGCTCGAGCGTAGTGGTTCCTTCCCCATCCATCGATACACATCTTTTCGGTATAGGAATCAAGCCTCTTCGGGTCACCTATCTTAGAAGCAAGAAGGCTAAGCCCATCCTCAGTGTATGCTGCCATTGGTACGTCGTGAATTTTCACCCAAACCGTCACCTTCTTCAAGTCCTCTTTATGCAAAGTCATCATAGGATCCCAAATATTTAGGATAATAGGAGTGCTACGTATCATCCAAGGGCCCCCTTCCAAAACTTGCATCAACCCTACTTCTGACTTGAACTTGAAAAAGAACATCCCATGCACGTTCATCATAAGCCTTTGTAATCCATACTTTGCCCAGTTAGTCTTGACATAATAATCGACTACCGGAAAAGGTAATCTATCACCAAGAAAATAACCCACTAACGTATTGGCAAATCTTTCTTCCATGACGCGCATTGATTCCTTAGGCAAAACCACATCAACTCCCTCCCATTCTTCCACGTTTTCCATTCTTCTAAAGTTAGCTTGTTTAGGTTTGCCCGAGTTTACCATGGTTGCATAAGAAGTCTTCGTATCATTCACATTAGGCGTGGCATCCTCACCTTCAGTTTTCTTTTGTTCCTTGTTATCACCCAACACCGGGGACGTCGTTTTCGGCTTAGGGTTTTGCATGGTTATCTCCGGATTAGGGTTTTACATGGGAGGTGACGTCCCAGCCCCATTAGGGTTTACGGCAGCCCCACCAACATCTTTCTTGCCCCCATCCTTCTTCAATCCCACATTATTCTTGATCACACCCTTCCTTGGCATACCTATTCCGTCAATGTTCTTGATCTTTGCTGCCAGATTGTATTTATCGGCTTCATTGGACCGATTTAAATTCATGCTTTCAAAGAGAACCTAATCTTGATATCAAGAATCGAATCTTTAAGAGGTTAACAGGATTCGTACCCGTCTAACTGGACTATAACGATAGCCGTGACAGATTACAGACCTGGTAAGCAATCAAGATCCAAAACCTAAATCAAGAAACTAAAAGATTAACAAGAAAAACGAAACCCTAATCAGAAGCTCTCGAACGTGGCTAATGATGCTCGTATTGTGTAAACACAATCACAGGATCATTACACTACGTTGATTACCTCTAATCAGAATCAAGAATCAGAAAAAACACGCAAGATCGATCAAGATTTCAGCAAGAATGATGCTAAAACCCTAAAATCGCCCAATCGCCCATGGATTTCATTAAATTAGAAAGCATGATACTTCACCCATTTGTGTAGTGTAATTTTGTAGTATTGGGTATTATGTATTATTTAGTTGAAGGTGAATTGAGGTATCTAATGCATGCCCATGCATGCATGGCCGAAATTATGTAAGTGTGAGTGTGTATGCTCACATTTTAATTGCCTTCTCTTGAATTTAATTTTGTAAGGGTGACTAGTTGACATTCCCGGAACACTAATTTTTAAAAGGTAGAAACCTAAATTGGTTAAAAGTCAATAATAAAAATCACATGAAATCATAATTTACATCAAATAGCAAGAATTGTTTCCAATTTCATAGTAGGGTTGAATAGTTTCAATTATTAGCACTCATAACATGGATAATGATGCAAGTAATCTAGGGTTAGGGTAACAACCTGGAGGTCGGTTGTCACATTAACAATAAACCAAATCAATCAAAATGACAACTATAGATCCACAAAATACTTTATTAACAATCTAGGCAAGGAAATAGGTGCGAAGGATTAAGAAACTGTTCGTATTCACTTGATAACAATCGCGAATCAAATTAAACTAACGGAATGAAAGTAATCATAAATCATACTGAAAGATGATGTGTGGTTGACGAAAAAGAAAGCAAATCAAGTTAACACGACCATGTAAATAAGATTTACTTGTATTTTAATCAAAATTGTGCAACTACAAATTGGTGCGTCAATGTACTCACGAATGCTTAAGTAAATGAACGGGTAAGGAACTTGTTATTCAAAAAACTTAAACAATAGTAGTTCTCACATGCATAGTTTCTTGCTTTCCATAACAACCTATAATGCTATGGAGTTTTGACTATCTTGTCTTATAAACTCTCTTGTGAACCAATCTAATCAAATATGATTATATTCATCATTGCAATCACACTAATCAATCACAAACAGAACGTAGGATCTATTGCTTAAATCAAAACCAAAATCAAACACAAAACCACATGAATGGCCTCTGAAATCAATCAACTCCCACGCAAAACTTATCGATAGCAATTCATAACCCACTTCGAACACTCTTGCATCAACAATCCATCAAATCAATCAAAATGACATTTACCGATCCAGAAAATGCCTTTTTAACAATCTATGCAAAGAAATAGGTGCGAAGGATCAAGAAACTATTTGTATTCACTCCATAACAATCGAGAATCGAATTAAACTAACGGGATGAAAGTAATCATAAATCATACAGAAACATGATGTGTGGTTGATGATAAAGAAAGCAAATCAAGTTACAAGACCATGTAAATATGATTTACTTTTATTTTAATCAAACTTGTGCAACTTAAAATTGGCGCATCAAAGTACTCACGAATGCTTAACTAAATAAATGGGAAAGAAACTAGTTATACAAAAACACTAAACAATAGTAGTTCTCGTGTCTATAGTCTTTTGCTTTCAATAACAACCTACAATGCTATGGAGTTTTGATTCTCTTGTTTTGTAAATACACTTGTGAACCTATCTAATAAAATATGATTATATTCATCATTGCTGTGACAACCGACCTCCAGGTTGTTACCCTAACCCTAGATTACTTGCATCATTATCCATGTTATGAGTGCTAATAATTGAAACTATTCAACCCTACTATGAAATTGGAAACAATTCTTGCTATTTGATGTAAATTATGATTTCATGTGATTTTTATTATTGACTTTTAACCAATTTAGGTTTCTACCTTTTAAAAATTAGTGTTCCGGGAATGTCAACTAGTCACCCTTACAAAATTAAATTCAAGAGAAGGCAATTAAAATGTGAGCATACACACTCACACTTACATAATTTCGGCCATGCATGCATGGGCATGCATTAGATACCTCAATTCACCTTCCACTAAATAATACATAATACCCAATACTACAAAATTACACTACACAATATAAATTACAATTAAAATTTAAATGAAAAACCCTTCCCCACTACCCTCCAAATCGGCCGCCCCTCTCACCACTCCCCTCCTCTCTTCACCACCACCCCACACACCCACTCACCTTTCATGCATCTCACTCCCTCTCTCTCCCTCTCTCCCTTTATTCGACTCACCAGCTGAACAAACACACACACACATCTCACAACACTCTCAAACAATTCTCTCTAGTCTTTTGAAGAAAATTCGAAGACCACACCAAGTTCCATTCGGCCAAGAGCAAAACCGCAAAGAAGTGGCCTTGTTCGCGAGATTTGGTCACACAACCGTACTTGTTCCACCTTTCCAGCCTTGGTTAGAGTTTCTCCATTCAAGTCCAAGAAGTGTCAAGCCATTCACGGCCATCAACACCTTCTAAACCCTGAGTTACATCGAGTGTAAGCTCAAGTTGTCGGTTTTGTGACATTTCTCTTGTTTCCTTCATTTATCATCTAAGAACCGTGTATTTCCTTGTTGTAGCAGAAACATCTCACCATCATCTCGTTCTTAAGGAGTTCCCAACGTTCTTGAAGGTAAACTTCATGTTATGTTAGTCATTCTTGAAGTGGAAACCGATTTCCACCATGAAAACCCTCATTTTGAGTGTTTTGTCATCATCTAACTTGTGAAAGCTTCAACTCTTGTAAACCAAACTTGTGACCTGCATTTTTATGACTTAATGGACTCCCAAGAACCTGTTTTTAAAAGTTCCAAGTGGCTACATACTCAAATCCACGGTTGATACATGGATTTCACCTTGAAACCCTCCTTTCTACATGTAACAACACCCTTTTGAGCATTTGTTTGAAAAATCCTTTTAACCAAGACCCATAACCAACTCATGAACGACTTAATGACACCTTAATAGTCTTTTTATGAAGTTAAACGAAGTGTTGGTAACATTTAAACTCAAGTTAAGATGGTTTACACAAGTGTAATTGTCGGTTATGACATTTTCTACATATTTGAAGCATATGGATGTATAGATCAACTAGGCAACATTTTGGGACTGAAATTACAGTAGGTTTTAGTGAATATTAGAAGTGTTAGCAATGTTTAATCTCTGGAATAAAGGACATGTTGTGATTTACCCTCTTTTAGTCACTTTCAGGACCCGAAAACATGGTAAAATGACTTAAAAATAGTAAGAATACAAATTTAACATTCTTAAAAAGAATTCCAGGCTCAAAAATGATAAATAAAGTACTCTGGAGTCAATGGATAATTTAAATGGTCAAAGACACAAATAAATGACATGTTAACTAAAAACGGGTACAAACCGAGCATCGTTTTTGAGAAAAATCCATAAAAATAGAGTTTAAAACTAAGATTTATAAAAATCATGTGATTTCAGTAAGTTAAGTAATAAAGGACTTAAAGGATTTAAAAATTCGGTCAAACGAGCTTTAAATGGTCAAACCCGGTCAAAACCGCGTATTAACGGGTCAAACGTAAAAACAAGATTTTTAACTATAAAAGGCCAATTTACACAATTTAAGGACTTAAAAATTTATAAAGAAATCTTTTAGAAAATACCTAATGGTCCAATATTTTAATATATGAAAACTCCAAATTACTATTAAAACTATCCGGCTTTTACCGTAACCGGGAGCGTTAAACGCGCAGTTTTTAAAATCGAACCCGTAGACTAAAGTTTTGAAGCACTTACTCCATAATAATTATAATATGACTCTAATAATCTGATTTTTGGTCTTAAATGACATAAAGGGCAAGAAACTAAACTTGAGGGTAGAAACTGTCAATTTTGAAACTTGAGGGACCAAATTGTAAAATTTTTCCAAACCTTATAACCGACTTCCAGGAAGCTAATAAACACTTGAACAACAAAAGTCCTTAATATACTTAATCTAATGAAGTGAAAATTCCCAATTTTCATGAAGACGCCTTGACTTGCCATAAAAGGAAACTTTTTATACAAACCTTCACGAAACCAAAGCCTTACTCAATAGCTAAACCCTTGACATCATTTTTGCACTTTGAATGAGTTTAGGGCAGTAGCTTATTGCTTAATATGTACATGTTAGGTGCTAGACTTGTGACACTTCCCGGCACACCAAGAGACTTTGATTTGGAAACCTAAGGTGAGTTCTAGTGATCCCCCTTTTTACTATTGTTTTGGGATGAAACATGCTCTATTTTTTTATGAACTATGATTGTGCTTTATTTGATGATTCTATGTGGGATTTGTGGTTACCTGCTGATTCTTATATCATGATCATTAATTCTTTCGTGAACCGCTTGATTTATATGGATAGATCTATTTGGGGAATCCCCCACACACAGTGGCTTCCGTTCCAGGAAGGTTACCCCACTGAGATCCTGAGGGATCGTTGTGGCATGTAACAAGTTTTGTTAATTACTATGGTGAACCATCCGGGCAGGTAGGGTTCACTGGTTTGGGGCTCAGTTTCTTCCTTCGGGAATATCCGGTAAAACACAACTTTAGAAGAGGCTAACCGGGACTGAGTGCAGGGTTGATTATGATTTTATTTTTCCCACGATGATAAACAATGATTATTTTCTTTTAATCAAACAAGGATTTATTAAGTCCTTTTGTTTTTAAACTTTAAGCACTTGAATTCACCAACTTTTTAGTTGACACAATTTTCTTTTGAGCATGTTTCAGGTAATATATGAAGAGATCCTAGCTGTTGTGGAGACCTAGACTTATCCCCGTGACATGGCATTGGCTTATTTCCTTGATGAAACAATTGAACAATTTATATTTTGTGTTGAACAAGTACAATTTTATTTTTATGGATGATTGTAAAACTCATTTGGGGCTTGATGTGTCTCTAGCCCTGTTACCTTTTTAAAACTTTAATGCCATATGATATTCTCTCTTTTGAGCTCTTATAATGGTTTGTTTCCGCTGCCATATGTTGTTGCTAGTCTGTGACGTCCCACCCTACCGGGGCCCGGGGTGTGACAATTGCAATCAGACTAATCAATCACAAACAAAATGTAGGATCTATTGCTCAAATGAAAATAAAAATCGAACACAAAACCACATGAATGGCCTTTGAAATCAATCAACTCCCGCGCAAAACTCATCGATACAATTCACGACGCACATCGAACACTCTTTGTGACATCCGTCACCTTAAGGTCCGTCAATTAACGTGGTTTTCCTTTAACTATTCTTTGAACATTCATCCCTCATCTTTATTGACTCTTCGTGTGGATATTATGCTTGCTTTATCATCCTTGTGCTTGTGCTTTCATCGTGAACGTGTGCTATCTTTAAAAACTTTTAAAACTTTCATCACCGTTACCGCCAAATATACTGTTTTTACATAATATTATTATCATTAATAAAAACCATTTTTAAGTTATAAACATCATTAAATGCTTTTTTATCATTAATATAACTAACCTAATAAAGTCTTTTTCAACCGAAACAAATTTGGGAAACTCGGGGGCTAAGTGCAGGGACTAAAATCGACATTTTGCAAACTTGGAATGGGTTTAAAACCCCATTTCCAACCCTAGAACCATAACTTCATCTCCTTCTTCATCTTCTTCTGCTTCACCTTTCATCTTCATCTTTGCACCAAAACCGCCCCGTTTGGTCTCGTTTTCGCCGTCAAGACTTCATCTACAACCAAGTCTACTCCATTCTAGCATGTAACATCCGCAATTTTCCAAGTTAAAACCAAACCCGAACCCATTTTGAGCTTCCATGATTAATTTATTTAATAAATGGATCAAATACATTAAATATGTAATCAACTTATTGATTGATAAATAATTCTTTTTTCATAAAATTATAAAGTTTATTAATAATGTTACAATAAATAACTAAATGGAAAAGACTTATTAAAACTTATAAAGTTATAAAATGAATTTTAAGAAACTTATAAAGTTTTATTAGTAATTATGAATTTTAAATACTGAAAATAAATAATCAAATTATAAAGTTTACAAGTTTTATAAAAGTTATAAAGATTAACAAATAAATAATTTGATTGATTATTCAAATTGGTTTTATAAAGTCTAAAAATATTTTATAAAAAAAGTTGTTAAAATTAGAGTCTTCAAGAATTTAAATTTTAAATTATAATTATTCTTTTATTTATTTAAATTATTTAATTTTATATTTATTTCAAATTCCGATCATAACCCCCTTTTAAAAGACTTATAAATCACCATTAACACCATTCATAACCTCCTCCTAACCTCAAGTATAAAAGCAAGGCTTAGGCCTCACTTTTCATTTGCTCATTCTCTAAAAATCTCACTCTCATATCTTTCTTTCATCTATTGGTTATGATCAATTTAAAGAATTTTATTTTACAAGAGATTTCAAGAATTCTTAATACTAAGGTAATCTTTTATTACTTTTATATTATACATTTTAATCATCCTAACATCCAATTGTTTTCATGACTTTATGTTCTTACTATTATTCTTTCTTCTACCAAATCTCTTTTTATTTTAATAATTATCATTTGATCATTAACATTTTAATAATCACTAATCTTATAACAATCACTAACATTCCTAAATTAAGCTAACAACACACTAACATAAACAAAGAATCTCGTTTGTATATGGACGGCTATGCCACCGCATTCGCTTATTCCACAAGATTAATTTTCTAAATGATGGCTTTGCCAAAGACTTAGAATATTTTTATAACTCAAATGAAGACTAATATACCATATATTGACATAATAAATTGATCTAACCCGTTTCATGCTTTAACGATTTTAAAAATGCACATAAGTGCCTTACTACAATTCTGGCAGAATATAATCTTACTTCAACCGACCATAATATGATCATAACAAACTAAATTTGGGTAAACTTAGACTCTAATGTTAAGTTCATTGAATTACCTTTTAAACGACAGTTTATACGTCTTCAAACTGAATCGGACGACTCAACAATAGCCTTCACAAGATAAGTGCGCATTTCAGCACCTTCTGTCTTGTGATGCTTGTTTGACCTACTTAAAGATGCTTGTTTCACCTAATCAAGTATAAATTTTTATAATTTTATGAAACCGTTTTCTATTTTTAAAACCTGTTCAAACACATAACAAACATTCTGTCCAAAATCTAAAATTGATCCAATAATCTTTTTTCAATCTACCTTTCGTTTTTTAGCATTCTCTAAACGTCCTAATTTCTTGTAATGAATTCCAACCTCAAGATATTGTTCTTTTTATCATTTAGGACATCACCTTTGACTCTTGACATTCAAGTTTTCTTATGTACTCTACAACCATCACTATACTTGTGAGTTTTCCATGTGAGTATTTCTATATCCCTTTTTGCATATTTTTACACTTTGGGGTGAAACATGTTACCTTATAAACATTGCACTTGTAAACACGTTTGATGCTTGTAAACTTATGGCGATTCATTTGTATGTTATGGTTAGTTGATCTTTGTAGCTACCATGTAATGTCGAATATATGTACAATCATTAACTATTGCTAGCCTGGCGACGTCATAGATCTATGGGTCTGACAAGCCTGCTTGGTTGATCCAAGTACACTTAGCTAATTGTATATGCTTGTAAACGTTTGAGACTTGTAAAACTTTGTCAAGGTTTGATTGTGCATTCTGTCTTACATCCCTAGTTACTTTGCTCTCTAACTTATGACATGAATTGTCATCTTTTATATACTTATGTATTGCAAACTATGGAAATCTCACCAACTTTCAAAGTTGACCTTTTATTTTTAACATGTTTCAGGTTTACTACTTGAAGATCCTTTCATGCTCATATAGGATTTGGACTTAGTTAATTGAAAATCTTATGTTATTGGTTGTATCTTGATTGTTATGTAATGACTTATTTGTCTTGTAATGTTTAATGAAAAATGATATTTAATATTATTACAACTTATTTAGTTCTATGTGCTATGAACAATCGTCTTCCATTCGTCCGCCGCGATGATTCCGCCGTCGGTCGGGGTGTGACAGATTGGTATCAGAGGCATGGTTATTGAGATTTAGGTTATTAGAAAGGGAATGACCTAGACTATAACTAAGTACCCTTACACATGAGTCCTCTCATGTATTTTATATGCTTAGATAGGATTTTATGTGCCTTATGTGTTTATATTTGATTATGTGATTATATGCTTTATGTGTTCATGCTTATACCTTGAATCTTATCAATGCACACACGAACCTTAAAACATATTCTAAGGCATTATATGCCTGAATCAAATGGTTTTCAAAATGTGCTTTTGAATCATTATTCGTTGTTTTCAAGTCTCGTCAAAGTCTATGTCCTATAACTTGAAACATGTAATGCTGGAAGAGTGGGATGTCTGTATCTCGAGGTGTTCTGTCTAGGCAAGGTATTCATATAAATCCAAGTCAACCGATGGATCCGTTTACCTTACCTGGGAACACTTGGGGTGAGTGTCCACTTATAGGTACGCATGTCTTCATTAAGGTTGTAGTTGACCTAATACTTTGTTAAGTCAACGTAATGTTTTTGTTTGTAAACCGAACGTTACACTCGAAACACCTTGTGATTTTAAATCACCTTATCTTTGATCTTTTCTTTTTGGATTTTAGATATCATTACCCAATTCTTATAACGACTCTTAATAATCTTTTCGAGTGCCTTCCCCTCAAAACCAAACTTATCCTGAAAACTCATTACAATGATGCTCTCATTCTAAATTAAATCTTTAAACTTAACAAACCCGATTCTCGTATCAACGTTATGCTAATGAACCTTTGAAACCTCAATGACATAAGTAAACAAGAATTGATCATCTAAGAAACTTGTTAAATTTATCTGTTTGAGAAGCACTTATGAAATTTATAACCCATCCAAAAGTGTCTTGACTTATTCCTCATGTTTGCTAAGTCGAGTCTCGAATCGATTCAATGCTTGGTGCTTCACTTATGGTGAAACCTTCTTAATCATCTCAAACCGTCTGAAATACAAAAGCTTATCAATTAAAAATTCTATTTTAATCTTGTACCCCCCTTTGCCAATAAGAACATAACATCATAAATTATGAATTTTAACAAACTTAAGCATAGTAAAACATCATAACTAAACTTATTCAAACGTGCAAGTGTCACTTTCAAATATGACAAGGAAATCCAAGTCTCCTCATGTCCTTGAAATTAGTCCCTTCGTGATTTAATTTTGGGACGAAATTTTTTAAAGTAGGGGAGACTGTAACATCCGCAATTTTCCAAGTTAAAACCAAACCCGAACCCATTTTGAGCTTCCATAATTAATTTATTTAATAAATGGATCAAATACATTAAATATGTAATCAACTTATTGATTGATAAATAATACTTTTTCATAAAATTTAATGGAAAAGACTTATTAAAACTTATAAAGTTGTAAAATGAATTTTAAGAAACTTATAAAGTTTTATTAGTAATTATGAATTTTAAATACTGAAAATAAATAATCAAATTATAAAGTTTACAAGTTTTATAAAAGTTATAAAGATTAACAAATAAATAATTTGATTGATTATTCAAATTGGTTTTATAAAGTCTATAAATATTTTATAAAAAAAGTTGTTAAAATTAGAGTCTTCAAGAATTTAAGTTTTAAATTATAATTATTCTTTTATTTATTTAAATTATTTAATTTTATATTTATTTCAAATTCCAATCATAAACCCCTTTTAAAAGACTTATAAATCACCATTAACACCATTCATAACCTCCTCCTAACCTCAAGTATAAAAGCAAGGCTTAGGCCTCACTTTTCATTTGCTCATTCTCCAAAAATCTCACTTTCATATCTTTCTTTCATCTATTGGTTATGATGAATTTGAAGAATTTTTATTTTACAAGAGATTTCAAGAATTCTTAATACTAAGGTAATCTTTTATTACTTTTATAATATACATTTTAATCATCCTAACATTCAATTGTTTTCATGACTTTATGTTCTTACTATTATTCTTTCTTCTACCAAATCTCTTTTTATTTTAATAATTATCATTTGATCATTAACATTTTAATAATCACTAATCTTATAACAATCACTAACATTCCTAAATTAAGCTAACAACACACTAACATAAACAAAGAATCTCGTTTGTATATGGACGGCTATGCCACCACATTCGGTTATTCCACAAGATTATTTTTCTAAATGATGGCTATGCCAAAGACTTAGAATATTTTTATAACTCAAATGAAGACTAATATACCATATACTGACATAATAAATTAATCTAACCCGTTTCATGCTTTAACGATTTTAAAAGTGCACATAAGTGCCTTACTACAATTCTGGCAGAATATAATCTTACTTAAACCGACCATAACTTGATCATAACAAACTAAATTTGGGTAAACTCAGACTCCAATGTTAGGTTCATTGAATTACCTTTTCAACGACAGTTTATACGTCTTCAAATCCAATCAGACGACTCAACAATAGCCTTCACAAGATAAGTGCGCATTTCAGCACCTTCTGTCTTGTGATGCTTGTTTGACCTATTTAAAGATCTTTTCATAAAAAAATGTTTCTGAATGAAGGTTGTCCGGGAGACTTTGAACTTAATCAAGTATAAATTTTTATAATTTTATGAAACCGTTTTCTATTTTTAAAACCTGTTCAAACACATACCAAACATTCTGTCCAAAATCTAAAATTGATCCAATAATCTTTTTTCAATCTACCTTTCGTTTTTTAGCATTCTCTAAACGTCCTAATTTCTTGTAATGAATTCCAACCTCAAGCTATTGTTCTTTTTATCATTTAGAACATCACCTTTGACTCTTGACATTCAAGTTTTCTTATGTACTCTACAACCATCACTATACTTGTGAGTTTTCCATATGAGTATTTTTATACCCGTTTTTGCATATTTTTACACTTTGGGGTGAAACATGTTACCTTATAAACATTGCACTTGTAAACACGTTTGATGCTTGTAAACTTATGGCAATTAACTTGTATGTAATGGTTAGTTGATCTTTGTAGCTACCATGTAATGTCGAATATATGTACAATCATTAACTATTACTAGCCTGGCGACGTCATAGATCTATGGGCCTGACAAGCCTGCTTGGTTGATCCAAGTACACTTAGCTAATCTTATATGCTTGTAAACGTTTGAGACTTGTAAAACTTTGTTAAGGTTTGATTGTGCATTCTGTCTTACATCCCTAGTTACTTTGCTCTCTAACTTATAACATGAATTGCCATCTTTTATATACTTATGTATTGCAAACTATGGAAATCTCACCAACTTTCAAAGTTGACCTTTTATTTTTAACATGTTTTAGGTTTACTACTTGAAGATCCTTTCGTGCTCATATAGGATTTGGACTTAGTTAATTGAAAATCTTATGTTATTGGTTGTATCTTGATTGTTATGTAATGACTTATTTGTCTTGTAATGTTTAATGAAAAATGATATTTAATATTATTACAACTTATTTAGTTCCATGTACTATGAACAATCGTCTCCCATTCGTCCGCCCCGATGATTCCGCCGTCGGTCGGGGTGTGACATAGCAGGTAGACGACCTTGGTTGTCCCTTTTTCATGCTTATTCACGGCTGTCCAAACTAGGGTTTCGGGTGTTCGGGTTCAACCAGAACACATGAGGTCGTGTGGGTGCGTGTGATGTCTTTCTGCGTGTGGTTCTTGTTTATGTATGTGTGTAGAGTGTTTCAGGAAGACCTTGTTGTGTAAAACCCGTGCTTGGAGCAGCCAAAGGCTGCTTAGCCATCCTGCAGTCGCGATTCTGCTGTTCAGGCGACTGGGTATGTCATGCAATTGAGCCGTGCGACCGGGTGAGTTGTGCGACTGAATCATGCGTCTGAGTCAATCGTGCAATTGAGTTGTGCGATTGGGTGTGTCGTGCGACTGAGTCGTGCGACTGTGTGTATGTGTGCGATTGAGTCATGCGAGCGAATGAATGTGTGCGATTGAGTCATGCGAGCGAATGAATGTGTGCGATTGAGTCATGCGAGCGAATGAATGTGTGCAATTGTGTGTGTATCGCACGACTGAAGGCCAATCGCACGAATGAAGGTTCAGTCGTACGAATGAAGCTGATTCGTACGAATGAAGGTTGATTCGTGCGTATGGAGGTTGAGTCGTGCGATTGGGTGTTGTGTGGTACGACTGAATGCCAGTCGTATGAATGAAGGTTCAATCGTGCGAATGAAGCTGATTCGTACGATTAAGGGTTGATTCGTGCGAATGGAGTGTTGAGTCGTGCGTTTGGTCTTGTCGTGTGACTGAAGTTGTTGTGTGTGCATTCCTCCTTGTGTGTGGTGTGTGTATGTCGTGTGATGTTGAGGTAACATTAACACAGTTGCAATTGCTCAACCACAAATATTAAAGTCAACGCTATCAAGCCTACAAATACTACTCCAAATTAAATCAACTTAACATTTTACAAGTATCAATAACCGATTTGTAACTACTAATGTTTACCAAATACTTCTTTAATAACAATGAAACTTTTACACAAATATCATCAGCAATGGCGACGATGTCTAGTACTTGGATCTACATAAGATCTAATACGTGCGTCTGTTTGTGTGTGTTACACGCGACCCAACCGATACAACCCAAATCGACTGAACATTATTATATGCTTTATACATATCATTAATGCTTAACAATAATTGTCAATAGGTGTTTGACCGTTCATTGCATACAACATTTGGATACCTTGATCATACATACTTACCACCTAACAAGTGAGTTTCATGGCCCCTTTTTACGCTTACAATATTTCAATCTATTTATGAACTTGGGGGAAAAGTATGCTCACCCATTTTCAATGCTGTACAATTTACATACAATTTACATACTTGGAATCAACGTGATACTGTTTTGCAAGTACTTATCTGATACAAGCTTGGGTCTGCTGTGTGGTTCTTTCTTTGCAACTATTTAATTCTAGTGTGGGAACCGACGTGTAAGGCCCCGTTCCCGGAAAACCTCACAGTTGGTTAATCGTAGCATAAAATCATTTTCTATAATCAAAAGATTGCAGCGGAGTTAAATAAACATGCATTTAAAACTTGGAAATCATATTGTACTCATACATTTATCTTTAAATAGAATAAAAACATAGTGCATTGTTTGAAAATACAATAAAGATCTCATAAACAGGGATGCCATCCATTGTTCTCCAAGTAGCTTCATGGTGCCATCCCCAGCATCAGCGTTTACCTGCCAACTATTATGCATAAAAGTCAGCTTCGCTGAGTGAGTTCTAGTTTTAAATAATATAAGAAAATATAAACTTTATCCTTCATATAATGACCATGCATAAAACATAGTACATAACATTACTTGCATCATAATAAGCATGTTCATTATCTTTCATTCTTTCATTATCTTTCATTATCTTTCACTTTCATCATAAACGAGATTGCATAAAGCAAGAGCTCCATGTTGATCGACAACAAATGCCAATCCCTGTCGGTACACATGAAAACGGTAGCTAACCCCCGACAGTTGATCCACACTGCAAGGCACATAGCCCGCTCATGAATACAGATCCATCATCATAAATCAGACTCACATAAGTGACGTCTATCTTAGTGCTTACAAGACTTTACATCATCAAACGGGCCCGGGGGTAACATTCATTAAGTTTCGCTTGTCATTAATATTATCTTCCACTTTAATATATAATAATTAACGTATTAAGTACACAACATACCAAGTACTAGTCATCACAAAACATAACTGACCCTCCGCGGGACAGCGGGGGTTCGGGGGCGGCAGCCCCTAGTGGGGTCCAAGGGGCAACGCCCCTGGCTGGGGCCGGGCTGAAAACATTTATATTTAAACATTTATATAGCACATTTACTTATAGAAAAATCGTTCTTCCTGTTAAAACCCCTTAAAATCTTGGTCATTTAAAAACGTAAATTTAGTATGCATAATAGCCCCAAAACATGGAAAAATTTATAAATAGGGGATCTAGAACTCACCTGAACTCGATGAGTTGCTTCTCAATCAAGCTTTAAAAGAAAGGGTTGCACTACACAGCCTACAAATAAGTTAACACTCAAAGGAGTTAATTTCTGCCTAATTTCGCTGCTAATTTCGCCAGCAGTTTCGCTGCTAGTTTCGCTGGCATCTTTGCTGGCAGTTTCGCTGGCATCTTCGCTGCCAGTTTCGCTGCAAGTTTCGCCCAACTTTCGTTGGAAAACCATGTCTACGAAAGTACCTGCGAAACTATAATTTCGCAGGAAGATCCACAGTTTCGCTGGACGAATATCTAATTTCGCTGGATGAACACCCAGTTTCGCAGAACGAGCTGAAAATTACGAACCAATCCATTTTTGACCCAAAACTTCAATTTTTTACATCCAAAACCTTGGTTTATCACCCAATTAGCTATTTCTAAGCTTCTGACATGTTTTCTTACACAAAAACGTGAGTTTTGGGCGGATCTTTACCACTTTCAATAACCCCAAACCCTAGAATCTGGGTTTACATCAAAACGAACGATTAGATGATGTTTCTTATCTGGATTCTTGGTGTTTTCTTGTTGTTTGGATGCTCACGAACACCAATCTTAAATCCCAAGATCAACCGAGCCTTATATCTTCAATTCTCTCTACTTTCTCTCTCTACTCTCTCTCTCTAGAACTAGAGTTTTGAGTTGCAAAATGAGAGCTGCTCAAGCTGATCCGTTTATATATACCAAGCGTTCCCGGGACCTTAAACTCGTCAAACTCATAACCCGTAGAGTTAACTCGGTCTATAACCCATATCCATCTTATATTCATTAAATGGTCTCGTCTAAGCCCATTATTATCAATTGGCTCGCTTAGAATTTATTCGGGGCGTTACACGACGGATAGGTATTGGTAGTACTACTGGGTTGACACCCCCACCCTTGTTCGTTGGTATACTAGTTAGTACCATCAGTGGCCAGGAACGGGCCCTTGGGTGAATATATTCCGACAATATCTTTGTGTACGTCATTAGGTTTGGTTGCAAAGCTCATTCTCATGTGATTATACTTACTTATAACTGTATGCACGGTATTCAACATCATTTACTATATAGCATCAATTACTTATTTACTATTTAAACCTGCGAGCTCACCAACAATATTGTTGACCATTTTGAGCATATCTTTTCAGGTGATCATGCAAATTGAGGATCTAGGTGTGCTGCCTTAGCGGAGAACCTAGGATGCATTTTTGATGACTAAACATATTTGACAAACAATCATTTTGAAACAATTGTTGTAGTCTGATTAAACAATTACATTCTTTTGATACTTGTTCCCGGGTTGTGGGAATTTACATTACAATGTTATCTTCTTTGTTATGTGAATCATTTAACATGTTTTTGTTTATGGCTATGTTGTCGTGAATATTAACATGTTTTGTTGTCGGGTGTCGTCATGACACGCTTGTCATCATTTATTATATTGCATCTCTATCCCTTACCATGTGTTATGACGATCCCGATCTCGTTACATCCCCGTGTTTCCGCTTTTAGCGGGGGTGTGACAGATTGGTATCAGAGCCATTGGTTATAGAGAATTAGGCAATACGCTTGACCTAGACTATAACCTAGGAACCTTCATGTAGATTTGCATGCTAGGATCTGTATGCATATTATATCTCGTGTATGTGTTCCTCTTTACTTGATTCGTTCATCTATCTGTTATGTGATCTTTTCACCCTGTGAGAGAGCCATTGTGCTAACTACTTATGGGATGCTTCTATTGGATCTTCTGTTCCCTCTGCGTGCCGATTTGGTTTATCAAATCCGGGTACTAAACCCGAAGAGATCTTCACAGATCATGCTATTGCGCTTGACCTCGGACATTGAGATTGACCCTGAGGAGGTTATCTGTGAAACCTCAAAAGAGGAGGAGATAGACAACCTTCGCTAGACTAAACATGATTATATACATGGATTTACAATTGATATGATGGACTAATGTTGAGACATTACCAATTCTTGGTGTGAGAACTACACGACTTGCATGCAATGTGTGGTGACTATAAGTGTGATATTAACTTGGAATGATGGACTTTGATGAACGATGTGGACAATATAATTTGAAATGGTTAAAGCTTATGTGTTTACTACTTTTATGCTTAGAAAATGCCGCCTCGAAGAGTTACCCGCAGCAATAGTGGCGGAAGTGAAGCCCCGAGGGGCAGAGGCAGAGGTAGAGGTAGAGCACCAAGAACAAATGATGGTCCTACCAGTAACAATCAGGAAACAGGAAACTCTGAGATGGCAGCTCTGATTGCTCAATAGTTGGCCGCACTAATTCCTACTATCGTGGCCCAAGTGAGCGATGCACTCCAGCAACACCACCCTTACGGGGATGGTGACAATGATAATGAGGATAATGGAGAAAGAGGTCAAGGTGGGATGTGGGAAATGGAAACCCGACTGGGAACGAAAGTAATCAGGAGACCGGGAATGGTGGAACAGCCAGTATTGAGACGGGGGTTGTTAATGCTAGACGGGGGTGTTCATACAAGGAGTTTGTGGCCTGCAAACCAAGAGAATTTGATGGGAAAGGTGGGGCGATAGCCCTAACCAGATGGCTTGAGAAGATGGAGGCAGTCATTGACATCAGTGAGTGCCTCGACAGCCAGAGAATCAAGTATGCCACGTGCTCATTACAGGGCAAGGCCTTAACCTGGTGGAATACTCAGGTTCAAGCAAGAGGGAGATAATCAGCGATGCAAATGTCATGGGATGAATTCAAAGCATTGATCACCGAGGAATATTGCCCCCTCAACGAGATGCAGAAACTGGAGCATGAATTCTGGAATCATGCTATGGTGGGGGCTGGGCACGCGGCTTACACTGATCGATTCCATGAGTTGGCAAGACTGGTTCCGCATCTGGTCACGCCGGAATCGAAGAGAATCGAGAGGTACATTTGGGGACTTGCGGCTCAAATCCGAGCAATAGTAACAGCAGCTGCTCCTCCTACTATTCAGAGCGCAATTCTGAAGGCTGGCGCTCGAACAGATGAGATGGTGAGAACAGGGGTTTTAGGAAGAGGGGCAGAGAAGAGAAAGGATGTTGCGGAAACGAGCCGGTCGAGTGCCGAGAAATTTGATAAAAGGGCCAAGACAACCAGGAATTTTGTGGCCGTGACCCAAGGCAAGAGAGAGTATATGGGGCCGCACCCCAAATGTGTCAGGTGCAACTATCATCATCCCCCAGGAGTGCCGTGCCGGGTGTGCGCGAACTGTAGACGCCCGGGGCATCTAGCGAGAGACTGCAGAACTGCATCGAATTTGGTGGCTCCGGTCAATGCGGTTAACCCCGCGAGGAATGCCAGGGTCTGTTATGAGTGTGGAGGCCCTAATCACTACAGAAACATGTGCCCCAGACTGAATCGGGTGCCGGGTCAACAAGGGAACAACCAGCAGCAGGTGATGGCCATAGTTGGAAATCAAGGCCCGGCAAATCAAGGAAATACAGCTCGGGGACGTGCATTGTTATTGGAGCCAACGATGCCCGTCAGGACCCGAATGTTGTCACGGGTACGCACTTACTCAATCATCACTTCGCATCTATATTATTTGATACTGGAGCAGACAATAGTTTTATATCTTCTGAGTTTGTGCAATTGCTTGATTTGAGTCCCAGTAGGCTAGAAACTAGCTACTATGTAGAAATGGCCACCGGTAGGGTTGTTCAGGCCGATGAGATTATTAGGAAGTGCTCGATTATATTGGAGAACCATTCCTTCGATATAGACTTGATACCCTTTGAGCTAGGAAGTTTTGACGTGATTGTGGGTATGGATTGGTTGTCGCAAAAAGAAGCTGAGATTGTCTGTCGGGACAAAGTAGTACGAATACCTATGTCAAACGGGGAGGTACTCAAGATTCAAGTAGAACGACTAGGAAGAAACTTAAAGCTTATTTCCTGCATGAAAGCACACCGAAGTTTACGAAAGCAGTGCTACGCTTTTCTGGCTCATGTGGTAGAAAAGAAGGAAGAGGAGAGGAAATTAGTAGATATTCCAGTGGTACGGGACTACCCAGATGTATTTCCTGATGACTTGTCTGGTTTGCCTCCTTAACGACAGGTGGAATTCCGTATAAAGTTGGTTCCTGGAGCTACACCAGTAGCAAAGACGCCATATCGGTTAGCGCCATCTTAAATGCAAGAGTTATCTAGTCAGTTACAGGAACTACTGGAGAAGGGTTTTATTCGACCGAGTCACTCACCGTGGGGAGCACCGGTATTATTTGTCAAAAAGAAGGATGGGTCGTTCCGCATGTGTATCGATTACCGTGAGTTGAACAAGTTAACCGTGAAGAATCGATATCCTCTCCCCAGGATCGACGATCTGTTTGATCAGCTACAAGGAGCTTCATATTTCTCCAAGATCGACCTTCGATCTGGATATCATCAACTAAGGGTTTTCGAGGACGACATACCGAAAACAGTGTTTAGAACTCTTTATGGGCACTATGAGTTCTTGGTCACGCCGTTCGGGCTGACTAACGCACCAGCTGTGTTTATGGATCTAATGAATCAGGTGTCTAAACCTTACTTGGATAAGTTTGTGATCGTATTCATAGACGATATACTTATCTACTCCCGATCGAAAGAAGAGCACGAAGAACACCTTAGGGCAATTCTGGAACTGCTACGGGAAGAGAAACTTTTTGCCAAGTTCTCAAAGTGTGAATTTTGGTTGCGGGAAGTGAATTTTTTGGGTCATGTGGTTAACGAAGATGGGATTCATGTAGATCCCGGCAAGATCGAAGCGGTGAAGAAATGGGATGCACCTCAGACACCATCAGAGATACGGCAATTCTTAGGATTGGCCGGTTACTATCGACACTTCATCGTGAATTTTTCAAAGATTGTTCAACCATTAACCCTGCTTACTCAGAAAGACAAGAAGTTTGATTGGGGACATGCACAAGAACAAGCGTTCCAAACGTTGAAAGAGAAGTTGTGTAACGCGCCTATATTGTCCCTCCCAGATGGAACTGATGATTTTGTGGTGTACTGCGATGCGTCACATCAAGGATTAGGATGTGTACTAATGCAGAATGATAAGGTGATTGCCTACGCTTCGCGACAACTTAAGGTGCACGAAAAGAACTATACAACTCATGATCTTGAGTTAGGCACTGTAGTATTTGCACTCAAGATTTGGAGGCATTACCTGTATGGAACCAAATGCATCATCTACACAGATCATAAGAGCCTCCAACATATCCTGGATCAGAAGGAACTTAATATGCGACAGCGACGTTGGGTAGAGCTTCTTAGTGACTACGATTGTGAAATCCGGTATCATCCGGGGAAAGCTAACGTGGTGGCTGATGCTTTAAGCCGTAAAGAACGTGTGAAACCACTACATGCTCGAGCATTGGGACGACTATTCAAATGAATCTAAAAGCTCAGATCCAAATTGCACAAAATGAGGCATTGAAAGAAGAAAACCTTGCGGGAGAAGAATTCCGAGGGTTGGATAAGCAAATGAGTTGCAAGGATGATGGTATACAGTACTTCATGGATCGTATATGGGTACCCAGATGGGGAGGTATACGTACCTTAGTCATGGATGAAGCCCACAAGACCCGATATTCTATTCATCCTGGTGCAGACAAGATGTATCACGATCTTAAAGATCCGTACTGGTGGCCAAGCATGAAGAAAGACATTGCTATGTACGTTAGCAGATGCTTGACATGCTCGAAAGTTAAAGCTGAACATCAGAAACCATCGGGATTATTACAGCAACCTGAAATTCCCGAGTGGAAATGGGAGAATATAGCCATGGATTTTATTACCAAACTCCTTAGAACAAGCAGCGGGCATGATTTGATATGGGTCGTAGTGGATCGGATTACGAAGTCAGCTCATTTCTTGCCGATCCGAGAAGACTACAAAATGGATAAGTTGGCGAGATTGTACATCAAGGAGGTCGTGACACGGCACGGGGTGCGGTGTCAATCAAATCCGACCGTGACAGCCGATTTACTTCACGATTTTGGCAGACACTACAAAAAGCGATGGGCACTCGATTAGATATGAGTACCGCCTATCACCCTCAGACAGATGGCCAAAGTGAACGAACTATACAGACGCTAGAAGATATGTTGAGGGCGTGTGTAATCGACTTTGGTGGTAGTTGGGACGCTCATCTACCACTGATTGAGTTCTCTTACAACAACAGCTACCATACAAGCATTGGATGTGCTCCTTTCGAAGCGTTATATGGAAGGAAATGCAGATCTCCTGTTTGTTGGGCCGAGATTGGTGAAAGTCAGTTGACAGACCCGGAGATCATTCAAGAAACAACCGACAAGATCTTTCAAATCAAAGACCGACTGAAAGCTGCTAGAGATCGCCAAAAAAGCTATGCCGACAACCGTCGGAAGCCTCTAGAATTCAACCTTGGGGATCGAGTTTTACTTAAAGTCTCTCCTTGGAAAGGAATCGTTCGGTTTGGAAAGAAACGAAAGTTAGCCCCAAGATACGTTGGACCATTTGAGATTACAGAAAGAATCGGTCCAGTGGCTTACCGATTAAGGTTGCCACAAGAACTCAGCGGTGTGCATGATACTTTCCACGTGTCGAACCTCAAGAAGTGTTTGGCAGACGAATCCCTTCACGTACCAATTGAGGAAATCAAGATTGACGAAAAGCTTCATTTTGTTGAGGAACCCATTGAGATCATGGATCGAAAGGTCAAGCAATTGAGGCGCAGTAGAATACCTATCGTTCGCGTAAGGTGGAATTCAAAACGAGGGCCAGAGTTTACATGGGAATGGGAAGATCAGATGAAACTCAAATATCCACATCTATTCAAGGATGACACTCTTGGACCTAACTCCAGCTGAATTTCGGGACGAAATTCTCTCAACTGGGGGATACTGTGACATCCGTCACCTTAAGTTCCGTCAATTAATGTGGTTTTCCGTTAACTATTCTTTGAACATTCATCCCTCATTTTTATTGACTCTTCGTGTGGTTATTATGCTTGCTTTATCATCCTTGTGCTTGTGCTTTCATCGTGAACGTGTGCTATCTTTAAAAACTTTTAAAACTTTCATCACCATTACCGCCAAATATACTGTTTTTACATAATATTATTATCATTAATAAAAACCATTTTTAAGTTATAAACATCATTAAATGCTTTTTTATCATTAATATAACTAACCTAATAAAGTCGTTTTCAACCGAAACAAATTTGGGAAACTCGGGGGCTAAGTGCAGGGACTAAAATCGACATTTTGCAAACTTGGAATGGGTATAAAAACCCCCATTTCCAGCCCTAGAACCATAACTTCATCTCCTTCTTCATCTTCTTCTTCTTCACCTTTCATCTTCATCCTTGCACCAAAACCGCCCCGTTTAGTCTCGTTTTCGCCGTCTAGACTTCATCTACAACCGAGTCTACTCCATTCTAGCAGGTAGACGACCTTGGTTGTCCCTTTTTCTTGCTATTTCACGGCTGTCCAAACTAGGGTTTCGGGTGTTCGCGTTCAACCCAAACACATGAGGTCGTGTGGGTGCGTGTGATGTCTTTCTGCGTGTGCTTCTTGTTTGTGTATGTGTGTAGAGTGTTTCAGGAAGTCCTTGTTGTGTAAAACCTGTGCTTGGAGCAGCCGGAGGCTGCTCAGCCATCCTGCAGTTGCGCCGGCTGCTCAGCCATCCTGTAGTCACGATTTTGCTGTTCAGGCGACAGGGTCTGTCATGCGATTGAGCCGTGCGACTGGGAGAGTCGTGCGACTGAATCATGCCTCTTAGTCAATCATGCGACTGGGTGTGTCGTGCGACTGTGTGTATGTGTGCAATTGAGTCATGCGAGCGAATGAATGTGTGCGATTGAGTTATGCGAGCGAATGAATGTGTGCGATTGTGCGTGTATCGCACGACTGAAGGCCAATCGCACGAATGAAGGTTCAGTCGTACGAATGAAGCTAATTCGTACGAATGAAGGTTGATTCGTGCATATGGAGGTTGAGTCGTGCGATTGGGTGTTGTGTGGTACGACTCAATGCCAGTCGTACTAATGAAGGTTCAATCATGCGAATGAAGCTGATTCGTACGATTGAGTGTTGATTCGTGCGAATGGTGTGTTGAGTCGTGCGTCTGGTCTTGTCGTGTGACTGAAGTTGTTGTGTGTGCATTCCTCCTTGTGTGTGGTGTGTGTATGTCGTGTGATGTTGAGGTAACATTAACACGGTTGCCATTGCTCAACCACAAAGATTAAAGTCAACGCTATCAAGCCTACAAATACTACTCCAAATTAAATCAACTTAATATTTTACAAGTATCATTAACCGATTTGTAACTACTAATGTTTACCAAATACTTCTTTAGTAACAATGAAACTTTTACACAAATATCATCAGCAATGACGACGATGTCTAGTACTTGGATCTACATAAGATCTAATACGTGCGTCTGTTTGTGTGTGTTACACGCGACCCAACCGATACAACCCAAATCGACCGAACATTATTATACATTTTATACATATCATTAATGCTTAACAATAACTGTCAATAGGTGTTTGACCATTCATTGCATACAACATTTGGATACTTTGATCATACATACTTACCACCTAACAAGTGAGTTTCGTGGCCCCTTTTTACGCTTACAATATTTCAATCATTTACGAACTTGGGGGAAAAGTATGCTCACCCATTTTCAATGCTGTACAATTTACATACAATTTACATTCTTGGAATCAACGTGATACTGTTTTGCAAGTACATATCTGATACATGCTTGGGTCTGCTATGTGGTTCTTTCTTTGCAACTATTTAAATCCAGTGTGGGAACCGACGGATAGGTATTGGTAGTACTACTGGGTTGACACCCCCACCCTTGTTCGTTGGTATACTAGTTAGTACCATCAGTGGCCAGGAACGGGCCCTTGGGTGAATATATTCCGACAATATCTTTGTGTACGTCGTTAGGTTTGGTTGCAAAGCTCATTGTCATGTGATTATACTTATAACTGTATGCACGGTATTCCACATCGTTTACTATACAACATCAATTACTTATTTACTATTTAAACCTGCGAGCTCACCAACAATTTGTTGACCATTTTGAGCATATCTTTTCAGGTGATCATGCAAATTGAGGATCTAGGTGTGTTGCCTTAGTGGAGACCCTAGGATGCATTTTTGATGACTAAATGTAACGCCAGGAAATTTCTTTTGAAGCCGACGAAAGAAGAAAAAGAAATAAAGTCCAAAGTCGAGGGACCAAACCCGCCAACGAGAGAAACTTCGATGCACGGGAGTATAAAAGGGGGAAAACACCCCTATTCTCCCCATATTTCAGCCAAGAGAGGTGAAGAGAGGAGAAGGAGAAAAGAGGAGAAAAGTTGGTTCGGGTGGATTCGAGCATGGAATTCAACGTGGAGCGAGTCAAATCGAAGCTCCACTCAACGGGATCGTTAAGGTGAGTTCTAGGACCCCTCTTTTACACGTTTTCAACTGATTTTGGGGCTGGAACACGTCCAAAAACCTATTTTCGAGTTTTTGGGTGAAGACCCGTTTTGATGTATGTATGTATGTGTATGATGCGTTTGAGGCTCGATTTCTTGCTTGGTTATGCTTGTATGAAGTCATGGTATGTTTCCCTAACCTTTAGAAGGGTTGATTTGAGCTTAAAAGAGGTTTAGAAGGGGTTGGAGGTCGAAAACCCGCGGCTGCAGTCGAGCTAACTGCACTCTGCACCAGCTAGGGCTAGGCGACCGACTGGAGAGCGACTGGAGGCCATTCGGCCGATTGAAGTGCGACTGAAGTCCATACGCACGTTTGCTATGCGACTGAGGTCCATACGCACATGCAACTGAAGTTCATGCGCTTGGGAGTCATGCAGCGGAAACTAAATGGTTTATTACAATGCATCTCACAATATTTACATTAGGATATGGGTTTAGTTTCAGTTTACAAGGTGCCTCAATCTACAATCCATGGGTATCATGACCTATCTCTTTGTCAATATTTCTTGAGGCTTCAGTAACTAAGGCTTCTAGGCTCGACCTTTTTCCTTCAACACCTACCCTCACTGCTTGCTTCGGATTTAGATATCTTCTATAGCTCAGCTAATTTACCTAGCTGTACCTGAAAGACATGCTCAAAAGATTTTGTGTCAACATAAAGTTGCTGAGTTCAAGTGCTTAAAGTTTAAAAATAAAAAGGACTTAACAAATCCTCATTTGATAAAAATGAATGAATCATAGTTTCAACATTGTGGGAGAAAAATCATAATCAACCCTGCACTCAGTCCCGGTTGGCCTCTTCTAAAGTTGTGTTTTACCGGATATTCCCGAAGGAAGAAACTGAGCCCCAAACCAGTGAACCCTACCTGCCCGGATGGTTCACCATAGTATCTTAACAAAACTTGTTACATGCCACAACGACCCCTCAGGATCTTAGTGGGGTAACCTTCCTGGAACGGAAGCCACTGTGTGTGGGGGATTCCCCAAATAGATCTATCCATATAATCAAGCGGTTCACGAAAGAATTAATGATCATGATATAAGAATCAGCAGGTAACCACAATCCCACATAGAATCATCAATTAAAGCACAATTATAGTTCAAAAATAATAGAGCATGCTTCACCCCAAAACAGTAGTAAAAAGGGGAATCACTAGAACTCACCTTGTATCCTTATATAAATTCTGAGCTCGGTAAAGAAATGCGAAGGTCACCAACAAAGCAATCCTAATTAGAATATATGAGATTCATGTTTAGAATTAGCACGATGTCATTACATGCGTGCGGTTGAGCTCTTTAGTTAGCTTAAAGTTAACGATTAGTATCGTTGATGTAGATTAGCTTCTTGTGAAATTATCAATTGTTATGCACTCACTCGTGCATATTAGGTAAATTAATGCCTTTATCCGATAAATGGTTCTTTGCATAAAGAGTGTAGCCATAAACGGTTGATATCAAGGATTCCAAATCTTTATAGATAGTTTTTTAATGATGAAGTAAGTAATCCATAATGTTCCAAATGATGTTTATAATGCTTACACTTATATCATAATGTTAAATTGATTGATGCTAGAGTAATCCAAATATTATGAATTAAACTCTTATGTCATGACGTTATGTTATTTTCACATGCATAGCATATATATATATACTTTTTAAGATTGCCTCACTTAGGCCATTAAAATGCTTAGTTTATCTAGGCATTACTTAGATGGTTCACGGATAGATATGATTAAATTCTTCTTAACGCGTTTAGTGTGAACCAAAAGTATATTTTAAGCAATATGTGTAAGTACATCTTCAAAGATCATCCATATTCCATAATTATATGGATATATTTCCACCAATAATGTAGTTAATATTATGTTAGAATAATTTGAATATCAATAATAGTTGTCATTATATCGAATAAAAAGGGTGATACAATTAATATTTATTCCAATAATAACAAGATTATCGATTATTAATAATAATAAGACAATAGATTAGTATAGAATTATAAGTCTTATTTAAAATATGAGTGAACATCGGTTATCCTAAATTATCCATTGTATGCATATATATATATACATAGGTATGTACAATTGCATTTTATATATATATTAATCATCTACACGTCTTGTAAGGATTTTATACGTCACGGGATTAGATAACTTCATACATATATTTCTAATATCTTTGTTCATATGAATACTTTTCCAATGTCGTTTTTCATTATGCAATGCTCACGTTATTTAAATTTTTACATCCATTCATGATAATTTATAAGCTAGTTAACATTTTATACTTATTTGTAGCTCAACGCACACACAAGTTAGTATATAATCATTATATTTACGCGTAAGAATATTTAACGCACGGTTATACCTAAAGTTTCCATATCGCATCCTAAAACTCGCTTGTTCCGATCCGCATCGCGTTGACGTTCCGTTGACTGCTCGTTGACCAAGTTTGACCAGTGGTTATCCAAAGCTTCACCTTGACTTTCTAACACAACCCCAACCATAATCGACAGCAACAACCACGATAAACACCACTACATCACCACTAAAATACCATTTCAACCATGATTATCACAATCATCCTAACCGGACTTTAGTCCATCATCATAGCAGCCCAAAACAACAACCAAACTAGAAAACCCACAACCGAGAACCACAATCACAACCATCTCCACCATCACCGTGCACCGCCATTACAACCATCATCATCACCACCTAAACCCGACGACCATTACCATGCACCGCCATTACCATCGGCCCGTCACCTGCTGTGGCAGCCCTCCTTCGGCAGCCACTAAACGACACCACCAACGCGACCGGTAACATCCACCGCCAAAAATCACAGCCACAATGACAACCGCCAACCTCAACCGGCTACCGCAAGTAGCCCGACAACCATAGCTCACAGCCACAGCCAACCTCAACCGACAACCATAGCCCGACAACCACCTATCGACCACCGCAGCCCCCAACATCGACCACAGCCGCGACAGCACCTTCATTGCCAAAACCCTTCTGCCGTCACCTTCCAACGCCCATAACTTTCAAACCGTTAAGAGTTAGACATCGCCGCTACCGCCGTTGGAAAGGTCTCGTCGAGACGAAGAAGAGCATAGGTGGCACTCGCCGCCACTCGCCGCCAGTCGCCGGCGCCGGCGGCCTGAAAACTCGCCGGAACCCTAGCCGCCGCTGTCTTCTTTCTCCCATATCTTTCACACCGCTGCGAATTAGAAGAAACCGCTACCACCATCGTGATCAGGAGGTCGAGATCTACCCGGTCATGTATGGCACTCTCCCTTACTCGCCGGAAAAATCGTCGCCGGTTGCCGGAAACCGGCCGGAAGTTCACCGGAAAGAGGGGGCTGCGGCTGCCCCTTACTTTTTCTCTCTAAAATGTTATAAAAACCCTAAGATGGAGAAAAATTGATTTATATAGTAGGGTTAAGTGATGGGTTTGTTAATGGTTCGGTTCGTAACACGTTCGGATCAGTTTTTCTCGTATTGATATGAATTTATTTCACGATGGTTTTAATTATACCAAATGTTATAAATGTTCCAAGAGTATTTATTTTATCATATTTAAAATTTGCTTGATAATTAAACGGGTTCCATCATGTAAATATCGCGTATTCAACACGTTTAACTTGTTTAAACGTTTTCCTCGAATGAGCATTGTTATTATTTTGGTATCATAATATATATAACCTTAAGTATTAATTACTATTTTGCACCTTAATTTCCCACGTCGGCCGCGTTAAAACTTTATCTGTCAAATCCCCGGGTTTGACCTAATCTCAGGCCCGTACACGCCTCGGTCGCGTCTCGAACCACATTGCTCCTGGATAACCGTCTCACTCTCTAATCTAGAATGTTATAATAGGTATAATAATAAGATAAATATTTGTGACGTTTTAGGGCTTGGTTGTCGTATCAGATGTCCGTTAAATGCCGGAGTATCCGGTATTCGCGTTTTTCCGACGTATCGTAGCTTATTAGACACGTTAGGTTAGGATCTTTTAGCAAGTACTGTTTACAGTATGCATCATGATTAACAATGATTTTAAAAGAATATAACCCATTATAAGTACGTTCCGATGTAAATTAGACGTTAGTACGCGTTAGATTACCGGACTTTACACGGTATAGGTTTTGAATCTGTTTTTGGTTTGGATTCTTATCGTAGTTGCTTCGAATCACAAATTAATTTATTATCTTATGATCACTTATTTAATTAGATGGTAAATGGGTATTGGGCCTTAAATGGGCCTTGTTTATAGGTTTGGGCCCTTATTGGGCCTATTGGGCCTAAAAAGGCTAGTTTCTTTTCCAAGTTTTCTTTGGTAAGCCCAATTCAATCCGGACCTTTATTGGGTCCTGTAATACATTAAGTTTTCTAATTGGGCTAGATTTCAGAGGTGTTACAATGCGTATGTATGGTGATGCTGTATGTTTATGTTTATGTTATGTTCCTTGCTATGTATATTTATCTTTCCTTGGCTTTGCGTTGAACGTTAATGAATGAAATGAAGTATTATGTAATGTAAAGTGAAAGATAAGGACAAGTGGAACGTATTGAATAAATGTATGCATTAATGAATGAATGAATGAATGAAATGAAGTGTTATGTATGAGTCTTGAGAATTTTAAAGTTATTTAGCTGAGCATTCCAGAACGAAAGTTGTCGATTATGAATCAAACAACCGGGTTTGATTTAGATTAAAGTAATTATCCCAACCTTAGAACAGGTTCGACAAGATCAATGAGTCGTTTCGTGAATAGATTTTTGGCTTCACAATCAGGTCATTTAACATTTGAACAAAATTAACAAGAAGAGATTCTCCACTGAGGTTCAATGCACAATTCTACTAGGTAGATCTAGCAGGGAAACAAATACTAAAAATCCTGGCAATATCACCGTCCTCACGGAGAGTCTTGCGAAAGGTTGTGAAGTAACAGAGGTTGATGTGAATGCCTTCAATTGGACTTAATAGTCAAGTCGGCTACACGGCACTATTAACTCCTTAGAATCATAAGGTAATAGGTCATAAGATGTCATAGATTAAAGTCTTCAGATTAAGGAGGATGTGGGTTCCCCCAAGAAGTATAGATTAACATTTAGGAACCGCACGATTATTCTCATATAGCTAAAACTAAGAAATTTTCACGATTAATAGGAACGAAGAGGTTAGGTCAAACAAAAAGTTCACTACTTTTCCAGCCTTCCTACTCCGGAACGATACTTCATGCGATAATCCTAGTCTTCGAGTAGTTCCACCTATCTTTACTTACGCTTGTCGAGAGTTTTCCCATACATGATGCGTCATAAGCTCTTGTGAACTGACGTTGAAAGAATTCGCAAGTTCACGATGACACGGGTGAAGGCAGTAGAAGAAAAGCCTAATGGTAGGCTATCCGCATCCATCAATGCGGGTAAGTAGGGACAGACGCGACCAAGACTTGTTCTTTCACATTTAGA
The DNA here is from genome assembly GCA_025215565.1 of Flaveria ramosissima. Lineage (NCBI taxonomy): Eukaryota > Viridiplantae > Streptophyta > Magnoliopsida > Asterales > Asteraceae > Flaveria > Flaveria ramosissima. The sequence goes on from CM046031.1 coordinate 28,946,061, forward strand.
AATGCGAGCGTCTTAGGACAAATGCGGATGACGTCCTCCTATCCGCACTTGTCAATGCGGTTGATATTACCGATTGATGATCACCCTCTGGTGTTTGAACTAGTATTCTAAAGGGTAGACGGGAGAGTAGTACAGCTAATGTATCCGAATGCATATTTTATTTTGTAAAATTCGCGCCCCATAGTTCCAGTTTCTGTATAATGTAACTCTTCACGTGTTTCTTAAATTGTCGGGCGGCTAGAAGCTTGTCTTGTATCATTGCACCAACACACATCTGAAGCCTTCTAATCCGTGTCCAAATGGATTTGGCATATTCCTGGGATTACGATGCCAGTTGTATAGCTGTACGAGTGAAGCTTTTATTGATCCTCCTAAAATTTTCGCTTAACCCTAAACGTTGACATAACTCAATGAGTTTTTTACTACTTCTCGGACTTAGATAGTCCCAAATTTTAGCGAATTGTCTCGAATTTCATGCTTACTAGCAATGTCGAGATAACAAGCACGCCTGAGTATGACTTACTGAATCCTATTCATCAGGCTCCTGAATACCGTGGGTGTGTGAGCCAGCCCAAACAAGCTTGAATGTGATTTTCCTATTGACTCCAATGTATTTTAAATGCAATCCTTGGTAACGTCTTTTTCCACTTATATACCCGGCTGATAGCATTAGAAGTGTAGTCAGTATCTTACAACTGATTAAGCAGGTTAACAATTCTGGAAAGGGGTTATCACTTCTTCAAGGTAAATTTTATTCAACTCTTGATGGTTTGTTCATATAAAGAGCATTCCATTCCACCTCCTACAAAGTGTATTAGGGTTCTTCAAGGTGACACACTATGTCTTATGAACCGTTTATCTAACAGTTGCAAGATCTCCCTTCCTTCCACGAGCTTCTTAACATACTTCAATTTCGCACCACCATACATCACTGCTTCTCTCCGATTCACTTTCCTTTAGGGAAACTCCAGCTGTCATCTTATCTACAGAATCGTTGTATATGCTTCCACTAATTCCCTTATAGAGCTTCCTAATCAAGGTCAACCTTCTATATGACCTCCTTCTCGCTCCACTTTTTCCAAGGTAACCGTATCCTGTAGGGGGCCCATTCGTGCAACAAGTAACCTCATCTTAAACCTAGTTACTTATAGGCCTATCAATTTGTTCCACTGAAGTATGATAGTAAGCCTTCTGGCTCGGATTTCAACGTACGGAGTTTATTAGGGTATGCTATTGGTAAATTGCTCTATAAAAGGGTTTAGAAGTTTAGAGGGGAAAATATTTAATGCTTACGACTGGTGATTGCTGTGCTGGTCTTTCTCGCCTACTATCTTTTGCATGTTTATTACTACGTCATAGTTGGACCTCAAGTGTTTTAACACATGAGATTTCTTGTAGCTGATCTTCTATGCTTCTTAATACATCTTTTGGAGCAACACATTCCTCTCAGCTCCAACTGAGAGTCTTCCCGCATGAATTATTTGTTATCACCGGCATCTTGACTTGATAGGGTTCTAAAACTTCGTTAAGGTGCTTATTAGTAGAGAGGGAACTATCTACCACTCTATTAACCTCTTATATAACATCAGGATTGTAATCTAACTTTGTGATCTTTGCTCTTGCTTCACGAATTCATCACCCAAATAGTAGAACTCTCGAGGTAGAGGTGACTCGTGGATTCATCACCATTCATTAGTCTAAGAGTTTAATAAAGAATAAGTCCGGAACAAAATGTGTGAAAACAGGGAATTCACCAACATTGTAGACTCAGATTTTTGTTTCGAAGGCTCGAAGATCAAATTTTCCCAGCGAATAACTTTGGCACTCGGGCTATTTATCTTTACGGAAATCGGGGTTATAGGATGAGGTTTCATTTCCTACTTATTCTGGCACTTACCAAGAACATGGCCAGTTAAAAGCATGGTCAAAATAGTTCAACTTATGTTACGATCGAAGTTTGTCACCGGGTGACTAACAGTTGAGGATGATGAAGGATTTTACAAGCATGGTATTATGAAAAAACGATGGTTAATTACTATCGAAGCTGATATTAAGAATAGTGCTTGGGTTAAGGGGTTCTATTGCCAAGAATAGGCGTAGAGGAGTTATATTCATCAAGGACTTTGAGAAAAAGATCAGAGGTATTCTAGACTCTAGAGTGTCCTATGGAGTGTGAGCTACTAGGAAAGGAGGAAGTGACAAGTCCTCTATGCCATTGATCACAATAGGTGCTTCTCGTAAATCTGTTACTCCGGTATATTCTCGGCTGCAACCATTATGTTAGAGGGTCCCTTACTATGTTGAGGAAGTTTTGTCGGGTCCTATGCTAGGTAGGAAGAAAATTTCAGACATCGCGAAAAATAGCGCGGCTAAAGTACACAGACAACTTAGGTGAAGTGCCATACTTTCAGCACCAAACTGGATGGGTTTGAAACAACGTTTGATGATCTCCTAGGTTGGATAGCTGTATCATTATACTTCGATAGGAGAGCAGAACAAAGAAAGAGAGAGGAAGAAATGGGATAATTACTACAATATCGTCCTTGGTAGCTCTTCAAGAGTTAAATGGTTTCTCTCAGCATAAAAGTTTTAAATTTATAATTGTTGGATATATATTGGATATTGGTGTTTAATCTGGTATGTACTAGTTTCTTGAGTGTTATACCTTGACATTAGTTTACATGACAGGGCCCACCAGAATTCAAGGGTACCTGTAAATTCACCATTACGTGTGCACCCGTAATCGTCAATTTACCTTACACCATCATTCTAGTTGTTCCCATCATAAGTTTCAAGTTTTGTGTAATTAGGTCCTGGAGTTAAAATTTTCATTTGGTCATCAACTGCAATTAAGCACATTTAGATTCTAGTTACGCTAACATTCTTGCTAACCCAACCATTTTCAAAGTACAGTTCAACAAACCAGGTAACGAGCAATCAGGTACAAGCTATAATAGGGAGCAGATCAAATAAAAAGGCATCATGGTTGCTATCCTATCACTGTATTCCAACAAGTATCATCATATGAACGAAGCATATAAGCAAGTATCACTAAAGCAGTTGTCTCATGTAACGACACAAGTCGTATCAAGTATTCAACTAATAGCAGTTGTTTCATATAATGTCAAAAGTCAGTTGTGCAATCAGATAAGTATCTCCCCAGAATTTAAGTCTTAATATACTTGCACATCTTTGATTCATAATATAACTAGTCCCAGTGCTCAGGGGTCCTAGTAGTCAACTCCAGAAGATTCCAAATATTCTTAGTTTTACTCGGGTGCACCTATCATAGGTAGTACCCTAATACAACAAGGTTTCTTGTAGGGTAGGGAATTCTTAATAGTATCTATCCCATGAGGTATACAGATTAAAGATGAGTGTCCTTAATGGAATCTATTCTGTTGTAAGCTTTAGATCACTAATTCATGGAAACAACCTACCAGGCTGGTCCTATTTATGGTTGTAGCTTAAGTGTCTCGAAGTAACCCACTTTCCTATAACCTTGGCTTAACTAAACTCGGAAAAGTCTTCGTACAAAGGTGGTCCTACAAGGTTAATATGGTTGTAGTTTAGGTCTCGCGAAGCAGACCTACTTCTCTACAACCTTTGGCTCTAATAGCAATCTGTCACACCCCGGGCCCAGAGAGGCGGGACGTAACGGTTGGTAAACAACAACCAAAATGCAGCGGAAACTAAATGGTTTATTACAATGCATCTCACAATATTTACATTAGGATATGGGTTTAGTTTCAGTTTACAAGGTGCCTCAATCTACAATCCATGGGTATCATGACCTATCTCTTTGTCAATATTTCTTGAGGCTTCAGTAACTAAGGCTTCTAGGCTCGACCTTTTTCCTTCAACACCTACCCTCACTTCTTGCTTCGGATTTAGATATCTTCTATAGCTCAACTAATTTACCTAGCTGTACCTGAAAGACATGCTCAAAAGATTTTGTGTCAACATAAAGTTGGTGAGTTCAAGTGCTTAAAGTTTAAAAATAAAAAGGACTTAACAAATCCTTATTTGATAAAAATGAATGAATCATAGTTTCAACATTGTGGGAGAAAAATCATAATCAACCCTGCACTCAGTCCCGGTTGGCCTCTTCTAAAGTTGTGTTTTACCGGATATTCCCGAAGGAAGAAACTGAGCCCCAAACCAGTGAACCCTACCTGCCCGGATGGTTCACCATAGTATCTTAACAAAACTTGTTACATGCCACAACGACCCCTCAGGATCTCAGTGGGGTAACCTTCCTGGAACGGAAGCCACTGTGTGTGGGGGATTCCCCAAATAGATCTATCCATATAATCAAGCGGTTCACGAAAGAATTAATGATCATGATATAAGAATCAGCTGGTAACCACAATCCCACATAGAATCATCAATTAAAGCACAATTATAGTTCAAAAATAACAGAACATGCTTCACCCCAAAACAGTAGTAAAAAGGGGAATCACTAGAACTCACCTTGTATCCTTATATAAATTCTGAGCTCGGTAAAGAAATGCGAAGGTCACCAACAAAGCAATCCTAATTAGAATATATGAGATTCATGTTTAGAATTAGCACGATGTCATTACATGCGTGCGGTTGAGCTCTTTAGTTAGCTTAAACTTAACGATTAGTATCGTTGATGTAGATTAGCTTCTTGTGAAATTATCAATTGTTATGCACTCACTCGTGCATATTAGGTAAATTAATGCCTTTATCCGATAAATGGTTCTTTGCATAAAGAGTGTAGCCATAAACAGTTGATATCAAGGATTCCAAATCTTTATAGATAGTTTTTTAATGATGAAGTAAGTAATCCATAATGTTCCAAATGATGTTTATAATGCTTACACTTATATCATAATGTTAAATTGATTGATGCTAGAGTAATCCAAATATTATGAATTAAACTCTTATGTCATGACGTTATGTTATTTTCACATGCATAGGATATATATATATATATATATATATACTTTTTAAGATTGCCTCACTTAGGCCATTAATATGCTTAGTTTATCTAGGCATTACTTAGATGGTTCACGGATAGATATGATTAAATTCTTCTTAACGCGTTTAGTGTGAACCAAAAATATATTTTAAGCAATATGTGTAAGTACATCTTCAAAGATCATCCATATTCCATAATTATATAGATATATTTCTACCAATAATGTAGTTAATATGATGTTAGAATAATTTGAATATCAATAATAGTTGTCATTATATCGAATAAAAAGGGTGATACAATTAATATTTATTCCAATAATAACAAGATTATCGATTATTAATAATAATAAGACGATAGATTAGTATAGAATTATAAGTCTTATTTAAAATATGAGTGAACATCGGTTAACCTAAATTATCCATTGTATGCATATATATATATATATATACATAGCTCACAGCCACAGCCAACCTCAACCGACAACCATAGCCCGACAACCACCAATCGACCACCGCAGCCCCCAACATCGACCACAGCCGCGACAGCACCTTCATTGCCAAAACCCTTCTGCCGTCACCTTCCAACGCCCATAACTTTCAAACCGTTAAGAGTTAGACATCGCCGCTACCGCCGTTGGAAAGGTCTCGTCGAGACGAAGAAGAGCATAGGTAGCACTCGCCGCCACTCGCCGGCGCCGGCGGCCTGAAAACTCGCCGGAACCCTAGCCGCCGTTGTCTTCTTTCTCCCATATCTTTCACACCGCTGCGAATTAGAAGAAACCGCTACCACCATCGTGATCAGGAGGTCGAGATCTACCCGGTCATGTATGGCACTCTCCCTTACTCGCCGGAAAAATCATCGCCGGTGGCCGGAAACCGGCCGGAAGTTCACCGGAAAGAGGGGGCTGCGGCTGCCCCTTACTTTTTCTCTCTAAAATGTTATAAAAACCCTAAGATGGAGAAAAATTGGTTTATATAGTAGGGTTAAGTGATGGGTTTGTTAATGGTTCGGTTCGTAACACGTTCGGATCAGTTTTTCTCGTATTGATATGAATTTATTTCACGATGGTTTTAATTATACCAAATGTTATAAATGTTCCAAGAGTATTTATTTGATCATATTTAAAATTTGCTTGATAATTAAACGGGTTCCATCATGTAAATATCGCGTATTCAACACGTTTAACTTGTTTAAACGTTTTCCTCGAATGAGCATTGTTATTATTTTGGTATCATAATATATATAACCTTAAGTATTAATTACTATTTTGCACCTTAATTTCCCACGTCGGCCGCGCTAAAACTTTATCTGTCAAATCCCCGGGTTTGATCTAATCTCAGGCCCGTACACGCCTCGGTCGCGTCTCGAACCACATTGCTCCTGGATAACCGTCTCACTCTCTAATCTAGAATGTTATAATAGGTATAATAATAAGATAAATATTTGTGACGTTTTAGGGCTTGGTTGTCGTATCAGATGTCCGTTAAATGCCGGAGTATCCGGTATTCGCGTTTCTCCGACGTATCGTAGCTGATTATACACGTTAGGTTAGGATCTTTTAGCAAGTACTGTTTACAGTATGCATCATGATTAACAATGATTTTAAAAGAATATAACCCATTATAAGTACGTTCCGATGTAAATTAGACGTTAGTACGCGTTAGATTACCGGACTTTACACGGTATAGGTTTTGAATCTGTTTTTGGTTTGGATTCTTATCGTAGTTGCTTCGAATCACAAATTAATTTATTATCTTATGATCACTTATTTAATTAGATGGTAAATGGGTATTGGGCCTTAAATGGGCCTTGTTTATAGGTTTGGGCCCTTATTGGGCCTATTGGGCCTAAAAAGGCTAGTTTCTTTTCCAAGTTTTCTTTGGTAAGCCCAATTCAATCCGGACCTTTATTGGGTCCTGTAATACATTAAGTTTTCTAATTGGGCTAGATTTCAGAGGTGTTACAATGCGTATGTATGGTGATGCTGTATGTTTATGTTTATGTTATGTTCCTTGCTATGTATATTTATCTTTCCTTGGCTTTGCGTTGAACGTTAATGAATGAAATGAAGTATTATGTAATGTAAAGTGAAAGATAAGGACAAGTGGAACGTAATGAATAAATGTATGCATTAATGAATGAATGAATGAATGAAATGAAGTGTTATGTAACGTAAAGTGGAAAGAAATGAAACGTCTTGCATGCATCGGATAACGGGTCCTTCTTGTGATTGACCATTAATGTAGAACCTCTACCGCTTACCCCTAGTACTGTGGCATACGTTTAGCTGTTCATTTATTGACTTCGGCCCAGTGGATATGACTGATCGGTTACCTTTAGTACTGTGGCATACGTTTAGCTGTTCATTTATTGACTCCGGCCCAGTAGCTAAGACTGATCGGTTACCCTTAGTACCGTGGCATACGTTTAGCTGTTCATTTATTGACTTCGGCCCGGTAGCTAAGACTGATCGGTTACCCTTAGTACCGGGGCCTACGTTAGCTGTTCATTTATTGACTTCGGCCCGGTAAGACTGGTCGGGGTGTAGCACATGGTATTGGTACGGATGATGTCCGATGCGCAAGTAAAGTTAAATGGAACAAATGAATGAATGAATGAATGAAGAAGATAATAATGGCATTATCTATGCGTACGTATGATGTGTGAGCATGTAAAAGTAACGAATGGTTTTAAAAGAAAGTAAAGTATGTTTTATTATAAAACTAGAACTCACTCAGCAACGCTGACTTTTGATGTGTTTCCAGTTGGCAGGTATGTTGCTGAGGATGGCACGGGGCGGCTACTCAGTGTGTTTTGGATGGCATCTTATGTTTAACGCTTTTGTAATAAATTTAACATGATATTGTTAAAAGAACGATTGTACTATTGTGCAAAAGCATTTTGATGGAATGAAATTATGCCTTTTAATGTTTCCGCTGCAACTATTTAAGAGATGAAAAATGTAAATGTACGTTTTATGTGCGATGAATGACCAACTGTGAGCGTCCCGGGAACGGGGCCTTACAAGTTGGTATCAGAGCCAAAGTTTAAGTGAATTGGGTAAATATTTTCAAAAACCTAATCTTAAACTGAGAATGGGACGGAAAGGGAATGGGATGCCAATCTGAGTAGCTGCGTGCCATCAGGTATTTTGTAAAGTTAACCGGTATTACGTGCGCATGTTATATGGTTTATGTGTTGCTTGTAGATTTAGATACTGATGTAGTCAGGACAGGTAATACTTGGGGTATGAAGAGTAAAGTAAGTGGCTAATCACAACTGGCCACTGTAATTAGGGACTTACTATACTTGACATAAACTGAGTTGTTTCCTTGAATGACCGTATTGGTGTTTGAATCTTTCAGTGTGAGTTAGAGAATGGCCGGTGGTAGATCGTCGAGGGCTGTGTCAGGTGAAGGTTGTGGTTGACGTGGTGTTGGATCGCGTGTCACGCGGAGCATGACAAGGGCTGCTGAGATGGCACCCGAAGAGCCTGAAATCCATCACCCGGAACGCGGTGATGATAGTGCTAACCTGAGGACCGCAATGAAAGAGGTTGTGGTTGCGGGAGTTCAACATGCGATGCAGACGATTCTGCCGTTGATGGTGACTGAGGTAATTAGGGCGGTGAAGGAGACGACCGTGATTGAAGTAAACAAGGAGGGTAGTGACGACAAGAATTTGAAGGGGAAGCGGGTTGAACGTGAGAGTTTCACCCCAAATAACAAGGCTGCGAGGGTGGATGACCGACGTGTGGTCACATCCAATATGGGGGTGACGGGTTGTGGTAACTGTGGACAAAAACACCCCGGGGAATGCAGATTGGGGACCAATGCATGTTTCCATTGTGGAAAGGCCGGCCATATGGCAAGAGAGTGTGGGGTGGCACGGTGTTATAACTGCCGTGGAAAGGGTAACATAAGCAGGGACTGCAAGGCACAAAGGGCAGAGAGTTCGGGAACCAAGAAGACGACCAGAACTGGAAGGCAGGGGGCAAGTGCCGAGCTTCCATGAGGACTTAGGAAAAGGCTAGTACGGACCCCGATGCGGTGTCAGGTACGTTTTGAGTAAACCAAACTCTAATTTCGCTGTTAGTTGATTTTGGCGCAAGTAAGAGTTTCATTTCTCCTGACTTTTGTGCTGAGTCGCCCATTAGGGGTAGGGGTATTGATAAGCCCTTCGATGTAGAAACTGCCATAGGTAATTCTACCAGGATTTCGATGCGATAGATGACCGCGACGTGGAATTTGAAGGTCATAAATTTTCAGTTAGACCATTCGTGATGACTTTAGGCGGTTTCAATGTAGACCTAGGAATGGATTGTTGACGGAATACGAGGCGAACATTGTGGGTCGCAAGAAGATGATACGATTGACAACGTCTGACGGGAATTCGGTGACGGTTTTTGGTGATCGGGTCACGACGATCTCGGAAGCAATATCAATGGCGGTGACGGGAAAGTGTATGAGGCGTGGATGTAGTGCCTATCTGGCCTACGTAAAAGATGTGGATGTGCCAACACCACAACTGTCTGATGTACCGGTTGTGTGCTACTTTCCTGATGTGTTTCCCGAAGACCTACCAGGAGTGTCACGGGACCATGAGATTGAGTTTTAGATTGACTTGATACCAGGTGTCCAACCAATAGCTAAGGCACCGTATCGATTGGTTCCGGATGAGCTAAAAGAGAATTGGCGGAGTAATGGTAAGAACCGTTTGTTAAGGGGTGGGTTAGACCGAGTATCTCCCCTTGGAATGCTCCGGTCTTATCTGTGGAGAATGAATACGGTAGTATGGGGATGTGTGCAGACTACCGTGAGTTGAATAGGCTGACAGTAACGAATCGGTACCCCTACCGAGAATTGATGATCTATTTGACCAGCCCTAGAGTACCAGTTGGTTTCCAAGGATAGACCTTCGATCGGGATATCATCAGTTGAAGGTGAGGGAGTATTGTTGGTCCATATGATCGATAAACAGTACAATTGATTGAATAGTTTGATCAATATCACTTATATAAGCACAATAACAAACAATTAAGAGTAGAATAAGAAGAATCAAGACATATTTGAAATGCAAATGAACTAACTCACTCAATATTAATAAGCACAATGTATTTCAATAAGCAACTGCTTAATAGTTTCGCTACAACAAATACTTTCGCAAACTCAGACACTTTCTCTTGAAATTTCAGCAGCACTTTCGCTTGAATCAAAGACAACAATTGCTTAGTTTCGCTGCTAATTTCGCAGGAAACAAGCTTGAACTTTCGTTCAGATATAATTTCGGCAGTACTTTCGCTTGATTCTTGATCAAAAACACTGCTGAACTTTCGTTCAAAGAGATACTTTCGCTGAAATTCTAAGAAACAACTTCAGATCCAAAATAAACCATAGTTTCGCTGTTTGAAGATCGCAGTTTCGCTGTAAGAACTGTAATTTCGCTCGTCGATCTGAAAACCCTTTTTCACCTTAAAATCAATCCAAAATCATCTAAAACTCAATGAATTTGAGATCTGATGATTGTAGAATCTTCCTCAATGAAGAACAAGCATAATTCAATCAATTTCCATCCCAAAAACAGCTAATAATTCGATGAAAATTGATTGAACCTAGATATTGACCAAAACCACCAAAATTCAACAAATCAAGAGCACTAAGGCTCTGATACCATATTGTTGGTCCATATGATCGATAAACAGTACAATTGATTGAATAGTTTGATCAATATCACTTATATAAGCACAATAACAAACAATTAAGAGTAGAATAAGAAGAATCAAGACATATTTGAAATGCAAATGAACTAACTCACTCAATATTAATAAGCACAATGTATTTCAATAAGCAACTGCTTGAGAATGATAGTTTGCAACAGAATTCCACGTTTTGGGTTTTGCAAACTTATCATGCAAAATGAAATAACAAAACTATATATAGCAGTCATAGTTTCGCTGACAGTTTCGCTACAAGCGAAACTGTCATGCCGAAACTACAGTTTCGCCCGGCAGAACATAAGTTCGCCGGGTGAACCAAAACAGCAAACTGTGAGCGAAACTATAGATTCGCTCACAGTTTCGCTGGACTGCCAAAACTGCTATAACTATCAAAATACAAACTGAAACTAACACAAGTCCTATTACATTGAAAAGTAAACATCTATACTAAAGTGAGTCCAACCTATCATGATCTTCAAGTATGATATTCCTAAAACAGCTCTTCGCACGCATTATGGACACTACGATTTTCTCGTTATGTCTTTTGGTTTGACCAATGCGCCAACTACTTTTACGGATTGGATGAATCAAGAATGTCGACCCATGTTAGATAAATCAGTGATTGGGTTTATGGAAGATATCCTGATTTATTCAAAGGGCGGGGAGGAGCATGCCGATCGCGTATGAGAGGTGTTGGAGACGCTGAGAGGGAAGAAAATGTATGCCAAAGTTCTCCAAGTGCGCATTCTGGTTGCGTGAGGTTCAGTTTTGGGTCAGGTAGCGAACCCCGACGGGATTATGGCGGAACCGGCAAGGGTGGAGGCGGTGATGCAATGGAAGTTCTCGGAGACGCCATCCGGGATTTGTAGTTTCTTGCGTTTGGCGGGCTACTACAGAAGATTCATTCAAGACTCCTCCAAGATCGCCTCTCCACTAACTAAGTTGATCCGGAAAGATGTGAAACTTGCATGGGGTCAAGCTCTAGAGAAGGCGTTCAATGAATTGAGGGCAAGACTGATTCAAGCTCCTATACCGTCATTACCCGATGGGAGTGAGGATCTGGCGTTTTATCCAGGTGCTTCCTAATCGGGGTTGGGATGTGTGTTAAGGCAGAGGGAAAGGTTATAGCCTTTGCACCCGACAGTCGAAGGTTCACGAGGTAGAAAGCCTAAAGATAGGCAGAACTCGTATGCCGATGAGAGACGTTGACAGATTAAATTCCAGGTGGGTGATAGAGTTATGCTGGGAGTCTCACCTTGGAAAGGTATCATTCGGTTCAAGAAACGGGGCAAGTTGAGCTCGAGGTACGTAGGGCCTTTCTGAGGCGCGGCTCGAGGGGGAAAGGGTGGCTTATAGCTTGGAGCTACTAGAGGAACTAAGTGAGATTCACCCGATATTCCACGTATCTCATCTGATGAAATGTTTGGCGGATGAAGATATGGTTGTCTCGCTAGATGATATCGAGGTAGATGAACGGTTCAATTAGATGGGGCAACCAGTGGCAATCCCATCCGCTCACTCACTATCACTAAGAACCATTCTCCAAAAGGAGCTTCTAAACCATAATAACTTTATTGATTGGTTTCAAAACTTGAGAATTGTTCTCAAGCAAGAGAAACGATCATACATTTTAGACGATTCGATTCCCGATCAACCTAGTGAGGATGATGAGGAGGCCTTTATAAATTGGGTGAAATACACTGAGGACTTGGTCCAAGTGTCTTGCCTCATGTTGGCAAGTATGACTCCAGATCTCCAAAAGGAGTATGAACATCATGGAGCGTACGACATGATAACCCAATTGAAGGAAACGTTCCAACAACAAGCACGGGTTGAGCGCTTCGAAACGGTTCGAGCACTCCATGCGTGTCGTATGGACGACACCCAATCTGTTTCATCTTATGTACTTAAGATGAAAAGCCACATCGACCGCCTCGAAAGGCTGAATTGTCTCGTCTCGAAAGAGTTGGCTATGGATTTGATCCTCAACTCTTTGTCAAAAAGGTTTGACAACTTTGTCATGAACTATAACATGAACGGATGGGACAAGAACATAAGTGAGCTTCACTCTATGCTCAAAACTACTGAGGCGGCCATGGGTAAAAAGGTTTTACCCGTTCTCACCATTAATTAAGGTGGGAACAAGAAGAGGCCTCACCCCGCACCCAAGGCAAGTGTTGCCAAGGGTAAAGGGCACGTTAGGGGAAAGGGAAAGGGAGTGGTAAGAGTGCCACCACCAAAACCAACGGAGAAGAAGCAAAAGGTTGCTTCGAATGACCCATGCTTTAAGTGTGGGGAGATTGGACATTGGGCAAGAAATTGCCCAGTCCATCTCAAAGAGTTGCAAGCAAAGAGGGATGCCGGGCAAACCTCAGGTACAATTTTCATGATCCATATTGGTCTAAATTTAATATCCTCTAACACATGGGTATTGGATACCGGATGTGGAACTCATATTTGCAACTTATTGCAGGGGTTCAAGAGAAGTAAGGACTTCAAGAAAGGGGATGTAAGCCTCTACATGGGGAATGGGGCAAAGGTTCAAGTGAAGGCCGAGGGGACTACATCTTGAAGCTTCCAAATGGTTTGGAAGTAATTTTGAACAATATTTTGTATGCTCCTAGTTTGACTAGGAACATTATTTCTGTTGCCCAATTAAGACAATATGGTTATGTTTTGTCATTTGTTGAGAATGAAATTCATGTTTCTTTAAATGGCACGTTTTATTTTAAAGCTATTCCTATTAATGGTATTTATGAATTGGTTCATGAAAACACATTATATGATAGCTCATTGTACCAAACCACAACTAAGAAACTCAAATTGGATTTGAGTGATACCTATCTTTGGCATTGCCGTCTTGGTCATATAAACAAAAAGCGCATACAAACACTTTAAAAGAATGGTCTTTTAAAAGCAAATGAATGTGATTCATTCAATGTATGTGAATCTTGTTTACAAGGTAAAATGACTAATGCACCTTTTAGTGGCAAGTCCGAACGGGCAAAAGATTTATTAGGCATCATACATTCGGATGTATGTGGTCCTTTTAAGCCAATGACTAGGTACCATGAAAGATACTTCATTACGTTTACCGACGACTATAGTCGATATGGTTATGTGTACTTGTTAAGACACAAAGATGAAGCTTTTGAAATGTTCAAAATCTTCCAAAATGAAGTAGAAAATCAACTCAATAAGAAAATAAAAATTCTCCGCACTGATCGAGGAGGTGAATACCTGAGTGATGCTTTTAGAGATCATCTTAGAAGTTGTGGTATTGTCTCACAACTATCTCCACCCGGAACACCACAACATAATGGTGTGTCCGAGAGGAGAAATCGAACTCTATTAGATATGGTTCGATCTATGATGGCTAGAAGCTCACTGCCTTTATCATTTTAGGGTTTTGCTTTGCTCTCTGCGGCCCGTATTTTGAATATGGCCCCAACCAAGAAAGTGGAAACGACACCTTTTGAAGTATGGCATGGAAGAGTTCCATAACTGTCATATTTAAAGGTATGGGGTTATGAGGCTAATGTTAAGACTCCCACCTCAAACAAGCTAGAAAGTCGTTCCACTAAGTGTATCTTCATTGGATATCCTAGAGACTCTATGGGATATTATTTCTATGATCCATTGGAACAAAAGGAGTTTGTTGCCAAGAAGGCTGAGTTCTTAGAAGCTAAGTTCCTTACGGAAGGAACTAGTAGTAGAACTGTGGATCTTGAGGAGGATCAAGAACCACAAACCGATACACGTTTGGTTGACACTAGCACTCAACATAAGGATGTGGGGAATGATCAAGTGGTTGATCAATGTACACAAAATGTTCGCAGATCTGGTTGAATTAGTAATCCACCTGAAAGATATGGATTTTTCGTAGATGGATGCTATGTGGTAGATTCCGATGAACCAACCACCTATCATGATGCAATGTCCAATTTGGATTGTGACAAATGGCTTGAAGCCATGAACGTTGAGATGCAATCCATGTATGACAACCAAGTGTGGGACTTGGTTGAACCACCTCGTAACTCCAAGATAGTTGGAAGTAAGTGGGTTTTCAAAAAGAAAACCGATATGCATGGAAACTTGGATACTTATAAAGCTAGACTTGTAGCAAAAGGTTTCACTCAAACTCAATGGGTTGATTATGATGAGACTTTCTCACCAGTTGCAATGCTAAAGTCTATTAGGATATTGTTTGCCATAGCTGCTCATTATGATTATGAGATCTGGCAAATGGATGTCAAAACCGATTTTCTAAATGGATATCTTGAGGAAGATATCTATATGGTTCAGCTTGAAGGTTTTGTCAACTCAAAACATCCTAATAAGGTATGCAAGTTAAAGAAATCAATCTATGGATTGAAGCAAGCATCAAGAAGTTGGAATCACCATTTTGATGAAGAAATAATCAAATTTGGATTCATAAAAAACCCTAATGAAGCATGTGTATATAAGAAGGCTAGTGGGAGCATCACCACATTCCTAGTATTGTATGTCGATGACATCTTACTATTTGGGAATGACATTTCGACCATGGAGGGTGTAAAAGCCTGGATTGGAAGCTGTTTCTCCATTAAGGATCTTGGTGAAGCCGCCTATATTTTAGGAATAAAGATCTATAGGGATAGATCAAGGCGGTTGATAGGGTTGAATCAAAGTGCATACATTGAAAAGATCTTGAAAAGGTTCAAGATGGAAAACTCTAAGAAAGGTACCGTACCTATTCAAAGAGGAACAATATTGAGTAAGACTCAATGTCCAAGCTCAAAGGATGAGCAAGACAAAATGAATGGAATCCCGTATGCGTCTGCTATAGGATCCATCATGTATGCAATGATATGCACTAGACCTGACGTGTCATGCGCTTTAAGCATGACAAGCCGATACCAACAAAATCCTGGAAGCAGTCATTGGATGGCTGTTAAGAACATACTTAAGTACCTAAGGAGGACCAAAAATATGTTCCTAATCTATGGATCTGGTGAGGAGGAGCTCGTAGTAAAGGGTTACACGGATGCGAGTTTCCAAACTGATCGGGATGATTCACGATCACAATCGGGGTACATTTTCATCTTGAATGGAGGAGCAATCTCTTGGAAGAGCTCTAAACAAGATGTGGTGGCACTATCAACTATAGAATCAGAATACATCGCCGTTTCATTAGCAGCTCAGGAAGCTGCATGGTTAAAGAAGTTCATTGCCGATCTAGGGGTGGTCCCTTCCATTCAGGACCCCCTAGAAATTCTTTGTGATAACGAGGGTGCGATTGCTCAAATCAAGGAACCCCGTGCACATCAAAAGACTAGGAACATTGAACAAAGATTCAACTACATCAGGGATGAAGTTGAAAAAGGAAAGATATGTATTCGCAAAGTTCACACGGATCACAACATTGCGGATCCACTCACGAAGCTTCTTGAAAAGGCGAAGCATGAAAGTCATGCTTGTGCCATGGGGCTTCAATATTCTAGTGACTGGATTTGATCTTTAATTTTGTATTGAGATATTGTAACCCTTATTACTTGAATGAATTATTTGGTTATAATGATTCAACTAATATTTCTATTTTGCATGTATAAAATCCATGAGTAAATTGTTTACTTAGAACGTCCGTAGTTGTTCATGCTTGTGGGAACAAGTATGAAGATAATACTATTATGAACTTGGATTGGTAGATATTCATATGGATGAATATAGAGCAAAAGGTTGCTGCCAAAGTTCATAGATATTTGTGGGATGCAAATATTGGACTGACCTGCATCTCAAATATTACTACATAGAATCTTCTTGATTGATTATAAGTAATTTTGAGTAAAGGCGAACATCATTTGGTATCCTCTGACCTGAGACACATATTGGGTCTTGATATTTACCGAATATTATACTTTGACTTAGCTCTTCGCTGTTCTGAAAATGGCAGTACATAAGTCTGAGTTCAGGTATGATATAAGGTAATTGTGAGAGACGTATGTTGTCAAGATGGAATTTGTTCCTCTTATTCGTTGAAAGTAAGATGTCTAAGGCCTGATAAAGTTAAATCAATGGAGAATGATCACTCTGTGTCTCTAGGATTTAACATGACATCTGCGACAAAAGGATAGATGATTGATTCACCTAAAACATTTCAAGTATGGTACTTGAAGGAGATGATGTTATTGAATGGCACTTAGTCATACGTATTAAGGGTAATAACTCGTTGTTAGGCGGTATTTACTACTTGCATCAATCTTTTATGAATCTTGTGCAAGTGGGAGATTGTTGGATCTTGTATGCCCAAGACACATACAATATTGATGTGGTTAGTACGTTATGATCCAAGTCGGGTCATACCCAATAACAAGCTATACAAACACCAATAAATGTTTATTTGTTGATGAGATCATACAAATAAACATTGACACCAATTAGAAAATTGGTTGTCTAAAACTATACTTTTGTAAAAGAACAACATTATATGGACAATTTGTTCATGAGAAATTATTTGATTCATTATTTAAGTTGGTTAAATAATATCAAATTAAAGTGTGTTATTGTTATAAAATTAAAAGAGGTTTTAATTTTATAACATTAAGGGCTAAGTGTGTAACTTTTTTATAAAACTAAAATGGGGGGAAAACCCATTTTGAAGTGGTATTTCGGCCGCCTAGAAGGGTGGTGGTTTTGTATTTGTCTTGTCTTGTGGAAGACTTAAGGACACTTGCATTTTCCATCTACACATAGATACACCTTTCTCTACACACACAAAAAAACACATTTCTCTCTCAACAAGCTGAAATATTCGGATTAAAGAAGCAAAAGGCTGCTGAAAATTTCGTTTTCTTGGCTGTCCTTCCAGAACTTCTTGAAGATTTCGGATTGTACAAAAGGTTTGTTCTTGGTGGTTAACTTCCTAACTAGTTAGGTGTTTGCTAAGCTTGTGGGTATACAAGCTTGAGGTTCTCTCTCTTGAGGGCTGGACATTCAACAACATCTCCACATTCATCTCATACATCTACAACTTTTGTACAAAAGGTTGTATTTCTAAACACCTTATGGTTGTTATGTCTTGTTTGATAGCATACTATTTCATATATATTTCGATCCTCATTCTTGGGTTTTTGTTGGTGGTTTAATATGGCAAAAATTTTCAGATTATAAACCATATGTTAAACCTCATATTCCTCTGCATTTTCATAGTTTAAATGGTTAAACTAAGTGTTTTACATGTGACAAAACCCAAAAAGTTCCTACAACTGTTTCGATAATTCTTGGAGCTCTTTCTGTGCCAAACGATATGGTGCCCGAGGATAGGGGCAGCTCCTAGTGTTAACTCTATTTGAAACTTCACTTGCATGTGTGGAGGAAGGCTAGGCAAGTCCTCGAGATATTCTTCAGGAAATTCTCTAACAATAGGTATGTCTTCCAGTCGCTTCTCCTCAATGGACTTTTCAGTAATTAGGGCTAAAATCGTCAAATGCCCTTTCCTCAAACACTTCTGAGCTTTCATGTATGAGATGATGCCAACCACTGCACCACTCTTGTCGCCTTCCACAATGGGTATCTTTCCATCAGGCAAAGGTAGTCGGACGAGTTTCTCACGACAAATGATTTCGGCTTGGTTCTTAGACAACCAATCCATGCCAACAACTACATCAAAGCTACTGAGTGTAATAGATAGAAGATCAATATCTAAATCATGTCCTGATAGACTTATTTTACAACCCCTGTATATATGAGAAGACTCGATGATCTTATCATCTGCTATTTCTACTGTATAAATCGTGTCTAGGGCTACAGAATTATCATCTAGCAATCGACTGAACTTATGTGAAATGAAACTCCTATCAGCACCAAAATCAAATAACACAGAGGCAAAACAACCATTGATAGGAAATTTACTAGTTATAGTATAAGGATCATTACGAGCCTCACCTAATCCAATGACAAAAGCTCTTCCATTGTCTCCACCATTACCGTTACCATTACTATTACCATTATCATTGTAGTTGTCAGCACCACTACCACTGCTATCATTTTTCTTTAGCTTTGGGCAATTCCTCTTGAAGTTCCCAGTTTGACCGCACTCTTAACATCCCTTCTATGCTACTTAAGGTTGAGGAGACTTGGCTGGGATGTTCTCGTGGCAGCTCTTGGCGGCATGGCAATTTTTCCGCAGATCGCTCTCAGATGTGCTCATTGCATAGCCCATGGTGATGATAATTGTAGTTGTTGCTTATAGTGGAAATGCATAGATGTAACAGTCGGTGTCATCGTAAGACACTTTGTTAACTGACTTTACGTCAAACACAATCAACCAGGAAAATCCAATTGAATCCCACCACCGGGGGACAAGCAAAAGTAACTTAGGCTCAACATGATAAATACCAAATGAAACGAATGTTGGAACGTTTAAACGGCCAAGACTCTTAAGTCTTAAGATTAATCCAAAGAACAAAGAATACATGCGCATAGAGTATCACTACTCTGATGTAACTTTCATGAAGATTACGCACATATTAAATAAATAGAATTGCATGATAACTAAAATGCTAGAACGAGCAACGTCTCATAAGAACTGGGACTATTGTCATAATACAAATACCATTAAGGTTCTAGATGGATGAAAACTTTTATACGAGTGGAGATGATGGATTGCATCCATATCCTTAGTGAACTTTTATACAGGTTGAGACTCTCGTGTCCCAAAAGTTTAGAAATGAAAATTTGTACTGACTATGACTGTTATCATCCGACAAGATTCGCAAGAGTTCTCATGCATGACAAATTACAATTACGTGTGCACCCGTGATGGTAATTTGCTTTGCATGGTCACCCCCTGGTTCTTTCCATCCGAGCTAACATACCTTATCAAGTACAGAGTGTTATCCATGATAGAGGTATCAAAGATATAGTTATTAAACCAAAGGTCGATTAACCAAGGTTGCACAAAAGAATTCAATTGATGAAATATTCACTTGGGCAAGGAATCGTTGATGTGCTCAGGTCAGATGAGTAAATAGTATTATCGTAAGTAAACTTTGATAAGTTGTCTCGTAATGTCTATGGTAGCCACCAATACATCTATTGCCTGCTCCACAAGGCAGTGAAGTGGTAAGGTAGGTAAAGAAGGATTGGCAAACGCAATTCTCGTCTGTGTAACGCATTCAACAAGAGGCAGCACATGCTCCTAGTGAACCATCCAAGATGGGTACCAAGGATTATATCCAATTCCGAGAGGTATAATGTAAAAGGTAAGGTACAGGTAATTCGTAAGTAACCTTCTCGTGACTCACATCAACTTAGAGTCACTTGTACAGAGAAACATGAGGTAACAGCGGGAAATCAAGACGAACTCGCCTTTTTCCCGTAAACATAGAATGAAGAGATGATTATGTCATTCCTGTAGTCGTACGGTCATAGAAATACACCACAACAAGCAAGTCCGAAGCATGTATAGCAAACAAATAAGGTAAACTAATGAAGCTAAACGTGTCTATGTGCATGTAACTAAGGCATCAGGCTATAGTCTAAATGCAATGCAAGTGAAATGCAAATTTAATTTAGTTCGCTATAACCA
Source organism: Flaveria ramosissima (assembly GCA_025215565.1). Lineage (NCBI taxonomy): Eukaryota > Viridiplantae > Streptophyta > Magnoliopsida > Asterales > Asteraceae > Flaveria > Flaveria ramosissima. Next base: position 28,966,293 of record CM046031.1, read on the forward strand.
TTGGCTCTGATACCAATCTGTCACACCCTCAATTTCCACAAACGGGGTAGTACCGTTAGGCGCGTGACATACCAGGATCTTAGCCATTAGTTACACCAAACGACACAACAATTACAAAACATAATTTCTAAATTAAATAAAGTTTCTTAAAATCAGAATTAAATACGAAACATGAAAGTAAATGCGGAAGCGTATAAACCATAATTTAAACGGCACAATCACGCGCAAACCAAGTAAATATAACTTATAGAAAAATGTAGATTGTTCATTAGACTCTACGATGATGAATGCAATGCGTGATGTTCCTATCTGTGCACACCTTAAGAACCTGAAAGAAACATGCTAAAGTGTCAACACAAGGTTGGTGAGTTCACAGGTTTATCAAAAAACAGTAAGTAATAGTAATGAAATCCAGATTAAGTAATCAAAGCATATAAGTAGGTAGCTAGCCTACAACAAGTCACTATGTGTATGAATTTCGCAACCGAACTGACAGTAATAATTGTTGGGTTTGTTGGACCATTATCAAAGTAGTTTAACCATTTAAACACAAAAACGCAGCGGAATAAAACCTTAATCTTATGATTTATAATCTGAAAATTAAGGTTAATAACATAACATCAACAAACCCAAGAACATAGGATCATATATATGTGTATGACCTAGCTATCAAGAGCAAATAACAACTAAAAAAAGATAAACAAACCACCTTTGTAAATCTGCTGAAAAACGAGATTTGGATGAAGAAGATGAGGTTCTTGAAAGGCCAAAACACCAAGAAGAGGTGTCCTCAAGCTTGTATACCCGCAAGCCTCAAGCAAACACCTTGTTGCTAGGATTTCTCCACCAAAACGAACCAAGGAGGGCTGAAAATCCAATTTTCAGCTAAGAACTCTTCAAGAAAACTAGAGAGAAAACTTTGGTTCTTGCATGTATGAGAGAGAGTGAAAATTGGAGAGTGTGTCTAGTTCAAGTGGGGTGTGGTTTCAAGGCAACAAAAAGACCAAGCATGCCCCTAAAGGGGCGGCCGAAATCTATGTTTAAAATGGGTTCCCCCATTTTAAACACCCACTTAATTTGTGAACTAGTTACATTATTAGTTATACAATTAACCTTTTAAATATATAACTTAAACACACTATTATTATTTGATGTTATTTAACAAACTTAAATAACATTATAAATAATGTCCATGAACAAAATATCCTTATAAGTTGTTCTTTCTCACATACAATTTTTTTAGAAAACCCATTTTCTAAATTGGTGTAATTATTTTATTGCATGATCATATCATCAATTAAATACATATTGGTGTTTGCCAAACTTGCTATTGGGTATGACCCGACTTGGATCATAACGTACTAACCACATCAATGTTCTATGTGTCTTGGGCATAAAATCCAACAATCTCCCACTTGCACAAGATTCATAGAAGATTGATGCAAGCAGTAAATACCGCCTAACAACGGTTTACTACCCTTAATACGCATGACTAAAAGCCATTCAATAACATCATCCCCTTCAAGTATCCAACTTGAAATGATTTAGGTGAATCAATCATTTATCCTTTTATTACAGATGTCATGTTAAATCCAAGGACACATAATGATCATTCCTTGTAGATTTAACTTAATCAGGCCTTAGACATCTTGCTCTCAACGAATAAGAGGAACAAATTCAATCTTGACTACATACGTTTCTCATAATCACCTCGTGTCATACCTGAACATAGCCTTATGTACTGTCCATTATTTCAGAGCAGTGAGGAACTAGCTCAAGGTATAACATTTGGTGAATATCAAAACCCAATATGTATCTCAGGTCGGAGGATACTATATGATATTCGTCTTTACTCAAATTTACTTATGATCAATCTAGAAGATTCCATGTAGTAAAATTTGAGATGCGGGTCAGTCCAATATTTGTATCCCACAAATATCTATGAACTTTGGTAGCAACCAATTGCTCTATATTCATGCCTTATGAATATCCACCAATCCAAGTTTTATAATAGTCTTATGTTCATATTTGTTCCCACAAATATGACCGATTATGGACATTAGAATAATAAACATATTCATGGATATATACATGCTAACAGGAACTTAACTCAGAATCATAGATATATAAAAGAGTTAAATATTACATTGTTCCAAACTTTCAAATACTAAACAGATCAGTTCCAATCACTAGAATATCGAAGTCCTAAGGCACAAGTATGACTTTCAGGCTTTGCCCTTTCAATGAGCTTCGTGAGTGGATCCGCAATGTTTTGATTGGTGTGAACTTTACGAATACATATCTTTCGTTTTTCAACTTCATCCCTTATGTAGTTGAATCTCCGCTCAATGTGTCTAGTCTTTTGATGTGCACGGGGTTCCTTGATTTGTGCAATTGCACCCTAGTTGTCACAAAAGATTTCTAGGGGGTCTTGAATGGTATGGGCGACCCCTAGATCAGCGATAAATTTCTATATCCATGCAGCTTCCTAAGCTGCTAATGAGGCAGCTATCTATTCGGATTCTGTAGTGGATAATGCTACCAAGTCTTGTTTTGAACTTTTCCAGGACACTGCCCCTCCATTCATAATGAAGACATACCCCGATTGTGATCGAGAATCATCTCGATCTGTTTGGAAGCTCGCATCCGTGTAACCCTTTACAACGAGTTCCTCTTCACCAGACCCATATATTAGAAACATATCCTTAGTCCTCCTAAGGTATTTCAATATACTTTTAACAGCCATCTAATGGCTATTACCTGGATTTTGCTGATATCTGCTCGTCATGCTTAACGCGCATGATACGTCCGGTCTAGTGCATATCATCACATACATGATGGATCCTATAGCAGAAGCATATGGGATGTCCTTCGTTTGATCTTGCTCATCCTTTGAGTTTGGACATTGAGATGTACTAAATATTGTCCCTCTTTGAATAGATACCATACCTTTCTTAAATTTTTCCATCTTGAACCTTTTCAAGACTTTATCAATGTATGCACTTTGGTTTAAACCTATCAACCGCCTCGATCTATCCCTATAGATCTTTATTCCCAAAATATAGGCGGCTTCACCGAGATCCTTTATGGAAAAACGACTTTCAGGCCAGGTTTTAACACCTTCCATGGTTGGAATATCATTTCCAAAAAGTAGTATGTCATCAACATACAATACTAAGAATGTAATTATGCTCCCACTAGCCTTCTTATATACACAAGCCTCGTCAGCGTTCTTGATGAAACCAAATTTCTTGATTTCTTCATTGAAACGTTGATTCCAACTTCTTGATGCTTGTTTCAATCCATAGATTGATCTCTTTAACTTGCATACTTTATTAGGATGTTGTGGATCGATAAAACCATCAGGCTGAACCATATGGACAGAGTCTTCGAGATGTCCATTAAGAAAAGCGATTTTTGACATCCATTTGCCAAATCTCATAGTCATAATATGCGGCTATGGCAAACAATATCCTAATTGACTTTAGCATTGCCATAGGCGAGAAGGTTTCATCATAATCAACCCCTTGAGTTTGAGTGAAACCTTTTGCTTCAAGTCTTGCTTTGTAAGTATCCAAGTTTCCATGCATATTGGTTTTCTTCTTGAAAAGCCACTTGCATCCAACCGGTTTGGAGTTAAGTGGAGGGTCAACCCATTCCCAAACTTGGTTGTCATACATGGATTGCATCTCTACGTTCATGGCTTCCAGCCATTTGTCACAATCCGAATTGGACATTGCATCATGGTATGTAGTTGGCTCATCGGAGTCAACCACATAGCATCCATTCATGAAAAATCCATATCTTTCAGGTGGAATGCTAACTCTACCAGATCTGCGAATGTTTTGTGTATATTGATCAGCCTCTTGATCATCATCAACTTCCTCCTGTTGATTGCTAGTGTTAACCAAACGTGTATTGGCTTGTGGATCTTGATCCTCATCAAATTCCACTGTTCTATACGTTATTCCTTCCATAAGGAACTTAGCTTCCAAGTACACGGCCTTTCGAGCAATAAATACTTTTTGCTCCGTTGGATCAAAGAAGTAGTATCCTATACACTCTTTGGATATCCAACAAATATACACTTAGTGGATCGACTTTTGTTTTGGGTGTTTAGCTTAACATAAGCTTCACAACCCCATACCTTTAAATATGATAGTGATGGAACTCTTCCATGCCATATTTCAAAAGATGTCGAATTCACTTTCTTGGTCGGGGCCATATTCAAAATACGAGCCGCGGAGAGCAATGCGAAACCCCATAATGATAGAGGTAGTGAGCTTATAGACATCATAGATCGAACCATATCCATTAGGGTTCGATTTCTCCTTTCAGACACACCATTATGTTGTGGTGTTCCAGGTGGAGTAAGTTGTGAGACGATCCCACAACTTCTTAGATGGTACTGAAAAGCCTTACTAAGGTATTCACCTCCTCTATCTGAACGAAGAACTTTGATATTGTTATTGAGTTGATTTTCTACTTCATTCTTGAAGATTTTGAACATTTCAAAAGCTTCATGTTTATGTGTCATCAAGTACACATAACCATATCGAATATAATCGTCGGTGAAGGTAATGAAGTATCTTTCACCATTTCTTGTCATTGTCTTAAAAGGGCCACATACATCCGAATGTATGATTCCCAATAAGTCTTTTGCCCTCTTGTTAGTACCACTAAAGGGCGACTTAGTCATCTTCCCTTGTAAACAAGATTCACACTTATCAAGTGAAACATTTTCATTTGTTTTCAACAAACCATTCTTTTGAAGTGTTTGAATTCGATTCTTGTTTATGTGACCAAGACGACAATGCCAAAGATATGAATCACTTAAACCCATTTTAAGTTTCTTGGTGCTTGATTGGTATAATGAGTTATTATAGGATGAATCATCATGAACCAATTCATAGATACCATTAAAAGGCATAGCCTTAAAATAAAACACATCATCCATATAAACATGAATACCATTGTTAACAAACTTTAATTCATAACCACATTGTTTTAAAAGGGAAACAGAAATTATGTTCCTAGTCAAACTAGGAGCATACAAAATGTTCTTAAGAACAACTTCCAAACCATTTGAAAGTTTCAAAATATAGTCTCCTTGGGCTTCGACATCAACTTTTGCTCCGTTGCCCATGTAGAGACTTGTGTCTCCCTTCTTGAAGTGCTTATTTCTTTTGAACCCCTGCAACAAATTGCAAATATGAGTTCCGCATCTGGTATCCAATACCCATGTGTTTGAAGAAATAACATTTAAACCAATATGAATCATGAAATTTGTACCTGAGGTTTGCCCAGCATCCCTCTTATTTCTCAACTCTTTGAGATAGGTAGGACAATTCCTTTTCCAATGTCCTATCTCACCACACTCAAAGCATGGATCGTTCTCCGTTACCTTAGGCTTCTTAAGCTTAGGCTTTGGAGGTTCCGCTTTAGCCTTCCCTTTCCCTTTACCTTTGATGTACCCCTTTCCTTTGGCAACATTTGCCTTGGGTTCGGGGAATGCCTTTTCTTATTGCCTCCCTCATTGATCGAGAGAACAGGTAGAACCTTTCTACCCATCCCTGCCTCAGTTGTTTTGAGCATTCTGTGAAGCTCACCAATGCTCTTGTCCCACCCGTTCATATTCTAATTCATTATGAACGTCTCAAACCTTTTGGTTAGGCCATTAATGATCAAATCCGTGGCCAGCTCCTTTGAGATGGGACAATTAAGCCTCTCAAGGTGATTAACGTGGCTTTTCATCTTAAGAACATAAGATGATATCGATTGGGTTTCTTCCATGCGACATGCATGAAGCGCTCGAACCGTTTCGAAGCGCTCTACCCTAGCTTATTGAAGGAACATTTCCTTCAATTGGGTCATCATGTCATATGCCCCATGATGCTCAAAGTCCTTTTGGAGTTCAGGAATCATGATTCCCAACATGAGGCAAGAAACCTACATGGAATCGTCAGTGTATTTAAGCCAATCGTTATAGGCCTCAACATCCTCGGGGTCGGGTTGGTCAGGAATGGGATCGTCAAGGACATAGGACTTTTTCTCTTGCTTGAGAACAGTTCTCAAGTTTTGAAACCAGTCCATAAAGTTATTATGGTTAAGATGATCCCTTTCTAAGATGGTTCTCAGTGATAGGGTAGGGACGGTCGGGGTGGTAGCATTGTTGTTTGCGGACATTTCTACAAAATTACAAAGTTCATATTAGTATTTCTGAAAAATTACATTTTAATTATTAATACCCTTTACATGTCTCATAGACATATAATAATTAAAACCTAGAATCCAACGTTATATTTAAATGATGGTTAGGTGACCTTTGTCCCATTATTTAAATCAACAAGGTAGTCAACATTTGACAATTGCAACCTATTGCAACTTCTAGTTTTATGGGATCGGTTAAACATCTTATGTTTAGTCGGCATGTAAAATCCCATCAACACCATTGTACGCCATGCTTCGGTGACCCTATGCACATGGTTTCCAATTCAAGTCGTCCTACTTACACACACGTTTGAGTTTACACATACAAGTGGTTAGGTGACCTTTATCCCACAAATATGTTAAGCCCACCTCAAACACACAAGTTCCCTAAAAGTGGTTAGGTGACCTTTATCCCACAAATAGTTCTCAAGTGATTCGAGTGTTGTGTAAAAGGATGGTGTTAAACTTGTTCCCAAAGGGATTTTAGTTTTCATTAATTCTAGTTATGAAAACTCTATGTACCTTGTATTCGCATGATTTCAAATACATGGTACCCTACGGTTCCTTTTTAATAAAACCTCTTTTATTTGAAATCATTAATCCTTTTAATAACCTTTTATTAGTCACTTAATAATAAGAAACCAAAAAATTCAGCTTGTTAAGATTATTTATTTAGATTGTTAAGCATATCCACATATCAAACAATCAACATAAAATGGATAATCAAACAAGCATATATAAAACAACCATATGTGCATAACCATAGCCACTTAGGTGACAAAACTTGTTTGCCATCAGAAGTGTGGTCATAAGGTCTTTTCTAAGGGTTAAACACAACACAAAAGATGAGATCTCCAAAGACCCCTACTTGAAGTTGCATCCAAATGCTTCAAGTCCTTCTCTTTGTGTCTTCCTTTTGTGATTCCATCTTGTGCATCTTCATTTACAAAAGTTATATCCTAATACAAATATTCTAATAAAGAAAACACACTTAATCTATCTATTACATCACAAATGAATGAATAAATAAATTACACCCAAATACAAGCACAAATGAATAAATATTACAACCCATAAAGAATGAAACCAACCAAAATAAATCATCATTCAAAACGAAACCATCACTAGGTCAAGGCTAGGTTATGCACCAATATGAAACAACATCCAAGAACCAAAATAAATCCCCATTTGACCCTAATTTTTCAGCCAACATAAACCAAGAATTTAGGGTGTTTTTGTCCAAACAAAACACAATCAACCATTTTGATATCTTTTCTTTCAATGTTTAATCATAATCATGTAAGATATAACCTTGAAAGGTTGGGGATTCATCATAACATCACAAAACAGTCATCCACATATCCGGCTCTAGATGTCGGCTCTAGATGCTAATGTTGGGTTTGTTGGACCATTATCAAAGTAGTTTAACCATTTAAACACAAACACGCAGCGGAATAAAACCTAAATCTTATGATTTATAATCTGAAAATTAAGGTTAATAACATAACATCAACAAAACCAAGAACATAGGATCATATATATGTGTATGAACTAGCTATCAAGAGCAAATAACAACCAAAACAAGATAAACAAACCACCTTTGTAAACCTGCTGAAAAACGAGATTTGGATGAAGAAGATGAGGTTCTTGAAATGCCAAAACACCAAGGAGAGGTGTCCTCAAGCTTGTATACCCGCAAGCCTCAAGCAAACACATTGGTGCTAGGATTTCTCCACCAAAACGAACCAAGGAGGACTGAAAATCCGATTTTCAGTTAAAAACTCTTCAAGAAAACTAGAGAGAAAACTTTGGTTCTTGCATATATGAGAGAGAGTGAAAATTGGAGAGTGTGTGTAGTTCAAGTGGGGTGTGGTTTCAAGGCAACAAAAAAACCAAGCATTCCCCTAGAGGGGCGGCGGAAATCTATGTTTAAAATGGGTTCCCCCCATTTTAAACACCCACTTAATTTGTGAACTAGTTACATTATTAGTTATATAATTAACCTTTTAAATATATAACTTAAACACACTATTATTATTTGATGTTATTTAACAAACTTAAATAACATTATAAATAATGTCCATGAACAAAATATCCTTATAAGTTGTTCTTTCTCACATACAATTTATTTAGAAACCCATTTTCTAAATTGGTGTAATTATTTAATTGCATGATCATATCATCAATCAAATACATATTGGTGTTTGCCGAACTTGCTATTGGGTATGACCCGACTTGGATCATAACGTACTAACCACATCAATGTTCTATGTGTCTTGGGCATAAAATCCAACAATAATATAATGAATGCCCCTGCTGAGGATACCAGACCACAACACTGTAAAACAGGCTAACCATTCACCCGTTTGACCTCCAGTCAAGCTAGCGCGACTAGCCCGGGTGGGGTTTGTCAAACCCAGTAGATCGACTAACAATCACCTCGCTAATTCCATATTAACGGTCCGAAAAGGCGTAGTGGTATCACAATAGTAAACCAGTATATGCAGTATTACCAATCTAAGTATTGTATGTTTATGAAAACAACATGTTTCTCTCCCCCAAAAAAGAGAGTATAATACGAAAGTGGGGCTGAGAACTCACCTTGAATGTAGAGCAACACGTAAATAAAAGCACAAACGATTAGGGCCTCAATTAACCTGTATTTAATTTAATATTTAATTGAGATTAAATATTAGTAATAGAATTAATTATTGAGAATAGAATGGTATGTTTCGCGATTACGGTTCGGTTACGGTGTCGGTTATCGATAACTTCTCCATGTATAAGCAAACACCATCATATATGTAAGGCCCCGTTCCGGGGAAGCCTCATAGTTGGTTAATCATAGCATAAAATCAGTTTAATAACAAAACGTTGCAGCGGAAGTAATTAGACATTCATTTAAAACTTAGAAACCATATCGTACTCATACATTTGTCCTTCAATTGTAAACAAAACATATTACTTGTTCTTAAATTACAATAAAGATTTCATAAACAAGAATGCCATCCATAGCTCCCCAAGTAGCTCCGTGTGCCATCCTCAGCATCAGCACTTACCTGCCAACTATTATGCATAAAAGTCAGCTTTGCTAAGTGAGTTCTAGTTTTAGGTAAATAAGAAAATATAACCTTATCCTTCATATAATGACCACGCATATATAATACATAACATTTTCATCATAATAAGCATGTTCATTATCTTTCATTCTATCATTATCTTTCACTTTCATCATAAACGAGATTGCACAAAGCAAGAGCTCCATGTTGATCGACAACGAATGCCGATACCTGTCGGTACACATTTTTCATGGTAGCTAACCCCCGACAGTTGATCCACACTACAAGGCACATAGCCCGCTCATGAATACGGATCAATCATCATACACCAGACTCACCTAAGTGAAGTCTATCGTAGTGCTTGCAAGACTTTACATCATCAAACGGGCCCGGGGGTAACATTCATTAAGTTTCGCTTTTCATTAATATCATCTTCCACTTTAATATATAATACTTAACTTATTAAGTACACAACATACCAAGTACTAGTCATCATAAAATAACCGACCCTCCGCGGGACAACAGGGGTTCGGGGACAGCAGCCCCTAGTGGAGTCCAAAGAGCAACACCCCTAGCTAGGGCCGGGCTGCCAGGTCAGCACGAAAAATTTTTATATATAAACATTTATATAGCATATTTACTTATAGAAAAATCGTTCTTGCTGTTAAAACCCCTTAAAATTTTGGTCATTTAAAAATGTATATTTAGTATGCATAATAGCCCCAAAACATGGAAAAACTTATAAATAGGGGATCTAGAACTCACCTGGCTACCGAGACCAACTTCAAAACTAAGCTTACAAGGCTAGGATCACTCTACATAGCCTACAGATAAGCTGACACTTAAAGGGGTTAATTTTTGCCTAAACTCGCTGCTAATTTCGCAGCTAGATTCGCCAAAAGTTTTGCTGCCACCTTCGCTGGCAGTTTCGTTGGCAGTATTGCTGCCAGTTTCGCCCAACTTTCGTTGGATAACCATGTCTGCGACACTACCTGCGAAACTATCGTTTCGCAGAAAGTCCTCATAGTTTTGCTGATTGAATATGCAAATTCGCTGGATGGATATACAGTTTAGCAGATCACATAAAAATTACGAACCAGCCCGTTTTTTAACCCAAAATCATAACTTTTTACGTCCAATCTTTTAGTTTATCATCCATGAGGGTAAATCTAAGCTTTATACATGTTTTCATACGTAAAAATGTGACCTTTATGCGATTCTTTGCAACTTTTCAAAACCCAAAACCCTAGAATCCGGGTTTGATCTACAGAAGGGTTTAGAGGACGATTCATACCTGGATTTGTTGTTTCTTTCTTAGGTCTTGATACTCTAACACCCAGATCTTCAATCTCTTAACCTTTGAAGCTTCAAATCTTGAGTTTTCTTCACTTTCTCTTTATACTTTCTCTCTACGAATTTTGGGAGCTAGGGTTCAAAGTGAGGATGGTGGTGGCTGGTTAGGTGGGTAAAATGGCTGGTTATGGGCCTCTAATCAATTAGTCTCTTGCCCATAAGCCTCATTAGCCCATAAGCACTTTCCTTCCTTTATTAAATACCCACCAATTAAGCCCATTATCCTCGGCGACTCGTTTTGACTTTTCGGGGTGTTACAAGTCTCCCCCACTTGTTTAGGTTTCGTCCTCGATACCTGTCAGTCATCAAATAATTGAGGATAAAATTTCCTCATCTCCTCCTCGGTCTCCCACGTAGATTCTGATCCTTTTCTGTGTCTCCACTATACTCTTACTAGTGGAACAACTTTATTCCGTAAGTGCTTCTCTTTCCAATCAAGGATGGCCACCGGCTGCTCTACATAATTTAGCCGTTCATCGACTACAATGTCTTCTAATGGTACAACTGCATCATTATCTGCCAGACATACCTGATGATTCTTTTCCAGGGCGATACCTTGAGCATAACCTTGTCACCAACCTCAAATTCTATCGGCCTACACCTCTTATCAGCATAAGACTTCTGGCAGTCCTTTGCAGCTTTCATGAACGCCTTAATCTTATCTAACTTCTCAGTTGTGACCTTAATCACTTTAAGACTCCCCAATTTCTTTTGCCCATTGTCACCCCAACACACGGGCGTTCTGCACATCCTACAGTACAACATTTTGTAAGGTGGCATACCAATGCTGGCATGGTAACTATTATTATATGAGAATTCCGCCATGGTAAGTGCTCATCCCAGTTTCCTCCAAAGTCGATTACACACGCTCGTAGCATGTCTTCTAACGTCTGAATCGTTCTTTCCGACTGACCATCCATCTGGGGGTGGTAAGCCGTACTAATATGCAGTCTAGTCCCCATTGAGTCGTGAAACCTCTTCCAAAACTTGGACGTAAACCGTGTGTCCCTATCCGAAACGATAGACACTAGTACGCCGTGACGAGCCACGATCTCCTTGATAAATAGCTCTGCTAACCTCTTAGAGGAATACGTCTCACGAATTGGTAGGAAATGGGCGCTCTTTGTTAGACGGTCAACAATCACCCAGATTGCGTCGCTTCCCCTCGCCGTTCGAGGTAGCTTCGTGATAAAGTCCATTGTGATATGTTCCCATTTCCATTCAGGGATATCCAAAGGCTGGATCTTCCCATATGGCTTTGGTGCTCTGCCTTCACTTGTAGGCAAGTCAGGCACTTGCTCACGTACTTAGCCACGTCTCGCTTCATTCCCGGCCACCAGTAATCTTTCTTCAGATCCTGATACATTTTCGTGGCACCGGGGTGTATGGAATATCGAGTTTTGTGAGCCTACGTAAACCGCGTGTCCCTATCCGAAACGATAGACACTGGCATGCCGTGACGAGCCACGATCTCCTTGATAAATAGCTCTGCCAACCTCTCAGAGGAATACGTCTCACGAATTGGTAGGAAATGGGCGCTCTTTGTTAGACGGTCAACAATCACCCAGATTGCATCGCTTCCCCTCGCCGTGCGAGGTAGCTTTGTGATAAAGTCCATTGTGATATGTTCCCATTTCCATTCAGGGATATCCAAAGGCTGGAGCTTCCCATATGGCTTTGCTGCTCTGCCTTCACTTGCAGGCAATTCAGGCACTTGCTCACGTACTTAGCCACGTCTCGCTTCATTCCCGGCCACCAGTAATCTTTCTTCAGATCCTGATACATTTTCGTGGCACCGGGGTGTATGGAATAACGAGTTTTGTGAGCCTCATCCATGATTTTCTCCCTCAAATAACCATAGAGAGGGATCCACATTCTCCCAGATCGGGTTCTAACACCCAGGGTGTTTTCCTCCAAATCTGAAACTTGTCCTTTCATCCTTTCAGAGTTGACTCTGTCCTCTCTTAATGCCTCATCCTGGAATTCCCTCACTTGTTTCATAACATCAGGCGTCATGATTATCTGACAAGCCCTCACTCGAATTGGTTCGGGTCGTCCTTTTCGCCTAAGGGCGTCAACAACCACATTGGCTTTGCCTGGATGATAGTGAATTTCGTAGTCATAATCCTTGATCAGTTCCAACCACCTCCTCTGCCTCATATTGAGTTCCTTTTGTTCAAAGAAATACTTCAGACTTTTATGATCAGTGAAGATGGTGCACTTCACCCATACAGGTAGTGCCTCCAAATCTTCAATGCATACACCACCGCGGCCACTCCAAATCATGGGTGGGATAATTGGCCTCGTGAACCTTTAATTGTCTAGAAGCATAGGCTATCACCTTCCCTCGTTGCATCAACACGCAACCCAATCCTGCATACGAGGCATCCGAGTAGACCACCAGATCCTCGTTCCCTTCAGGTAACGTCAATACAGGGGCTTGAGTTAGCCTCATCTTTAGTTCTAGGAAGGCGTTCTTCTGATCAGTACCCCATTCATACTTTACGTCCTTCCGGGTCAACTTAGTCAAAGGAGAAGCTATCTTGGAGAAATCCTGAATAAACCTCCTATAGTAGCCTGCCAGGCCTAAGAAACTGCAAATCTCGGATGGCGTCTTTGGAGGTTTCCATTGCATCACCGCTTCAACCTTCGCAGGGTCCACCCTGATCCCCTCAGGATTAACCACATGACCCAGAAATTGAACTTCTCGAAGCCAAAATGCGCATTTAGAGGACTTAGCATATAACTTCTCACTTCTGAGCGTCTCCAATACTTCTTGAATATGATCGGCATGTTCCTCTTCCCTTTTGAATAAATCAAGATGTCGTCGATGAACACTATCACCGATTTATCCAACATCAGTCGACATACCCGATTCATGAGATCCATAAAAGCAGCTGGCGTGTTGGTTAAACCAAAGGACGTGACGAGAAATTCGTAGTGTCCATAACGCGTACGGAACGCTGTTTTTAGAATGTCTTGTTCTTTCACCTTCAGTTGGTGGTAACCAGACCGCAGGTCTATCCTCGAAAACCAGCTGGCACCCTGAAGTTGATCGAACAGGTCGTCGATCCTTGGTAACGGATACCGATTCTTTACGGTCAGCTTATTGAGCTCGCGATAGTCAATGCACATACGCATGCTACCGTCTTTCTTTTGACGAATAAAACCGGAGCACCCCATGGAGAGATACTCGGTCGGATGAAGCCTTTATCCAATAAATCTTGCAACTGGTCCCTCAGTTCTACCATCTCCGAAGGAGCTAATCGATACGATGCTTTAGCAACGGGTTGTGCTCCCGGTAGCAAATCAATATGGAATTCGATTTCGCGGTCAGGCGGCACACCGGTCAGGTCTTCATGAAAGACGTCAGGAAACTCGCGCACTACCGGCACGTCTGATAATTGTGGCTCTGGTGCAACCACATCTTTTACATAGGCCAAGTAAGCACTACACCCACGTCTCAAGTACTTTGCGACTGTGATCATCGAGACGACCTTCAGTACACAGCACACCTTATCTCCACGAATCGTAACAGAACTACCGTCGGGCGTTGTTAGACGAATTATCTTCTTACTACATACTATATTGGCTTCATAGCTAGCTAACCAATCCATGCCTAACACCACATCAAAACCTCCTAAGGCCATAACATGCAACCTAGCAGGGAACTTACAATCTTCTAACTCAATCAGGCAATCCTCAACCACCTCAGTTACCTTAGTGGACTTACAAATGGCTGTTTCTCCATAGAAAGGCACATCTAACTTTCTACCCTTATCATGCAACAAACGACAAAAGGCCGCAGACACAAAACTCCTACTAGCACCAGAATCAAAGAGCACAGAAGCATATTCATGGTCTACCAGAAACATACCTGAAACTACTTATGGGTCTGCCCTGGCCTCCTCGAGAGTTATGTTGAATGCCCTCGCTTTTCCCTTATCTCCAGCTTTAACCGTTCTTGATCCTCCTGATTTCCTTTTCTTGCAGTCCCTCCCCACATGTCCCATCTCGCCACACTGGTAACACTTCACCGCCTTGCAATCCCTGGCATAGTGGCCCACTTCCCCAAATTTAAAACACTTTCCAGTCCCAACTCTACACTCCCCCGAATGACCTTTTCCACATTTTCTACAAGCACCTCCTTCACCGGTATTCCCCTGTCTCCCAGACTGATCCTCAACCCTCATCCTCTTCTCTCCACTCCTGAAATTATCACCTCCGAACCTCTTCCCATTTCCATTTTTGTGACCGTTCCATTTCTCCACCTTCTTTTGTACAGGCAATGGGTCTCTCTCATCGTACAACCTCCCAGCTAAGTCCACCACAGACCTAAACGTGCCTGGTCTGGCTGCAATCATATGCCTCCTGATATCCACTAGCAAACCCTGTATGTATCTTTTGATCTTCCTGGATGAAGGTGTCACAATGTCTGGCACAAGTCTTGCAAGTTCATTGAACTTGGAGGTATACTCTTGATGAGTCATGTTCCCAGCCTTCAAATACAAGAACTCCTTTTCAATCTTGTCTAATTCCCGATGGGGACAATATTCCTCCAGCACTAACTCCATCAACTCAGACCACTTCATTTTGGCTATCGATCGCTTTCCTTCAGCCTGGACAATATTGTCCCACCAGCACAATGTTGAGTCAACGAAGGAATGAGTGGCGAACTTAACTTTTTGATCTTCCCGACACTCACTAATCTCCAGTACCGCTTCCATCACTCTGACCCAACGATGAGCGGCAGTAGCATTGCCGTTACCGTCAAAGGTTGGGGGCTTGCACCTTTGAAATGCCCCATAGTTGCACCCTCTAGTAGTCTCTCTCTCGGACTCCTCATCACTGTCATCATCATGGACTACCACCTTAGGGTTTGATGGCTCCTCTTTAGATTCCTCAGTCCTCCCAGTGGACTTTCCTGAATTCTTTCACTTTCCTTCCCCTTTTTCTCAGCTTTCTCTACATCCTTGACTGCTTTGATCACTTCGGTCACCACCGAGGGTAAGACATTTTGCATGACATTATAGACTTCGTCGCGATAGCTCCTTCACTGTGGGTTTGAGGGTGACTGATCCCTCCCCCTCCGGGTGACTATGGAGGTTGGACTCCTCGTGAACAGTCTCGGGAGCCTTAGCTTTGCTTCGGGTGACACGTGGCTTAGTAGTACGCCCGCCACGAGCACCTCCTTGGGTTTTCTTCCCTGATTTTCTACCAGCCATAACTAATTCCTATAAGATTCAAACACCAAAATGGTTATTCAAGATAATTGCTCAGATCATTATAAGTACCGTAAGTCCTTAATTACAGTGGCCAAGTGTGATTAACCACTTACGTTACCCTCCTGTCCCAAGCAATCACTATCCTAACACATATCAGTATTCAAATCTACAAGCACATAAAACAAATAGCACACGCACATTATTCCGGTTAACTTGAAACTTTTACCTGATGGCACGTATCTACTTAGATTGGCATCCTTCATTCGGTCCCATTTTCAGTTTATGTTTAGGTTTTGAAAACAGTTTACCCAATTCTCTTAAACTTTGGCTCTGATATCAACTTATAAGGCCCCGTTCCTAGGAAGCCTCATAGTTGGTTAATCATAGCATAAAATCAGTCTAATAACAAAACGTTGCAGCGGAAATAATTAGACGTTCATTTAAAACTTAGAAACCATATCGTAATCATACATTTGTCCTTTAATTGTAAACAAAACATATTACTTGTTCTTAAATTACAATAAAGATTTCATAAACAAGAATGCCATCCATAGCTCCCCAAGTAGCTCCGTGTGCCATCCTCAGCATCAGCACTTACCTGCCAATTATTATGCATAAAAGTCAGCTTTGCTGAGTGAGTTCTAGTTTTAGGTAAATAAGAAAATATAACCTTATCCTTCATATAAGGACCACGCCTATATAATACATAACATTTTCATCGTAATAAGCATGTTCATTATCTTTCATTCTTTCATTATCTTTCACTTTCATCATAAACGATATTGCACAAAGCAAGAGCTCCATGTTGATCGACAACGAATGCCGATCCCTGTCGGTACACATTTTTCATGGTAGCTAACCTCCGACAGTTGATCCACACTGCAAGGCACATAGCCCGCTCATGAATACGGATCAATCATCATACATCATACTCATCTAAGTGAAGTCTATCATAGTGCTTGCAAGACTTTACATCATCAAACGGGCCCGGGGGTAACATTCATTAAGTTTCGCTTTTCATTAATATCATCTTCCACTTTAATATATAATACTTAACTTATTAAGTACACAATATACCAAGTACTGGTCATCATAAAACATAACCGACCCTCCACGGGATAGCGGGGATTTGGGGATGGCAGCCCCTGACAGCGGGGTCCTAGGGGCGGTAGCCCCTAGTGGGGTCCAAGGGGCAACGCCCCTAGCTGGGGCCGAGCTGCTAGGTCAGCGCGAAAAATTTATATATTTAAACATTTATATAGCACATTTACCTATAGAAAAATCGTTCTTCCTGTTAAAACCCCTTAAAATCTTGGTTATTTAAAAACGTATATTTAGTATGCATAATAGCCCCAAAACATGGAAAAACTTATAAATAGGGGATCTAGAACTCACCTGGATACCGAGACCAACTTCAAAACTAAGATTACAAGGCTAGGATCACTCTACACAGCCTGCAGATAAGCTGACACTTAAAGGGGTTAATTTCTGCCTAAAGTCGCTGCTAATTTCGCTGCAAGTTCAGCAATTTCGCAGCTAGATTCGCCAACAGTTTCGCTGCCACCTTCGCTGGCAGTTTCGCTGACACTAACGCTGCCAGTTTCGCCCAACTTTCGTTGGATAACCATGTCTGCGAAACTACCTGCGAAACTATAGTTTCGTAGGAAGTCCTCATAGTTTCGCTGATTGAATATGCAAATTCGCTGGATGCATATACAGTTTCGCAGATCGCATAAAAATTACAAACCAGCCCGTTTTTAACCCAAAATCATAACTTTTTACGTCCAATCTCTTAGTTTATCATCCATGTGGCTAAATCTGAGCTTTATACATGTTTTCATACGTAAAACTGTGACCTTTATGCGATTCTTTGCAACTTTTCAAAACCCAAAACCCTAGAATCCGGGTTTGATCTACAGAAGGGTTTAGAGGTCGATTCTTACCTGGATTTGTTGCTTCTTTCTTAGGTCTTGATACTCCAACACCTAGATCTTCAATCTCTTAACCTTTAAAGCTTCAAATCTTGAGTTTTCTTCACTTTCTCTCTCTACGAATTTTGGGAGCTAGGGTTCAAAGTGAGGATGGTGGTGGCTGGTTAGGTGGGTAAAATGGCTGGTTATGGGCCTCTAATCAATTAGTCTCTTGCCCATAAGCCTCATTAGCCCATAAGCCCTTTCCTTCATATATTAAATACCCACCAATTAAGCCCATTATCCTCGGCGACTCGTTTTGACTTTTCAGGGTGTTACAATATACAAATGTATACAAGTATAAAACCCAATATCGTACACTTGATCTGAATCATGCGTGAAAATATTCTTTATATATACTTTTTAAATTAAAAGACTTTTTATAATAAGTTCTGACGTTTTATAATATGTCGTAACAACCCCAAACGAATCACACACCAATAACAAGTATACATACCTATGATTAATGGCTTAATCACTTTGTATTTTATAATGTAACCGACAAGTAGCTGCATGAATCCCCCATGAACCCGGGTACACACATAACCAACCAACGTAAACCGTAATGTTACCGACAAGTAAAGAACGAGCTGTTAGCCGGAACCGTAACGCAACGAGTAACGAAGAAACATACCGTACAGGGTTGTCGACGAGGGTCTGTGGTTACAAGCGGTGCTTTGTCAAGATCAACGGTTACAAGACGGCTTGCCGAAGGGGATTCCCGTCACGAGAGGGGCTGCCGAGGTGGGGCGTAGAGAGAAAAGGAAGGCTGCCATGAATAGGAAGTTGCCGGTGGTTTGTGGTTGTCAAAGGGCCGAACAAAGGAAGGAGGGGGGCTGCTAGGGTTAACTTTCGGAAGGATGAAACATAATGGGGAGTTACGGGATATGAAGTTTTTGAATGCAATCACCTTTGCAACTTGACATAAGTAGTCCCTCCATTTACTCTAATTAGCATTTTATGTTAACTAACTTGGGTTAATATTAGTTTGTTAATAAATATTTAGTTGGTATTTAAGATAAAAATCCCTTTTATTTATTGGTAGAATTTGACTTATCATGATATAATTAATCCTAACATAATGAAGGGAGATTAGATTAAGGAAACAAGGTTAACCTGAAAGCACGGTGAAGATCATGTTAGGTTGGACTCACTTTAGTATAGTTGTTTACTTTACATTGTAATAGGACTTTTGTTAGTTTCCTTTGTATGTTCTTAGTATTTAGCAGTTTTGGCAGTCCAGCGAAACTGTGAGCGAATCTATACATTCGCTCACAGTTTGTTGTTTTGGT